>MU224910.1:4606088-4651132 GCA_018584345.1 Thuja plicata | reverse complement strand
AACATAGAGTATTATATAGATTTCCCAATTACATAATCAGGTGTTTGTATACAAGCAAAGGTTTCAACAAATTCATAAGTAATACATGTATCCCAAAAGTCTGACTATAGCAAAATTAGTATTGACTGGAGAGCATATAAATGAGAAATAGTGTTTAAGATTATGTCAGACTGGGGGAGACCTCACACAAATATATATATATATGGAGTCGAATGACATAATACACATCACACATATAATATAATTTATTAAATATATACTTGTATTGATAATATAATATATATTATCAATATTAGTATACTACAATAAAATAAAATAATTTAATATTTTGATCAATCTAATATAATAAATGATATAATATTATACATATTATTATATATAATATTATAATATATTGAATGAATATAATATAATTTACTATTAAATTGTATCATAAATCGTATCTTCCCAAATGAACACTTATTACGCTATAGGCATTTCCATTTTGGAATGCCCTGACCTGATTTTGATAATCAACGGTTAAGTTGTGTCCACGGTAGTTGGATGACCATTGAATCGATCATAAGCGTTTGTTTTTAATTATACTGCAAAAACGTCTTCCTTCACATCATTTCCACTTGTCTCGCATTATCTCCACTTGTAGTGTGGGACCGCATCATCTCCACTTGTTGCGCCTGTGCAGCACCTTTGGAGGGATCGAGCAGTATGAACATACCATGCGCATGGACATTCCATTACCTTCTGCCTAGTAATCGAACAAGCTACTGGTATATGATTATAAAAATGTCGGTTGTCCACTTCGGCGTAATAATTGAAGTCCGTCAGCTCCTCTGACACTGCGCGATTGTGTCATGTGTGGAAAAGGAGGCCATGGCCATGTGCTTTTAATGGAACTATTCTTACGAAGAAAAATGGAATGCAATTATGGGAACCATTAATACGAAGAAAAATGGAATGCAATAGTTTGCCTTTCTAGAAACCTGAGGTTGAAATTAAGACAAGACTACGTGCCACCAAATTATTGGACAGAAAGATCCTACAGGTGACCATTATCTCTTATATAAGGATATGCAACATTAATCTCTCCTCACAAGAAAAATGGATATGATCACGGTGGCTATAGTCATTGGATTCCTTCTCTTTCTACTCTTCCTTCTTACAAATCCCTCTCCAATCTCAAATATCCCCCCGGGCAACTTTGGTTGGCCGCTACTGGGCGAGACTCTGCAATTTCTAGCCTCCCAAAAAGATAATGCATTTCATGAATTTTTTGAGTGAAGGATAAAGCTCCATGGAGGAGATATCTTTAAGACCCACATCCTCGGATCCCCTGCAGCTGTCCTCTACAATCCCATCGGAAACCGCTTTCTTTTTTCCAATGAAAAAAACCTCGTTCAAAGTACATGGTCATCTTCTGTTACAAAGTTGTTTGAAAATTTGCTGCTCAGTAAAGTTGGGGACGAAGCAAAAGATGTCAGAAAGCTGCTGCTCAATTTCTTAAAGCCAGAAGCTCTGTAATCATTCATTGGCAGAGTGGACTCCATTATCAGTGACCATGTTAAACATTTCTGAATTTTGGAAACCCAAATCAAGGCTTTTCCTCTTTCCAAGCGTTGCTTGTTTTTTGTGGCCTGTTCTCTTTTCCTGAGCATGGATGAAGGGCCTCAACAATCTTATTTGTATGCCCATTTTGTTGATATCTTAAATAGAGTGTTCCAGTTTCCTCTGGATTTTCTGGGTACTCTGTACCGAAAAGCCAGAATTGGGAGTAATCGTATCCGTGGAATTCTGTAGACTATGATTGAGAAGAGAAGAGCGGATTTGAATTATGGTTTTGCTTCACCAGACCAGGATTTGGTTTCATTTCTGCTCTGCATTAATGGAAGATGTCTGATATGTTAGCTTTGCAATATAATCATATGCCAAGCCTAGATACAAACATTGGAATCTCATGACTTTTCTTGTATAGCATCATTTTTTTACTTTTTAAAATATTTTTGTTTTTATTTTTATATATTATTATTCTATTTACTTTTCAATATTTTATAATACATACTATTAATTCTAATATATTAAATTATGATATTATTCTAAATTAATTTATATAAATTTTGAATAATTAATTAATACTTCGAAGATAATTTTTAAAAATAAATTTAATTATGATCTTATTAATAATATGTTATATATATTAATTAAAATTATAAAACAATTATAGATAGTACAAATTTACTTTTATATAATATAATAATATTAATTATTGTGTATAATATTTGATATAATATTAATTATACACAATTATTATATTTTATATAGTACAAATTATTATATTGTAAAATATTATATTATGATTATTACGCCGTAGGTGTTCCCTATATGAAAAGGAGAAGCTAGATTTTAAAATCAACAGTCCAAAAATTTTTTTAGAGGAATGACTACCATCAGGATGATCCTGACCATTCATCACTTTAAAGACCACCACTACTATATTTTATGTTGACAAGACATAAAAGGGATAGAGGTCGGTGGACCAATGGCAGACATAAATAATTTAGATGGGCTGTCAGAATTGAATACAAGTTTATCTTATCACTATTTATCAATTATGTGGACAAGACATCAAAGGGATAGAATTAGAAAGAATATCAAAGAATTCACATATTATTTTTAGTTTTTTTCTTCCCATGTGCTTCTTGTGCTCCTCAAGATTTGATTTCATACCGTGTCTCTTATAGAACACAGAGGAGACGATGGCAGCATAGTTGTGGTTGGGATTCAAGGTCACTACCATCATCCCATAGTAGGTGAGTAAAATATGAGAAGAAGAGAGGTAGAGATACCAAAGGAATTTGATGGCGCTCCACTCAAAGTCGATCATTGCATACACCAATACGACATGCCCAGTGCCCTGGTATTTTTCATTGCACAGAGCCAGACGATTATCAAGAGTCTTCTCCACCTCCTGTTCCAGAGTCTTCTCAACCACATGTATGATAATGAAGGACTAGACAAAGTACCCCCTCCTCTTTGTATAATGACCAACTTTTTCTTGGGCTGGATGATGGAAATCTCTGTAAAATTTGGTATAAACATCAAATTCTCTCCACCGTATGCACCATAAAGCAAATGCCAAATCCCCACCGAAAGAGGCCCCTATAACATTACCCCTCAGGGGACCCAAACCATTAGAACCATTATTTGTACTTGAAGATGGAGAAGGTGAATATGGAGGTGGAAGAGATAATATGGTTTTTTACAAAAACATGAACCAAGATTGTAGTATTAGGAAACAAGGTTGAATTCATACCAATCTGAGAACTCAAATCCTGCATATTTGCACCAAAACTCTGGCTAATAGATTTCAAGGTATCTCCCTCGTCCACCACATATGTTATTTTTATTTTGACCCCTTTACTGATTTGAGCTTGGGATGGGCATTGACGCCTGATTGGGAAAGTTACAGTAGTACTAGCAAGGATGAGTGTTGGTATCAAGCTAGGATTAGCAATTTCTATAAGTGTAGAATTTCAACTTATCACACCATCAATCAATTGAATGATTTAGATGGGTTAAATAAATGTGTCTGGACAGAGCAGCAAAGAGGTCACTTCTCATTACCAATGGTGAGGATAAATTTGTGGGTGCAGGAGGGACGATCATATTCTCACGTGAATGGAGCAAGCTCCTGATAGTAGTCATTGGGCATTTCTATTTGAAGTGAATCAATCTAACTTGACACATCAATGGCTAAGAATAGACATGAAGGATGCAAGACGATGGGCTTAATCTAGCCCATACACGTGGTTTTTCAATGATGACATGCTGTCGAAGGTGATAAGGCTATTATGATTGGATAGAATCATATGGTGAGGATGCAAATGAAAAAGATGGGTTGCATCTGCACCATCAATATCATGAACATATGGTGCAACTTTATGCATAGAAACCGTTTGAGGAGGAGAAAGGAAAATATGTTTATTTTCCCACAATCAAAGGGGAATTCATGAGGATAATAGGAATCAAGTTTCAACATTTTATATTTGCATTGTGTGCTTGCTTTTTATTTATTGCTTCACCGGAAAGTTAAACTCATTCAGACGAACATGGGAGAAAAGAATCTTTACGTCCGAAGAGACAACTCTTTAATGTGGCATTCTTGGTAAACGGTGCATGTGTCAAGTCTATGCCTCCGCATTTGCATATACGTCTGAAAATATAGCTACAACATATAATATAAAATAAGTTGAATGTACTTTGAAGAACTCCTCCAAATTGGATGGAGAGATGTCAAAACAAGACCAATTAGAACACAACTAAAGGGAAAAAAAACTAAGCATATTGTTTTGTCGATACAGATTTTCCATATGTCATGGATGCTCCTCCATCATATTGCCAGCCTCAGTACATGGAAGAATGTTTCTAAATTCATGGAACTTGATAGTTTTCTTCAAATTTTCTTTTATAATCATACAAAAATTAAAATAATATTACTTAGTATTCTTCTCAGTACTAATATTGTGTCTCCTCCATCAACTTTAACATCAATGTTATTTTTTATCAAGCTCCCCCATATTAATATTAACTTTACTATTAATTTTCCTTAATCTACCTTACAATAATTATAACGATTTAAAATAGTTTGAAAAGATAAACTTATTAGTGAGGGAAATTAGCTACTTCTACAACTGAATCACAAGCAGCAATGGCAAAAATTTCAGCAGTTAGGTCTTGACGTTGTATATCGCATTGAATCCTCTCACAAAATTTTTATTAAGACCCATTGTTTTCTCTAGTAAATTTTGGAGTGTTGTCCAACAGAATCGATCCATCACAACCATTTTAAGATAAAGACGTTATATTGAATAACTATTCTAAGATATCAAGAAACCAAATAGCGTAAAATAAAATGGAGATATAGAATGGGAAAAAATAAAGAGAAAGAGGTAAGGAGACAATGATAGAGAGGAAGACAGGTAGATGTAGAAGTGGATATGGAGGAGAGGGATATGTAGAGAAGAAAAGGGATAGATAAAGAAAAAGGAGAAAAGGGTAGATACAGATGGTAGAGATAAACATATAGAGAGGAGACATAAGGAATGAATGAGAGGAGAACTAGAAAGATGAAGATAGAGATAAAGTGTGATATATAGATGTAGAAAGAGGGAGGGATATAGGGATAGAGAAATATTGAGTGGTATATACATACCAAAATGTGTGTCCAATAGTATAATAGAGAGGGAGAGAGGAAAAGAAGAGTGATAATGAGATGGAGAGAGAGAGAGATATATATATATATATATATATTTCAAATAAGAGAAATATGGAGAGAGAGAGAGAGAGAGAGAGAGAGAGAGAGAGATTTTGTATGTCACTATTGGTAGTAGGACATTTTTTTTGTAGTCGAAGTTCAAAAATCATTTGCATTTCATAATGAAGAAGTATGCATTTGTTCCATTTTCCTTTGTTTTTTGTATTTGAAATTGTAAACTATGAAGTGCCAATGAAATTTAATGCAAATTGGATTAACTAATTTTTTTAAAGGATTATAGTTGGGGAATTTTCTTCGTTTGACATGGGGTCAAAATCATCAAACCAGTAAAGGCATTAAAGTGTGCGACGAAGAACTCCCCAGTTGCAGGTGACAAGATTTATGCTTGGGTAGAATTCAAAAGTTTTTTGGGTCCATGTTGGTATTTGCTCCATTACAATTTTTCTTATATGTTCAACTATGGGCATAGATAAATAATCTCCTTGTGGTCCCCACCTTTTCTATGACTTGTCGGTTCCATATTGTGTTTGAGTCAGATGAAAAATGCAAGTGGTAAATGTGACCATGATAGCAATGGTTCTGCAAAGTTGTTGTATTGATTTTTGGTGCTCGAAGCAGGTTCTCTAACCACAATCCTCCTACTCCATGTATCAGAGAGAAGTATTCTTCTTCAGAGGCTATTGAAGCTAGTTGAAACCATATCTTTCTTGGGATATGATGTACCTCTGTTGGATTGCATGTTTCACAAGTATTCAATTCTGAAATATATGGATCCCTATAAAAGTGGGCAAAATTTATTTGTGATATTGGACAATATGTGATTAGGCCTCTGTCTTGTAGTAAGCTTTGTGCAATCAATGCAGATGACCTTTCTTCTTCATGAATCCTATGAATGTCCACATGCTGAAAGAAGTGATCAATTACAATAGTCCTTTGTCGCAACATTTCTGCAAAAGAGTTGAAAATTTATTTAAAAGCATACTAAAAATACAATAAAAATTATATTTAGAAGTTACATTCAATTTCACATTTAATCTCTAATAATAAATACTTAGAATTTACTTTTAATTAAAAATCTATTAATTTTTTTTACTATGTGATTTCAAGAAAATAATTGATATTTAAGTTAAATAAAACAAAATGCAAATGTGTCATAACGATAAATGGAAAACTCTTATTTGAACTCAATATTACATAAAACAAATGTATTATTAACTATTCTTGTAGACGTTAATAACTATTTTTTGTATTGTGTGATTTCAAGGAAAAAAATTTATATTTAAGTTAAATAAAACAATTTTCAAATGTAGCATAATGATAAATGTAAAAATCTTACATAAATCAATGGATTAATGACTATTCTTGTAGATGTTTTGTTGAGCATAGTCACTTTCTCACTATTGGAGATTGTATCAATTTTTTCCAAATTTGAAGCATAAATATCAGTAATTTTGGATAAATAAGTAGTTTACATTTATTGCCTTTTTTGTTATGAATTTTGAATTTATGACTATGCATTTCCAACTCAATGTACTGCAAAATAAGTCAATTTAAATAGGTTTTGTGCTTACAATGAAGGTGTAGTAGCTGGAGTAGTATTTGATAATTTCTCCAAACGCATATCCTCTTCTTTTCGTCGAGCTACAAATGGGTTTTGTTGCATGCGGGTGTATCTTTCAAATGTTAATGTTGGTTGGATGTGGAGGTTCCTAAGCTCTTGAACTCTTGAAATAGTTGTGAATGTAAGGCCTTGTCTGTCAATGTTGTCAATATCAATTGTAGCTTTTTGAAGTGTAAGCCCTTGCGATTTGTGTATTGTTATGGCCCATGCCATTTTTAATGGTATCTGGCAGTGCATTCCTTGACTGATTGGGATTATTGGAATATATTTTGGGTTGTTTTTGTCCCAAGGTGGACCCATGTACTTTTGAAATTCAACAACAACAAATAGGGCTACTTGAGGTGATTTTTCTCCATCATTATAGACAATTGATTTTACCTGTCCAAGTGCACCATTAACGAGCCCAACTTGAACCCATATATTTGCACACAGCATGAACTCTTGACCAATACACAAGAGGATCTTGGATTGAAGTTATTCTTCTTCTGCATTTGAGCAGAGTATTCCTTTAAGTTGTTCTACATTGGATAGTGCAACTGTCTTTGCTAAAGATAGCAACATGCGTTTGTTATGCATTAAGACCATTTCATTTGTTGAAAAGAGATGTATGGCTGGGAGAAAAAGTGTTTGTTCATCTGATGCAATTGATGAATTTGATCTTGAATTAGAAGATGCCAATCTAAAATTGTAGGGGTTGCATTCTGTAAATTTGAAAGGAGTGCACGAAATTGAATTTGAATAGGAGAGTCTCCTATTTTCTGAAATATTTTGTCCAGTGTAACAACTGTGTTGAAGTTGAGCCATAGTGTGCCACCATAGGAATTTGAAGCATACATTGGAATGTCTTTAACTGGTGGCAATTGTCCCAAGTCACCAAATAGAACAATAGAGAATCCACCAAAAGGAATGTGGTTCTGAGTTGGGAAAGCTTGGCGTAGCCTCATGTCATTTTTTTCAAGTAGTTTAGGCCCTATGAAAATCATTTCATCTATAAGAATATAGCGAATGTAGTACATTTTCTCTTGGAAATTTGCAAGAGCCTGGCCTTGCAAGGGCACCATTTCTTTGATTGGTATTCATAGTCTATTGATGTGAGGAGGAGCAGTGGCAATTGACCACTTGGGGCTGAGTTGATCATCATTGTCTTTATTGTTGTAATAAGGAGTGACTTTCTTGTGCCTGTTGTGCCTTGTACAAGTATCTTAAGGGGTGGTTCTTGGGCGCTCAATTGTAGGTGGCATAGAATAATTGCATATTCCTTTTGTTGATGTGTAGAAAACATAGTTTGTGTATGGTTATTGCAATTTTGGAGCACTTGAAACATTGTACAGTTACTTTTAATGAAAGTAGCTGCAATTTTTTTTTGTGCTTGATTGAATTCTAAATCTGCCCAATTATTGTTCAAGTCTATTTCTCTGTTACCAAGCATGTAAACTTCATTTAGGTGGATAGGCAGACTTGGGTACAATCCTAATAAGACTTGCCATTCATTTGGTGTATTTTCATGCAAAATGTTTTCATTACTTATTGTGCTATCAATTTCATCTTCTTGTTCCAGCTCAAGATTGGTTCTACGCACATGCCAAGGATGGTATTGGTTTGAAAAAACCTCCCAATTATGTTTAATCTCACATGATGTTGATCCAATAATTGTTTGAAGGTTGTGGAATGGTTTGTATAGAACTAATTCACTCCAAAAAAATGCTTCAAAGCTATTGTCTTCCTTTGAAGGGATGGTTGTGAAGCATGGAAAGATTCGAACAATAGCTGTTGTGGGGTGCTTTTTCCATTGGTTTTTTTCCTTGAAACATTGAAGGTCCATTTTTGGGTGACCTCTATAAGTGATAAGGACTCTAGGTGTGTAGGGCATGATATGTAGGATTCAATATAGTTGGGGTATGTTGTATCTATTGCCGGTGTAATTGGTATACATTGTAGGTTTTTTTGGTTGACATTTAAAGATACAAATTTCCTACTAGATATGGAGAGTGGAAGTTTGAGCAAGAGGTGGCAAGTTTCTAGGGCACCAATGTCACGGTCTACTAGGTTTTGAAGTAGCATTCTTTGAAAAGCAATTGGGGCTAGTTTTCAGAGTCAAACCTTGTTGAAATGTGGGACAACATGGCATGGTACATTTCCGATTTGTTTTTGGCCTTTGATGCATATTTTGCAATATACTTTAATACTGCATCAATTGACAAGATGGGTTGGAAGTATACATTGGCTCTCCAAATGGATAGTATTTGTGGGTTTTGTAGGTTTAGGCGATCATCATTATGAGCTGGGAGGTGGGAAGGCTGACCATTGTTAGTTTTGTAGAGTTTTGATTTGTCTTGTGTGATCTAGGGTGCTTTGTAGTGACACAGAAGAGAATCTCCTTTCATCCTTAGGCATTTTTGGGGGGTACATCTTGTGTGTTGTTGCACATGATTTAGAAGCTTGATGTAGTCATAGGTGGGGTTGGCAGCAACAATCAATTGTGTGTCCATTAAACATGGATCATCAACTATTGATCGATGAATTTTTTGATTCTGCAACTAAAGACTTCGTGGGTTCCATGCAAAGACATATCTATCAATAAAGTCAAGTGCATTTTGGATGGATTGAGTATCATTCCATTGTAATTTCCCAATGTCCAGTGCATGTCGTAGCTAAATGAATCCATGGATATGTGTAGATCCTCTGTGTTTCCATTCATACCTGAGAGTTTGTTTCTTTAGTAATAACTATGAGGTAAAATAAACTTGAAAGTGGAATGGAGGGGATTTTGTACCTATACCAATGATCTGTTGCACCAATAATCTTATCTAGGACCTCCTCCTAGAATGTTGTGAATCTGTGGTGCATATAGAGTGTTGCTTGGTGGGGATTGTCAATTATATTTTGTAACAACCATCTTGTTGTGGCTCTGGGGTTTGTGGTGAGGTGGTTGGCATTACCTTGTGCAAGTCTAGCCATTTAGTATCTGTTGCACTAAGTGTGAAAAATAGAGTGGGAATCCTATTTGAATCACCATGTCAAGAAGCTCTCCTAGTTGTTTACTCCAAAATGCTTGTGTGCCATGAATTGATGAGGTGAAGCGCATGAGTTGGTCAGCAATCTTGTCATCAGGCATGTATTTCAACCTTTGACATAGGTCATAAATGGATGTTGGCATTGTACCATCTAGCTATTTATGAACAAATACAGATTTTGTTACTTGGCTTCAATGGCAAATAAGAATATTAAGTATGAAATACCTAAATCATGGGTGCTGCCCAAATCTATTGTCATGATAGCGCAAGAGGTGGTGAGCATATTCATGTAGTTTGACATCTTTTATATGTTGTTTCTTAAATGCAACTTTGCCTTGAGGTGAAAGAGTTGGAAATGCCATTACAAACAAGCCTTATGTTGTATATTCATTGATGAGAGATGTAGAAATGGATGGCCACTGTATATCTGGAACTTCCTGACCTCCCCCTAGGTGTAGCAATGATCGTACTTCTTCCATTTCTCTTCTTGCAGTGGGAAGGTTTGGCACAAATGATGTGGCTTGCATGCTTTCTTCTATTTGGTTTTCATCAGTTGCATTTATTGATGTAGAAGGCCTATCAGTAGGATCTTCATTTGAATTGGTTGTGTACAAAAGGTCTGTAATATCAGTGGAATGATTCGGCAAAGATGCAAAGCTGATTCACCTAACTGTACATCTCTGTAAAATGGGTCATTGTTTATTTTTTATTGTAATGCTTCATAAACACGGCTTCTACTAACATAGAAGTTATATTTTTGATGCCCAATATTTTCTTTTTTGACTATAATTATGTCCAAGTCATCTACTCACCTTGGAAAGAAAGATTCTATTATGGTAATGCCCTGAGGAAAACATATTGTGTGCCTGTTGTATTTTAGTTGGCCACCTCTTGCATAAGTAACCTGAAGAATAGGGTTGATTCTTGCAATCAGCATCTCTTCAATTTGAGTAAGGTTTTGTAAACATTGAGGTTGTTCACCAGGGTCCATATTATTCCATTTTGAGAATTGATTTCCATTTTTTTCCGATATGCATCTATAACAATTGGTTGAATCATTTGATTGTCTTGTTTTAATTTTTGGATATCTTTACATGCAAATTCTGCATGTTGTAACAGTAGAAAGGTTATCTAATTTGGAACGAAATTGATTCCTTGTTGTGCAATATTCTTGAGAAAAATTTGAAGAGTATATATGCTCTAGTGGGGTGACCTAAGTTGTATTATGTATTTATGGTATATATACTTCTAGATGGATTCTTGCGGGTGGTGTTGGTAGTGTAGAAGAGGTTGTTGCATGAGCAAGGTTTTGGTGGGTCTATCTTTTTCTTTTGTTGATGATGTCCTTTGTAGCATGGTACCTTATTCTTCATTTTTTATTTCTTTGAGAACGCTTGTCTTGTTCATTATCATTGGGTAAGTCCATTTCTATATATACGCACAAGCAAAAGGATTTGATATACCTGAAAGTAGTGTTTATGCAATTATATTCTTATATATTTTATAAAATAAGTTGTAACTAAAATAGTAGATGAGGAAAACTATTTAATAGTGTTGTTTAGAGATATGAATATGTGTATAAAAATTGTAATTAGAATCATTAATAGTAGTCAGAATTTGTAAAAATGAATGCTTGTAATATTTTTTATAATTGTATTTCTTTGTAACATTCAAAACTAAGATATTAAAAATAACATATCTAAGTATTGTATGTGTTTTTTTTGTACAAGTTCCAAGATAGAGGACAGTATATTCCACAAAACTCCATATAAATTGTATAGATAAATGCTCAGATTAGTTTTCAAAGCTCATATTATGCACATAGAATAGCTATACAAGAGCCATGACATCTGATTAGACCTTTGTTTGTGGTTGTTAAATAAATTTAAATTGGAAAAACAATTATATTGTGATTTTTAGATTAATTAATAAATGCAAACAAATAGTCTAATCAAGTATGCTTTTTTCTTTTGCATAGACATTGCCATCTGAACAGGCAAGGAGGATGTTGGTAACATTTTCAGAATTTGGTGTTCTCCCTGCCATTTAGATTGGTTTGGAAATTTATAAGGCCTCCTCAACAATTATAATTTGGGCATGCAATTTGAGTGATCACATTTCTTTAGTGCATTCTGTCAAATAGTTTGTATTTTCTTGGAAGGTCAAAAGTCTTTTAACTTCAAATCGACAACATCTAAACATCACACTAGAACGCAAATCTTATCGAGGGGACATTTATTTATTTTTTTCAATTATCTTTATATATTTTACGTTTTAGTTTTTTGTTTAGCCATGGGTCTTCAAACCTAGGTCTTGCATTTTCAAACCCATTAATGTTGAAATCATGAGTATATTATATCAAATGTTTCTTGTCCAAAATCCTTTCACATGTTCAATAGATCTTGATGCAGTAAACTTGGAGTCGTCTGATGAAATAAGGAGCGTCTGCAGGTGTGCATTATTTTTGGCAAAGAAATTGAAACAAAATCGCGCGAATGCGTAGAGAAGATGCATATAGAAAGCAACCAAAAATAGCTACATACCCTTAGTAGCTACATACCGTATGTCTTGCAACTCATGCACAGAAGCCTTTAGTACCCTTCTATGATCTTTGTTGCACAGAAAACATCTCTTGATAATTGGCTTATTAATTGACCTCAAGTGTTGGACAAATGTATGCAAATAATAGATATATTTTTTCCCTAATTTATTTTCCACACATCTTTGGAAATCAAATGCTCTAGTATGCTAAATGATTGCATGAGTAAAGATTTAAAAGAGAGTGGAAAAATATTATAGTGGGTACTTTTAAATGTAGTAAACATGTTATTCACAAATTTAATTGTGTAACATTGGAATAATTGGACCACGAAAAGGTGCATGCATAATATATTTATTTTTTATTGAAAATATAGTACATACACATATAGTATTTTTCATTCTAAGCGCAAACTATTTTTTTGTTGGTGGGAAACAGTAATAGAAAATTATATTTATCATTGTAGGGGATGCAAAACTTTATATATAAATAGCACTCTAGTAGAAGCTTTCAAATTTTCATATTTAACTGTGCATAATGAGATCCATGTGCCAATTTTATGCAAGCTAGAGGGATATAAAAACAATGCTTTGTGTTTCTTCACCAGAAAAAGGATTCATTTTGATGGTAAGTTCAAAGAGAAATTGACAATTTATAATATCGTCCAAAATGTGCTTTGCAGCATCAGTCTCTGCTACTAGGAGTTGGAAATCTTCTACATGTACTCCTAACAAATCAATAGAGGGCCCTTCAAATGCAGTTACCTTTAGTAATTCTCCTATAGCATCTTCCAAGTCCATCTTGAGCATGTAGCTGTAGGTACTGTTAGAGAGCTCAACAGAACATTTGGGGCACCAAAATTTGTTTGTTGAGCAGTGAACAACATTTTTCTTACATTTCTTGTTGTCCACTACTAGTGGACATGAAAGGTAGTAGAACTTGTCCAGATGCAATTTAGTGATTTTTTATTGTACACAAATAGGTTGTGTGTTGGATAATTCTTTGTTGACAATAGTAGAGATATATATTGGATCAATAAACTTAGGTGCATAGCTATGGCCTTTTCACAAGGATATAGAGGGTTGGTCATTCTCTATAGTTGTATACCATATTTTTAATGCAGATGATTCAAGAAAATTAGGGTTGATTATAATAGAGGTTGAAAAGGTGTTATCAAGTTTTTTTCCATTCCATGATATTAGACGTGCAAATTTGATCAAAATTATTACTGGGTTTTGTTGGGAAAACATATCAAAGATTTTTTTTCCTTCTATTTCACAATGGTGACCCCACAGTGTAATATATATGGAACAATTTGCAATTTCTTTTATTGTTGTTGTGCATTTCTTAGTGTCAGATCTATTTATTTGCATATGGTTGATAGAGAAGTTATAGATACAAGTATCCCTATGGCATCTACCAGGGAGTCGATGGGAAATGTATCTAGCGAATCTATATTCTTAAACTGGAAACAATGCTTGGGTATGGTAGAGTCTGTACATGTGGAAGGTGTTATGATTGATGAGCTTAATAGGACTATTTTGTATGGATTTGTCGAGCTGCTATATTTTGTGTCTGCAATTTCTATGCGGCCACCTGAAATCTTGTATAGCGAATCAGGGTGGACAACGTCGTAGAACTCATCTACAAGCTCATTAAAAAAAGTTACATGGATTTGAGATTTGTCTTTATCTATTAATTCAAAACCAAATACTTTTCCTTCACGAGTAGCATTTTTGTATTCATGGATTGGTTTTTTTCCTAATGCTCGACCCTCAATGGACCAATGCCTATGATATGGAGTCAATGATTTAATGGGGAGTGGTTGAAAAGGAGCCAGATTTTGAACAGAATACTCTGTAGTTGAAGAAGACCCTAAGGCATGGTCAAAGGGTGAAGTTCGGAGGTAGCCAGTAACTTGAAGGAGTGGAAATAGGCTTCCAACTATAGGTGCATAGTTTGATAAGATTTCAAGGTCTTCGATTAAGAGTGCCCTGTATAAAACAAAGAGTGATAATTTAGGAAGGAGTTGTAGTTTGCAAATCAATAAGTTTAAGATGGTAGTGTTAAAGAAAGAGCTTACATGAAGTTATCAAGAATCTTGCAAGAAAATTTCTGGAGGCAAGTAATTGATCCCTTCACCAAAGCCTCTTCAATGAAAAGATATTTGAATATGTCTGGAAATAGTGCAGAATGAGTGTGTTCACCATTGGAGAGGTCCAATCGGTATTTGGTAGATGTTAAATGTGTTTGTTGTATAGTATGTATAGATGTAACTTGTAAGTATGGATCTGTAATAGGCGTGCCTACAAGAATCTTAGCAAGTGTGCCTATTGATAAAGTCACCATCATGAAGTATACTCTAAAAAGAAACAAGTAGCCTACAAGTGCGGGTAAATTGTTTGGTTAGGTGGTGGAAGACTTAGTATTATCAAAATGTAGATCAACTTTAGGCGAAGTAGTTTGAGCATGCTATATTCATATAGATTGTGATTAAAAAAACCACACATTTTAAGTTAAATTGTTGATCTATTATTATTTTTCCAGGTTGGAAATAAATGTGGTCACATAATTACGTTAGTTTTGTTTAGTTAAAAAGTGCATTGTATACCATTATCTCTCTATAAACAAGCCAATTGAATAATAAAAAAAATTTGAAAAAGTGAATGGTTTAGAGAAAAACTTAATATAATGACATTGATTTATTTATTTTTTGTGCCAAAAAGTACATTCACTTCTATAGATAGGTTACATAGTGCAGAAATTGAAGCTTGTATATGTACAATAGATTTTCCACATAAATGGGTGTTCTTGAACTACTTAGTGGAAGGTAAGACAAATGATCACTTTGTGTTCAAGTATGTCTCATATGCCTCAACTATAGAGGGTGTTGCACCACCTGTGTAATATCGATCATAATACATCTCTTTCATGAAGGTACAGAGGTTCTCCAACTCAGTACAACTATCTTGAAGTGTATTGATGTCTTTTTCCTGGACAAGTGGCAATTGGGATTCAACTTTGAAGTTCTACACAATATCATTAAAATTGGTTGTCAAAACCGTAGATAGAGACTGCACATTGGTTGCAAGATTTGTTGGCTTATTCACTGAGCAACATGATTCTTGTAGTATCTTGGCTACTATAATTGGAGTTGAGGGGTTGCTAACATCCTTTGTTGTGTCTCCACTAATGACTTCAATGATTTCATGATTATTCATTTTTGTTGTATTTTCCTAAGAGAAATGAATGTAAATATGGTATAAGTTATAATTCTAAGAATAAGCGTGGTGGGGAAAAATTTTCCCTTGCATTTAAAATTGTTTTAAATAATCATACCAAACAAGCATTTAAATATGATCTTAATTTGTAGAAGGAATAATGGGTGATAAAATTCTTAGATTTAATTTTATATTAGAGATTATTATAATTATTGTTCTATTAGTCATTCCTGAACCAACATCTTAGATTTAGGGGAAAAAATTGAGTGTAATTTATATTTAAAAAGATAAGATAATCAATGTTGTATTGCCATAAACCTTAATCTTAAGTCTTATCACAAGCATCAAGGTGGAAGCTATAATCCTAATCCTAAACAAGACCATAACCTAAGTTGTAAACAACCCTTACCATAATCTTGACTTAAATCTTAACTATTATTTTAACCCTAACCATAATAGAAACACTTACTTTAGCAAAGAAATTAATCACATTCCTATATGTACCCTCAATCATAACCTTCAACTTAAGCTACATCCTAATTCTAACCATTAGACTAACCATGATGTAACCCCTTACCCTAATCATAATCGTAACTATAATCCTATTCACAACCCTAACTCCAACCCTAACACGATCTCTATCCCAAACATTAAATTGCAATTTTAAAAAACAACATCAGTCCTAACCGTAACTATGATTTAAATCTAAACTCTTATCCTAACCCTAACCCTAAATTTTAATCTTAATCTCTACTTGTAATTATAACGACCATAATATAAACCTTAAACCAAATCATTAATGTTATGGTAACCTCTAAACTTAATCATATACAAGATAATAATTCAAACTCTGAGCCCAAACTTAGACTTAAACATGACATGAATTTAGGAAAAATAGATTGAAGCCTAATGTGAGTAAGTTAAAAATTTTAAAATAAGAATATTTGTTTGGCTGCAACAAAACTTATAAAAGAGATTATAAAATATATTTTTCACACTTTCCTTTACACTTACAAGCTAACTTTTATTACGATGTAAATATATATTAAAATACAACATAAAAAATGAATTTTTAATAACTGGAAAAAAAATATTACTCTACTTCAGTCAATGACTATATTTTGACTTTTGTGCACATAACAAAGTCTTTTGTGTTATCTTTAGGCTCTTAAGTCACAAAAGGAAGAAACTTAAATAAAATATTCAAAATGTTTAATAGCCTAAGATGCGTAAAAATTAAGGTAGGTACCTAATTGATCCTTTCCCCTAATTTACTAATATTTGTTTAGGAGTTTGTATACTATTTATGTTGAACCCATTATTATTATTAAGCTAACAAAATAATTATAACTAGGTTGAAATTGTGATGCTTTAAATCAAGATGACTTTGCATAATAATTATCCGACAGCTCATACCTAATGTTTTTTCATGATTTTTGCCACATGCTTAAATTATTACTTAAATTAACAGTATAAATAGATTTCTCTCTAAAATAATTTAAACTACAATTTATTTGTTAAAAATTAAAGTCTTTTAATGATATCAAAATTTCACAACTCATTATGTATTATTGTGAGGAATGAAATAAAATTACACATATTAGACTACTGAGATGGCCACCATTGATGAGTAATCAGCTTAAAACTGAGTTTGCAATATCAAATTTGGGTTGGTGATTGGGATTTGATCCTAAAAAATTGCTCCTTTGACTATACAGCATTTGGGTTTTTTTGGTTTTTTTAGTTTCCTTGGAATCATTTTGCATCAGATTATGTGATTTAGATGCGCGGCCTAGTTTTTGTCTGCCTATTGAGGTGTATCTATGAAGTAAATGCTCAAAGTCAAATCCTGGCAATTCAATCAATGCTTTAAATGTCTAATTTTTGCCATCTAATTTTTCCACTAAATAATTAAACAATTTCTTGGGGTAAGGATGTGCAGAGAAGAAAATTTATGCACAAAATTGTTTAGGTTAATAAAAATGATAATAATTATTAATTATTAGTCTGAAAGCTAAAATCTATAGTTCATATAGTATTAGAATGACTTTATATTGTTGATTAGTTTTATGTATAATTTGTAATTTATTGTTGGTTTTGAATAAAATCACTTTTTTCAGTAAAAAGTAACTCTATGTTTTTTTCATCTAGATTCATTAAATACATATGTTAACTTCATAAACATTTATTTATTTAAATTTATAAATACATACAAAATTAATTCCATAAACAATATTTCTAATAAGATGAGAACATCTGATAAATATGATTTTAAAATAATTACAACAAAGACGTCAAATAAAATCCTTACTACCCCAAATTTCCAAAAATAAAAGTGATAGGAAACAATTTCTACAACACAAGCAATAGCAAACCATAAGGGGAAAAAAAAAAAGAATTTTACCGTAAATTTCTGAAAATAAAACTTATGATCAGAGTGATGGACAAAATGAATCAAGATTGCAGATTTATAAGCCTAAACCTATCAATTAAGAATTAAATCTCTCTTTAAAACAATTTTGTATCATAAAATGGTATTTTTAATAAATTACATGGTGTGAAAGGGTAAAAAATTAGACCAACGTCATTAGATAAGATTAACAAACGAGGACATTTACTGCGGCCCGTGGCATTATCTCTCAACAACAAATATTTCCAATGAATTGGACTGACGTTAACATCATGAATGCTAAAGTTCGTTTTATCTTTTATATAAGGGAGCATTTGTTCCCTTCTCGTGAATAGTTTTCATATGAATCTATTATAAATAGAGAAAATAATTTACTGTAACAGCAATATTCAATTTAATAGTTGTGATATATATAATTGAGCCACTAGACTTTAAAATGTACCATTAAAAATCTCAATAATCGATCGCATACTTTGTAGAACACATTCAAAGCAGGATTTTGATTATGCTTCTCGTTGTTACCCTCAACGTGACTGTAGTGTTGCCTTGCTAATATTCTACATTCTTCTATTTTCAATGTTTTTATACTTGTGTAATTTGCTTCTCTCCACTTAGTTTCTTATTTTATTGTATATTATTTTTAAATATAATATATTTATTTAGGTTGTTATTTTTTAAAGGTAGTTATTATATTTTCTATCAATGCTTATCCTCATGCAATTGAACAGAATCTGAATATCTTAGGACGTGGCATAGACTTTGTCAATTATTAACAAATGAGAATGAAATTAAATTTCATCAGCAATAATAGCATTCACTGCAGCCACTTTGACAATATTTAAGGCATTAACCTCCACTATATGGATAGGCAGATCAAATACATCATCTAGTATCTTTCTTATTTCTGAAAGTTCGCTCCAACATGACTAATTCATTCTTTGTCTTTGTTAATGAGGCCTCTCTAATGACATGAATCAAAGATGATGCTCAAAGAGGAACCTTGTGGAACTTTATTCACAATTTGATGAAATTATTTGTTTGTAATACATTAGACAAGATAGTTGAAATAACAAAAAAAATGTACATCAAAAATTTATGAGATAGAAGACATTGATATTTAGAATTTGGGTAAATTCTACATTGTATAAAATTGTAGATAATCACATAAAGTGTTATTTTAACACCTCAAGCAAACCTCTAATGTCTTTCCAACGGTTTTGTGTGATGTGCCTTGAAAATGGATAATTATCATTAAATTATTAGAAAAAAAGAGTTGCAATGATTTTTGAATGGGTTAAATGAGTAGATTAAATTATTAGAAAAAAAGGACTTCAAATTTTTTTAACTATATAGTCATGCAAAACATTAATGATGGGAAAATAGGAGTACGACTAACAGCTTCGAAACAAATCCCTATAAATTTTAGAATTTTTTAAACATTTCAAAAACCAAGTAAAATAGTAAAATGTTAATTGTGACATTTTTTTATTGGATGGTGGAGAGGCGTTCCAATTTTCAATAAAAAAATGCATGAATAAATAATTAGAGCGGGGTATTCAAGCTTAGGGCAAAGTTGATAGATTGTCGTGCAACAAACATGTGTTTTGCATGTAGAGGTGACGTGTGAACTATCTGATGCGGTTTGAATATGTTTTAAAATTTGATCAGAATAAAAAATTATCAATGTCTTGGATGGGATGAAGCACGAGTGGTCAAAACAAGGTGCGTAATAAATTTTATATGCATTTACTAACAAACTTCATATTTGGTTGTCAAGTCCAAAATACTCTCTATTCATAACTTGCTTTCTGTTCAAGCTACCAAATTCAATTAACAATGTTTATTACACAACAATTTTACTTGAGAGGAACCATACCTTCTACAATTTCAATTGCCCAAAATTTGACACACCTGGTAATGAGTAACAACTTGCTAGCAGGCCCAATTCCAGGGCAGCTCAGAAGTTGTAAGTGCCCAATCTGGAGGTCAAGTTTTTCACAGAAGGGAGCCATTTTGTGCAAGAGGAATTCCCTAAGGAAGTGAATAAGCTTCTTCTTGGCTTCCTCAATAAGCAGCTTAATGGAAAATTACTTCAAGATAAGGCATAGTACCACCAATGGTCATAGCCATAGAAATAAAGAATGATAGCCAAAGTATTTGTTTGTCTTGTGAAAGGGGATTACATTAAATAACAATGATATTATATTTTGAGTTGGGAATTTCATTTTTTTGTGCTATGAATGCTGAAGTATAGGGTGCATTAATAATCAATCGCATGTGTTGTAAAGAACAAAAGAGCATTAGCAATACGAAGAGTTTAAAATGAACTATAAAGACCAGATAATTGTTAGCTAAGAGAGGATAAGGGTGTGGTTATATGGATTTGTTTCCCTAAGTATAATGGTGTCATTTTATGGATGGGATTTCTGGTAATATTTTTGATAAATGTTTTTATGGAGGTGCTTTCATAGGATTTTTTTTTTTAATGGACAGGGTTTCTGGTAAGATTTTTTTTAAAAAAATTTATGGAGGTGCTTTCATAAAAATTTATTATATTCCATATTCAAATCTATAGAATAAATAAGTATAAAATGAAAAAATAATAGGTTATGGATGCCTTAAGGTTAAAATAATAATTTTCTGGCAGTAATTCTCACACAGGCACTGTTAGAATTCTCTGTTGCGCCGGTTGTTTTATTTTGCAAAGGAGGAGAATTTCTGTGTTGTTTTATTTTGCACAGGAGGAGCATCTCCCGCACATGGGTCTCAAAAAGGAAGTTTTGGATGCTTTGCCTATGTTTGTTTACAATGTGGACAATTTGAAGAAAGCGGTTTGGAATGCGAATGTGCGGTTTGTATTTCTAAATTTAGGTATAGAGTTTGTGCTTTATTCTGGAGTTCCATCAACAAATAAAAAAAAATCAATAAGGAAAAGAGGGCTCTTTCAATGCTCACAATTTTCTATAGATTCTTAATGAATAGTGAGAAGCAAAAACTAAGTCAAAGATATTGCACGGGTGGTCATAAGATAACAAATAAACTTCAAATTTGAATAAAAGAAGGAACTATAATAATTTCTATGAATATAACATTGCATTCAATGTTTTATGAGTACTCACCTCTATAACATGTATTTTATAATGCAAATCCTTGAAAGAGATCCAGTCCACACAAATCCTTGAGAGAGATCCAGTCCAGCAACTTCAAGATTTTAGATCCAGCCCAGCAATTTCAAGATTTTCTAACTTCTTGTGCAAAAATAGTCGTGAAACAAGGTTGTGCAGAATAATCTTTTTATAGACTATGAAGGCGGTTAACATGATGAGGAGGCAGGGGAATTTTAAGGTGGTCAATAGGATGAGGATGTAGTTGTGCAGTAATAAAAGAAAATGTATTATCGTTGATTTAATCTACACATAGTACATGCTATTTGTCATCCTTCTTTAAAGCTTTAAAGATGGCCATACAATCGAAGTTGAAACTGCCTAACAACTCATAGGTTCTGCATTAATTTCTAGAGGTCATTTGGGCATCTAGTAAGTATGGAGCATTGATGACTATTTTCTTCATGAAGGCTCCAAAAAATCCACCTGCTACTCCACATAATATCCCAAACAGCGAAGAAGGCATCAACAGCCAGGAAGCTCTGAATGGTAGTCACTCCCCTTTTTACCAATAGGAACCGTAGATCTTCAAATACAGGTTGGGGATTTCCAAGATGGAAACTCCTACGGCGTAAAAACATAAGAATAGTTGTTGGGGATATTGATTATGAAAAGGTATCAACTAGAAGCTAACTATTTTATTAATCTAATCGATAAACACTACCAGCTATATATTAAATGATGAGACAATGTCTATTGACAGTGATTACTACATTAAATTAACTAATTGTTTTGGAAAGATGTGAGTTGCTTAAGGATGCATCATAATTAAGAGTCGTGTCTCTAGAAGGAAACCTCTCCATCATATATATATATATGAGATTCAAACTCATCCATAGGGATTATGGGGAAAAAAAGGAAAAAAACATAAAAAAGAATAATCTATATCTTGGCTTTCGACATTGAAATTGGATTTATTATTTAAGTATTTCAGTTCTACAATTTCAAGGGAGTTAACCACTGGTAGATAATAAATCAGAGTGCATATTCATAAAGAAACCCTTTGAGAACATCAATCACATTATGGCATGAATATTAATACTGAACGTAGAAACAATGATAAGTATAGGGAATCACCATTACAAGGATTTATAACTTATGAGAAGTTGAACATCCCTCTAAGACTGCATCATAACCCTTGTGTCATATACGTAAGGTTTAAATTAATTAAAGGAATATAATCATAAGAAACAAATCACAGGGGTCATTGTATTAAGTATAGTTCACCCACAAGATCATTTCATTAAGGTTGCATCTAATGGTCTAAACCAGAGATAGTAAGTGGCTTTGATGTTAGTCCTTTAACATGACATTGATTTTAACTCACCAGTTCACAAGTTTATAGGGGATTTGAGATTGTAAATGGAATAAGAATAAGGAGTTTGAGTGGTTTTCCCTAGATTCCAAAAATATCCAAACAAGGGACATTACACAAACTTGATGAAAGCTTAAGCTTCCCAGAACTATCCAAGAGAGAGAAAATAATCAAAACATAATCCAAGCATAAACCAAACATACTTCAAATGAGCTCCCTTTGTTCTTTTAAGGAGAATCCCATGTGACCCCTCATTTACCCATTTCTATATTTTCATCTTCTTTCTATTTTGTCCCTTACCAAACCTCTTTTACTATCAAAGTAACTTTTATCAATTTGCATTAAGCTCCCATAAAGTAATTTTTTATATTTTGTGAAGTTGGCATTAAAATTTCTAATGTCACAAACGGGGGATATTACATGGCCTACCCCCCACCAGACAACTTTATATTTTTTTATTTCAAAGTTATAATTATTTTTGTAAAAGATTTTAAAACAAACACTTTTTAAATATAATTATATACATTAATAAAGATAATTTAAAAGGAAACTATGCAATAATAAACAAAGGGCATATATATATATATATATATATATATATATATATATATATATATATTTATTTATTTATTTATTTATTTATTTATTTATATGCATGCATGAATAATAGGTAATTAAGGAAATATTATATAATTTATTATTATCTCCCAAGCATGCGATTTTTCCCCATTTTCTTAGTTTTCCATGCAAATCTAGATCTATACCTAAAACTTCTCAACTTTGGTAAAGAAGATATGAAATTCATTTTTTCATAAAAGCATATCACCTGAAACCCTAATTGACCAAACAAATAATATTCTTCTTAAAAACTAATAATTTGAATAAAAACCCTAACACCCAAAATATAGATTTGGAATAAACAGGAAGGAAACAACCTAGATTCAAACCAATATCCGTTTTCCTTACATCTGCTAAATAAAACACACAATAACAAACAAGGAAGTTTCACACAAAGAATCACAGAATTTTAGACATATAGAAGACAAATATCTGAATACTAGAATTTTCAAAGGTTTCAAACCCTACCTTAGAATGAAGAATAGATCTGAAACAGTGACGAGATAAGGTGAAATGCAAATACTCCTAAGCTTTACAAAAAAAAAAATTAACTCCCAAAATTCTCCTTCCAACCTGATTGAATGCCTAAAATGGCTTTCAAATCAGATATATAGAATGTTGAAAATAATGGGAAGTGTGTACTGAGAGGGGAGGGGTGAATTATTATCTCTAAAACTTTTATCTCTTTTATCCTTTAACCTTTATGTAATCAATTATTCATCCAATCATTTTTTATATGTTATCTTTGTGTAAGACATATCAATTCTTTAACTTAATCAAACGTGTAAGCATTCATAGAAACATTCATGAAAGTAATTGACTCATAACACAAGATATGATATCGCAGAAAACCTCTATAAGAAGGTAACAACTGTGGTGGGGATGACACCCACAAAATCTTCACTATCTGTAGATTAGAAGGGGTCAGTTAAGGCTTACAATTTGATCACTTCTGATGATCTACCCTGTTAGGAGTATCATGTGGAGACCTGTTAAAGTCTACTTTGTTAAGATCTTTAGCAACATTGTTTAATGTGCACTCGGTTAAGAAATTTACAGTAGGATTGTTAAATCCACCTTCCTTGAAATGATTTTTACTTTTTCTTCACTTGTTAGAATGTAAGAAAATTACTCTTTGACCTGATTGTATGCAATCTACTATTGCTTATTAAATATCCATTCAATATCACATGTATATATGTATCACCTATTGTGATTGAATAATACCTATGTTGCTCGGTAGCCTCTGTTCTTGGTTCTTGATAACCAATTTCATCTTTTGATGTTCTAGTTCTTGAAACTCTAAGTCTGATCCATACATGTGCTCGTTGGCTACTCTCATCCTCTCTTCATCCATTTAGAATGATTAAAACATCTATTTAAAAGATAGATTGACCTAATTAAGTTTCACATAAAACAAACTTAACTCTATGATCACAGGTTTACAACTTTACCTTGATCTCCTAGTCTGCATGTTTTCAATCAATTAGACTGATTAAAACAATTACAATAATGTTTCTTGTCCCTTAAGTAATGATTTTAAAACAAAACAAAACTCTATAAATAGAATATGAGTGATTTATCTGACATGGAAGTCAGATCCACTTTTTTGGGGATGTAACTGACTTTCAATGTCTGATGCTTGGTTTGCTCTGAAATCAGTTTGACTGTCTTTCGGATTGCACTATTTTCTTCTTTCAGTTTGCACTATATCTGCTCGTCGGATTCCTCTGTCAATTTCCTCCTGTCGGGTTCCACTTTATCTGTCGGGTGTCTCTTGAACTTAACATATTAGGCGATTTCTGGTATATGTACTTTCGGTGATCTCTGAAAGTCTATCTTTCGGTGTAGGTTTACCGAAGGTTCAAAAACTATTTTCCTTTTGTATACTAATGGAAAAATAATGTCTTCATAGAAAACTTAGGAAAATAGGGTTTGAAAAGTGCAACCCTAATTAGGAATTAAGTTTTAATTTAAAATTAAAAGAAAATACTTTAATTTTAATTTTAACTTAAATTAAGTTTGTACAACTGAACTTTATGAAATAAAGTCAAAGTCATAATTATATAATAAAGTGCATTTAAAATAAATGATTTTATTTTAATTAGATAAAACAGTTATGCAACTTTAAAGTAATATTATTAATTCAATTATGCAATTAATTTCAATATTTGGATTTAATATTAATTAAGTCTCAATTATTAATTTAGTACTTAATAATTAATTCATTTAAATCAAATATAGTCATTTAATTAATATTTAATAATTAAATAGCCATATTTTAATATATTAATGTTTTAACCTTATTAAAGGTGTAATTATTAACATTAATAATTACATTAATTAATATTTTATCAAAACAAGCCAAAATACAACACTAATCTAACTGAAACCATCCAAACAAAAAAAATCAACTGAAACAAAAGTAACAAGCACACACAAAAAGGCTCACGAATCTACATCACTTTGACAAATTCAGATAGGATAGTTAGTCAAAAACCTGTCCATTCTTAGGACAAAACATAGGCTTATGATATATTTTTAGGCCTGAATGTCATCTGCCCTCTTTTACCATTGAGACATGTGTAAGGGCACTCTCACTCCTACCAGTTTAGGGAAGATGATGTCCAGTGCCTGCAAACCTGTCATCACAAATTCGAACATGTACATTCAATATACATAACAAATAATTTTAGGGATCGATGCATCATGTGGATTTCACAAGAAAGTAACTATGACTTTGTCCCTCACCATATTAGACACATCAAATCAAATATAAAACATATTCATAATCCATGTAAATGCATATAAGGGGCCAGTATGTCAGTAAATCCATAAATATAACTATCATCATCATAATCAGGTAATCATCATAAATATAACCATAATAATATAACTGTCAACACATTATATCACACAAAATTTGATGTCTCATATGTATCAAAACCATGAAATAATGTCATCCATCCAAGTATCACCAAAACCAAAACCAACTAAAATAACCAACGCACACATGAAAAGTGGCCTAAAAGAGTTTTGCCATCACAATTGAAAAAGGTAGTAGATGGGTGGGTATTACAAGGTACCTTTATGCATGTTGCAAAGAATTTTCTAATATGGTCCCTTGGGTCTCCCTTTTTCTTATATTTGTCAAATTTAGGCACCTCAAAATTAGGCAAAAAAGGTGGCATGTATAATGACTTGTCAAAGGGGTAGGGATATAAGTCTTCCAATGAGTAGGTTTTCTTAGGGGTGCCTATTTAAAGGTTGGTCATATGTTTTTGTAGATTGTGCACTTATTGTATGTATATCTCAGTAGGTGTAAGTGGGACATGTGAAATAATTCCCATATTTGGATCCATAAAAGGATAACCATTGTGATAGGATGGTTCCTGATTATATGTATATGTCATTTTATGCATAAGGTTTTGGTTTGATGTGGACACATATAATAGAATTGCAACTTGAGGTGGCACAAAATAGTTAAATGTTGGATTTGTTGACATAAAAGGATTTGTTGTGGTATTGTGTCCATTTGTATTTGTTGATATCTTGAGATTTTGACTATTTGATTATTGATTTGGGGGAGCACCTTGGAGTATGATTCCTATACCTTTGTTGGAAGGTGCTCCTTGTGAGGTAACAATGTGACTATTTTGGTTTGCATTAATACCTTGGGAGATTGTGTTGGTTTGAGTGTTTGTAGATCCCAAAGAATTAAAGGTGTTCATTTGACTTGTTGGTGGCATGTCATCCATGGTACTTGTTGGTATAGATTGAGGATTGACAGACTGATTGGATTGTGACATAGTTGAGGATAGATTGGCAGTTGTGTTAGCACTTGTTGTCACTAGATTACTAGAAAAGAGTGGGTTGTTGTACTAAGTTCCATGATGTTGTGAGGTCATGACATATGTAGCATTGTGATATACACAGCTAAAGGGAATACTCAAAGATATATGAGAAGATTTAGTTGTGTGAATAGCCCAATTGAGTGTGTTTGGGCCTTTGTCACTCATTCTACAATAGTAGAAGTGTTGAATCCTACAGTTAATTTTTCTCCATCTTGTGCAAGTAAGTAAAAATATTTATCGTGGTCAATAGACAGCAATGCATCCATAATGACGATGATTCAAGGGTCTTGTAGTGAATTTTCAATTTACTCTGGGATACATTGTGTCCTAATTTTTAGAACTAAAAATTCATCTCCTAGAGGAGGTAAAGGGGGGTAATGGTGGTAAATTTTTTCTTCCCCTATGGGAATGTCGTGAAGTTCCTGGTGTGCTAAAGTCTATAGAAAAAAAGCCTATGTTGGTGGTTGGGTTAAATTTAGGATCATTGTTGGGATCCATTTGACCTTTGTTATTTTTTTATCACTTGATTGGCATATGCAAATGACTCTAAGGGATAGAACCTAGGAATGAAACTATGAATATGCAAAATGTTGATTATGAAAACTAGGGAAGACACTAATTTTTTGGTGGAGATTTTTTACTTTTGGGAATGCAAGACTAAGGTAAATACAATATACAAAATCTGATTGTGATAACTAGGTAGGGCTCTATTTTTTGGGGGATTTTTTTTATTTTTTGGGAGTGCAAGACTAATGTAAATGAAATATGCAAAATGATGATTATGACAACTAGGTACGACTCTAATTTTTTTTTGAATTTTTGATCTTTTGGGAATGTAAGACTAAGATAAATTCAATATGCAAAATGACGATTATGATGACTACGTAGGACTATTTTTTTTTGTGGGGGGGGGGGGGGTTTTATNGGGGGATTTTAATTTTTTTGGAATGCAAGACTAAGGTAAATGAAATATGCAAAATGACAATTATGACAACTAGGTAGGATTTCTAATGTATACAAAAGGGCCAAAAATAATGAATAAGGTATGAAAGTAAGGTGTGAGTAAAGAGGCCTAAAAGGATATTTTTGGAAATGTTGAGGATAAAAATTTAGGAGATAACCCAATTAGGATAATTTTCTTGACCTCCAAGTTGTGACAAAAGTGATAGGTTGACAAAATTTTGATAATTTGACAGGGTATTAATCGTGACAAAAAAGATACTTAATTTGGAGGAGGTCAAAATCATTTTAAAAATCACTATGGAAATGGTCAAAAAAAGAACCCTCTAGTTTCTAAAGATAATCCTAAATATAAAATACCAAACCATAGGAAAATAACCTATTTGTTTTGATTTTTTGGAATTTTTGGAATGTGTAAGGTAACTCTAACAATATATGCAAAAAGGAAACCCTAAATGATGTATTCAAAAGGAATCCCAAAATTTGGCATGAAAAAGGAGACCCTTAATGATGCAAAAAAAAAGGAAACCCTAATAAATGCACAAAGCCAATCACTATTTTTTTGGGTCTAGGTAGGTCTCAGATTTGCCACTGGTAACCCTAATTTTACCTATTTATTATTCTTAGAATATGATTTTGTCAGGAAAATGTGTAGGAGAAATGTGTGAATATGTTACGGAACTGTGCAGTTGTATTGCAGAGTAGTATCAATTATAATTTTTAATTAAAGAATGTGTATCATAGTTATCCAATTCCATTGAAGGGACTAGTAAATGATCAAAATAATTCAGACACTGGGTATGCAAATTGACAGGCGATTGTTTAGCATAGATTCCAAATGCATATAAAAAATAGTCAATTGTGTGTCATAATTTATCAAATACCTAGTATAAATAAACAATTGCATTGCAAGAATTTTTAGTTGCATTTGTATGACTATGAATGTCCAATTATCAATAATTTTGTAAACACACACACGCGCACATAAGACAATAGGGTTTTTGACAAACTTTGGACTTTATCAATTTGTGTATGTTCAAGGACTTTTTCAAGCCCCAAGATTTCCACTGGTCTTATCACAAATGAAAATAATTAAAAATAATATTATCCTAAGGACAAAGCTTCATTACAATATTTCAACCAACAACTTAGATTTCTATAAACTCAAACAATCTTGTCAAACCCTAGGGAACCCATTTTTTCCTTTTTCCAGAGTTTGGTCAAAGAAGATTTCTCTTGTATTGAGTCAACCTCCTAGGAAACATATGGTGAGTATCTTGGGGCCATATTCTTCCCTCCCCTTGCACTAAAATATTGCAACATTTGGAAAAATAAAGGGTGGCCTCTAAAATAAGGTGTCTAGTAAGATTCGTGGTGCTTTCCCTAACATGATTCAAGGGTGAGATACTTAATTATTTAATCATCCACATCAATTCCTTAGGAACTCTTCTCTCATCTTGGAGTATCACTGAAAAATTGATCTTGAGTGTTGGAATTAATGGGAAGTAGTACTAAGAGGGAAGGGGTGAAGTGGTACCTCCAAAACTTTTAACTCTTTTCACCATTCATCATTAGTAATCATTCATTACTGCATTACCGACCATTACTGTTTTTCCTTCTTATGCATGTGACATTAATTCATAATCTTTAATAGTTTGCAACATTCATAGAAACATTCATGAAAGTAATAAACACATAACACAAGATATGGTATCGCAGAAAACTCTTGTTAGGAAGTAAAAACTGCAATGGGGATGGCACCCACAAAACTTCACTATCTATAGAATGGAAGGGAGCTAGTAAAGGCTTACAATTGATCACTTCTGATGATCTACCCTATTAGGAGTATTAAGGTGGAGACCAGTTAAGATCTACTTTGTTAAAAGCTTTAGCAACACTGATTTAAGTGTGCACTCAGTTAAGAGATTTACAATAAGACTGTTAAGTCCGCCTTTCTTGAAAGGATTTTTTTATGTGTACTACACTTGTTAGAATGAGTACATATGATTGACCTGACTATATGCAATCTACAATTGCTTATTATATATCCATTAAATCTCTCATAATAATAATATCACCTTAAGTGACTGATTAATATCTTTCTCTGCTCATTGGTAGCCTGTGTTATTGTTCTTAGAACTTGATTTGATTATTTTTTGTCCTTCTACATGAATTCTCTTGTCTGGTCTCTAGATGCTATTTGTGGCTACAATCTTCATTGAACAAAAACTATTTACAATAGATTGAGAATCTATTTATACAATATATTGAGAATCTATTTATACAAGTGTTTGACCTATCTTAGAATCACGCATTACAATGTTAACTGTTAGATCCAAGGTTTACAACTTGACCTTGATCTTTAGTTTGCATGTTTTAAATCAGTAAAACTAATTAAAACAATAATAAATACATTTCTTCCTCCGCACATAATGGATTTAAAATAAAATCAAGAAGCTATAAATACAACTTCAATGATTTATCTAACGTGGAAAGTCAGATCCACTTTTTGCAGGATGTAACTGACTGTTGGTTCTTGGTCATTGGGTTGAACTGAAATTTTGTCAGCATTCCTTTGTTGAACTGATCCTTGGGTTCCCTTTGTCTATTGGGTTCCTCTCTTTTCTTTTCCGTCATTTTTCACTGTTGTTACTCGTCAGGTTCCATTAACCTTTTTGTCATCAGGTAACACTGAATAGTGTTTATCAGGATGCTTTGAACTTTGCAGTATCGGGTAACCTTGGTGTCAAGTAGTGATGTGCCCTGTCTATCGGTGTAGTGTAAACCGATGGTGCAGATCATGTTTTTCCTTGCATATACTAATGGAAAAATACAATGCCTTCAATCTCCCCCTTTGACATTAGTATCAAAAATTGATATGTGCATAATACTAAAGTGTTTAGTATGTACACCATGTGTATATCCTTGTCATTAGATGACTACCCCTAACTGTATGCATCGGTATAGTATAAGTATATATGTACATATTTTACACTTGCCTCTGTACTATACATTCCCTATTCTTTTCTCTTTCAGTTGTATGACTGTACATATCATTTCCTTTATTCATTTTCCCCTTTTTATACTACTCAACTATACATATCATTTCCCCCTTTATTGATACTCATGACAAAAATGTACAACTTATAAGATGCCAAAAATTGACAAAAACGTGCAACTTACAATGTGTCAAGAATATGAGAATGGTTTGTCTTGATGTCTTCGAGCAATTTCTCCCATTTTTCTTTTAGGAGTTCTAGGGCCATGTGTTCTAGCTCTAGTCTCGCATGCATATCATAAATGTTGTCTAGGATAGACATTTCTGGGGTGGCAATTAGTGTGTTTGCCTATGTCACATGTTGTTGCAGTAGTGAAAGTGTCAATAAGGGCTGAGCTTGGAGCTCATTTACCTCATCTCTATATTTTGTCTCTGTAATTTGTATGTTTTGTCTCAATTTCCAAGCCTATTTGATTTTCTCATTGTGCAATTTAATTGCCTCTTCATTATTTGTGAGACTTTGTGCACTTGTCTTAAGATCGGCATCTAATTTTTCTATCTTGTCGGTATACTCTTGTGTGAGTTGATCAAGTGTACACAATTTATATATCAAACTAATAGCTTCTAAGATTATTGGATCTATTGTGCTAATCAATTTATAAAGCTTTACCTTTTTCAATGCCACTTCCTGGCTTATCTTCTCAGCTAGCTTGAACTCATACTTCAGTTCAAGTCTTTCTTCCATGACCTTCTCAGCTTTGATGTTCTATGATGTTATTGCATCTGTGAGTACCACCAATTGATCAAGCATTGGGGTAGTTTGATCAATGTCTATATCTGGTATGATTTGTTGAAGTATACCTCTTGCTACTTCGAGTACCTTTACTTCTTTTGTTGCTTTCCTTAGTTTATCTTGCATTGCTTTTCTCTCATAGGGTTTTGCATATTTGGTCAATTCATTTGGATCTATTGTCCTCGGATCACAAACTAGAATCTCAATGATTTCATCCAAAGTTACTAGATTCTTATGTTTGTTCTTCTTCTTCTTTGAGACTTGTGGCGACGCAAATGTATGAACTACCATTTCTAGTTCATTTTTTCTCTCTGAAGTGCTTGGTGAAGGTTTTGTAGAAGATTCTTCTTAGGTTTTCTGCTCGGGGTGCACCTGTCAGTTTGGTGAAGATGTCTCTCCATCCACCTGGGGTGTCTCTACAGATTTTTCTTCCATTTTCTTCTCCATCTCATCCTTATTTTCTTCTTCATTCTTATCTTTCTACTTTTCCTCCTCTACCTTTTGTGTTTCTTCCTTATTTTGATCAGTAGAGTTATCTTTCTGATCATCGGTAGTAGCTTGCTCTGTAGTGGTTTCCTTTGTAGTATCTATAGTGTCTGTTGCTTCAGCATCACCCTTATCTTCGGGTGTGATTGTGTCCTCTACAGTAGATCCATCATTACCCTCTAGTATATTTATTTCCTTCATTAATACAGGCATGTTTCTCTGAGTTGTAGCTTGGGCTGTATCCAAAGTGGTGTCCTGCTCATTGGTTTGATCTTTTAGAGCAGTGGCATCCTCATCTTTTTGTACTTGGTCTGCAGGTTCTAGTTCTGTTAAGTCCATGACTGAAGTGTCATGCACTGTCTCATCAGCAACATTAATTTATTTACCATCTGATGTCTTCAATTCTTGTTGTTGTCCCTGATCCTTAAGTGTTATGAATATAACATCATCTTTCTTCTGTGGATCTTTATCAAAGTCATAATTTGTGATGTCTTGAATTTCAAGATCATCCATGACTTTTTCCAAGTCAATTAGCTCCATATATTCACTATTGTCCAAAGCAATGTGTTGAGGACTTGCCTTGTCTTTCTCCTCCTCTCTATGAGGTGTGTCAGTGAGAAGTAACTGATTCTCACCACTTGTTGACTCTGCTGGTAGATCTAAGAGTTGTCTCCATTTTTCTTTAGTCATTGTGTCTAGCTCTATGAACTTGTCCTCTAGCACTTTGTACGCCCTTATTTTGGCTACAAATTTACCTGAATGCTTCATTATTTCTTTGATTTCTTCAATTTTAGATTTGGGAGGCATTAGTTTGACAAGTACCCTCTCCCTTTCTTCTCTCTCAGTCTGTAGAGCATATTACCATTGTTGGGATAATCTTTTACCTAGCTCTTTTGGTATTTGATTGATAAATTCAGCTGGTATGTATTTGTACTTGACCATTGACCTTATAATTGTATCTTGTATTTTATTTTGGCCCTCTGGTTTTAGTGTATCCCATTGTCTGATTTTCTTGTCAGACATGGTGCCAGATGCAGCAATATGTTCAGCAGCCTCATCAACAGTTTGATTCCTAAAATTCTTCTTTACCACATTGGTTTCATCATCTTTAGAATCCTCTATGTCAGTCTTAGTTCTGACCATTCTTTTTCTCCTCTTTGGGGGTGTTTCCTTTACAGTTTTCTATTTTGTTTGCTTTTCTGGTGGTTGCTTCCTCTTATAGGTCCTTACTTGACCTTTCTTATGAGGTGTGGTGTCATTTTTAGCAGTCTGACTCCTCATTCTCTACTTCTTTGTAGGAGGTGGAGGTGTATCAGATTCAATCTCTTCAGAATCTGATTTGTTTTCATATTTTCCTTCTCTGATGGTGCCTTATTCATCAATTTTCTCAGGTTGTACCTGTTCCTCCTTTGTAACCGATAGAATCTTCTTGAGATTCTTAACCATCTTATCCTTTTTATTTACAGTCTTCTTTATTTCTAGGCCTCTTTTTATCTTAGATCTGGCCTCTTCATAGGTTCCAAACCTTTGTTGTTTGTTGTTAATAGGCTCATTGATCAATGCATCAATTACATTTGTGGCCTGATCTATGTTGATTTCATAGTCCAGTGGTGCTAACCAAGCTGTTCTTGGTACAACTAGTTTAATTTGGGTGAAATATGTGTCCATCATAAAACATATTTCATCCCTATGTTTTTCAACAAGTTGTTCAGGGATCCTTGTCCTTTCCATCATCTTTTCCTTGAATTCAAGGAAGTATGCAGTCATAACAGATTCAAAAGTGTCTCCTAGTGACTTGATTAGTTTAGTAATCTGTAATGTCACCATTTTTGTAGTGTCCCACTTTACTTTTCCTACTGAAGGAAAGTACTCTTGAAAATAGAAAAAGATACACATGATAAGTGAGCAGAACTTACATATGTTGGTCTTTATGGACCTGATTGTGTTCATGTTTTCATCAAGTTGTTTCAACATGATCTCACATAGATCCATCTGTATGCCCTTGGTTACAATCTTGTAAGTCATGCTTACTGATGTTGTAGATATGATGTTCAACCTGCTTGCTTGAAATATTTTATAACCAATCACACATGCATTGAACCTTAGTTCCTCGTCGATGATGGTGTTTACTTTCAGACCTCTATTATCCCATTCAGCTTTTGTGAGTTTTGTGACTTCTAGCCTAGAGGGATGCTTGTGAGCCTTATGCTTGTCAATTATTGGATAACCAGTGAAAGTGTGAAGTACATCCTTAGTGATTTGTTTGGGTTGATCCAACCACAACTTATGGTCATGCAATCTACTAAGTACCAACCTAATCCAGTTGGTCTTGAAGTCCCTCTGAAAATATAGGGCATCAGTTATCCCTTTGACCTCTAAGTGTTTGTGCTCTTCCTTTAGGTTCCCTTATGCATCACAAAGCTTCTTATAAGCTTCATCCATCTCTAGATCTCTTATTTCGGCAATCTTGCAGTGAATATAAGACCTAACATCTCCTATGACAAAAACCCTAGGTGGAATTTTAGAAAACGCGCCAGTTTCATCGAGTTGTGATGCAATCTCTAGGCATATCTTGTATTTGGGCTCTACACATGTGCTATTCTTAATCAACTTAACCACATTCTTTTTATCACTCTTAATCTTTATGGTTCTCGACATGGTTGCCATTGTTTTTCAAGTTTATAGGGCTTTCTTGAAATTTTGGACTTTCTGGTAATTTAAGGCTTTCTTGAAAAATAGCCACAGAGATCTTTTGGTGCCTTTGGTACTTAATTTGATCCATGATAGTGGTGAAAGATCTAATTTTTGTGTGCTTGGATCGATTTGTGGATGCTCTGCCTTATGTTCTTTAATCGCTCTATTTTTGCTCTTGCTTTCTCTTCGAATCGCAGGTGCAAAATGAAGTTGTCTCATCATCTATTTATAGCCTTTTTTCCCTAATTCTTTATCATAAATGCTCAACAAATCATCGAAACATGAAGATGGAGTTCATCAGGAAGACTTTAAAATTCATTGTCAGTGTTGACATGATGCTCGGGACTGTTGTTAACAGTTTTTCTTTTACCGACAGATATCAGTATTCTGTCGTGAAAACTTTGTAACTTTGCCTTCCTACCGATGGATGTTGGGTTACATTGGTAACTTAACCATTTTATGTGTTGACCAACAATTTATGGTAAGTGTAAACATCTCATCCATTATGTTCACTGATGATTTTCGGTATGTGTATATCGACGGGGTTGTTTTCTTAGAATTGAAACAAGTAACATAATATGCATCTTTATTATGCAGATTTTGACTAACTATCAATTTGTATAATGGAACCGATGCAAAATATGACTTGGTGTAGTGTAGTTCCATACTTACTTGTTCATCTCAAGTGGGGGTGGTGATGTCACCAGATCCATTAGATGGGGTGTCACTGTTTGCATTGCTTGGTCTAGCTTCATCATTGCTTGAAGCTTTTCTCCACATTTTGTCTCTAGCCCTCTGAAAATCTTCAATGGTGTTTCCATCAGGATATGTGCTTGTCTCTATCATTCGGTCTTTGCAATCTTTCTTGAGATGACCAACTTTGTGACAGTGTAAGCATACCATTCCGGGGTTTGACAAGCCTCTAAACCTTTTGGTCCATGCTCTCATGCAGTTTGTAGAAATGTGACCATATCTACCACATGTTGTATATTTTTTCCATGTATTGTAGTCCCATACATATTGATTACCGATTCTCTTTGGTTGATAGGGATATTCTTGACCTTTTGGCTTCCGTGCTTGCCTTTTCTTTTTCCAGCATTCAAGACTTGTGTGCCCATTCATCTTACATGTAGGACAGTATTTTTCCATGTAGGTTTCCTTCTTTGTTTGTTCTATTTTAGACTTTAATTCATATGCTTTATGTCCTTTCTTGTTACATTTATAACATAATCCTATGAATGAAGATTTAGATTTAGGAATACCTTTCATCTTTCCTTGGCATACATTTGATGTGTGGCCTTTCTTTCCACGGTGCTTGCATGTCAGCTTTCTTGGTCTTGGATTTTCACAGACATTCTTTGGATTGCCTTGATTTGATGATTCTCCATTTTTGGTAAAGCCTAAATCATTGTTTTTGTTGGCTCTTCGTTGTCCTTCAAGAAAATCATCCATTCTTTATTGCTTTCTTCAGCCTTTCTGATAACTTCATTATGTTGTTGCTGAATTCTAACCTCATATTCATTTTTTTTCTTCTTGAATAATTAGAATAATCTAATTTGTGATCTCATGGTGATGCTCAGTATGTCTTTGAATTTCTAACTCATTTTCCTATAGCTTCTCTATAATCTTCCTTCTGCCATCAATAGCAAATGTTCTTTTCATTTCAGCTTGTCTAGCAGAACTCATCACATCAATCATTCTTACCATCTAGCTCTCTTGACCGATTTGTAGCATCTTTATTTGCTTTGTCAAATGTTGATATATTTCCTTCAGATTTGTGATGTTCTCTTCTGATGTATCTGATTTATTACTTGCATGGGATCCTGAAGATTCAAAGAAATCTAGAATCTCTTCTTCTTGATAATATTTTTCATTGCTCTGGGTTACCATGCCTTTCCTTTCATCCAGCAGCTCTCTCATCTTGATTCTATCTTCTTTATACTGTTCATAGAACATTTGTATCTCAAGATTTTTATTCTCAATATTCTTATCAAGTTTGTACTTCTCCATTGTATGATCTTTTCTCTTAAGCCTTTAAGCTTTTCCTTGAAGAGACTTAGCTCTGATACCAATTGTTGGAATTAATGGGAAGTAGTACTGAGAGGGGATGGGTGAATCAATACCTCTAAAACTTTTAACTCTTTTCACCATTCATCATTAGTAATCATTCATTACTGCATTATCGATCGTTACTGTTGTTCCTTCTTATGTATGTGACATTAATTCATAATCTTTAATAGTTTGCAACATTCATAGAAACATTCGTGAAAGTAATAAACACATAAAACAAGATATGGTATCACATAAAACTCCTATTAGGAAGTAACAAATGCGGTGGGGATGGCACCCACAAAACTTCACTATCTATAGAATGGAAGGGAGCCGGTAAAGGCTTACAATTGATCACTTTTGATGATCTACCCTGTTAGGACTATTAAGGTAGAGACCAGTTAAGATCTACTTTGTTAAGAGCTTTAGCAACACTGATTTAAGTGTGCACTCAGTTAAGAGATTTACAATTAGACTGTTAAGTCTACCTTTCTTGAAAGGATTTTTTTATGTGTACTACACTTGTTAGAATGAGTACATATGATTGACCTGACTATATGCAATCTACAATTGCTGATTACATATCCATTAAAGCCCTCATAATAATAATATCACCTTAAGTGACTGATTAATACCTTTCTCTACTCATCGGTAGCCTGTGTTCTTGTTCTTAGAGCTTGATTTGATTATTTTTTGTCCTTCTACATGAATTATCTTGTCTGGTCTCTAGATGCTCTCCGTGGCTACAATCTTCATTGAACAAAAAATGTTTACAATAGATTGAGCATTTATTTATACAAGTGTTTAACCTATCTTAGAATCACGCATTACAATGTTAACTCTTAGATCCAAGGTTTACAACTTGACCTTGATCTTTAGTTTGCATGTTTTAAATCAGTAAAACTAATTAAAAAAATAATAAATACATTGCTTCCTCTGACATAATGTTGGAATTATATTGGAATGATGTACTGAGAGGGGAGGGGTGAATCAGTACCTCTAAAAAAAATTTTGGTTAGCACATTAACCCTTAATCATCAATTTGTAAATTATCTGATCTAACTATTCATCTTTCTTTATGTATATGCAATCATATCATACGTTCTTTTAGTATGTAACCATAACAGAAACATTCATGAAAATAGATAACACATAACACAAGATATGATATCGCAGAAAACTCCTGTTAGGAAGTAAAAACTATGATGGGGATTGTTACCCACAAGACTTCACTATCTGCAGATAAGAAGGGGCTGGTTAAGGCTTACAATTGGTCACTTCTGATGACCTACCCTATTAGGAGTATTATAGTGGAGACCTGTTAAGATCTACTTTGTTTGAAGCTTTAGCAACACAGTTAAGTGTGCACTCTGTTAAGAGATTTGTAAAGAATTGTTAAGTCCACCTTCTACAAAAGTATTTTAGATGTGATGCACTTGTTAGAATGCAACTACATAAGTCTTTGATCTGATGATGTATGCAATCTTTAATTGCTGATAACATATCCTATTAAGCTTCATACATACAAGTAATCATCCTTCCATGATTGAATAATACCTTTATCTACTCGTCGATAGCCTCTGTGTGTTCTTGAAAACTGATGTGTTTTGTTTCTGAACTTTGCTTGAATTCTACCTTCTTCTCCTTAGATGCTCTTCATGGCTATCAACAACAATGAATTCATAACTCACAATTGAGTTGAATATCTATTTATACTAGTTATTGGCTCAATTCTTGATTCATGCATTGCAAGTTAACTCTAGATCCAAGGTTTACAACTTAACCTTGATCTTTAGTTAGATATGTTTTAAATCCATTAGGATGCTTTAAAACACTTACATAAAGCTTGCTTGACCCTCAAGTTATGATTTAAAACAAATTAAAACTCTATAAATAGAATTACATTACTTTATCTGACGTGTAAAACTCAGATCCACTATTTGCGGGTTCTTTAATTGACTATCGGTTCTGACGGTCAGTTTTCTTGGTCGTTGGTGTTCCTTTCTTGAACTGGTCATCAGGTATGCCTTTTCTATTTCATCAATTTTGTTCTCAAAACTGTGTCACTAGTAATGCTTGTGGTTGCTGGTGATGCTTGTCAATTCCATACTTAGCATTTTTCTTATGACTTTTGTGTTCTGTTGGGTATGCTCGTTGTTCACTGGTAATACCTATAGTCCGCTGGTAATGCTTGTAGTCCGTCGGTGATCTCTGTAGTCTGTCGGTGATCTCTGTCAATGTTTTTCACTAAGTGTACTAATGGAAAAATTAATGTCATCAATCTCCCCCTTTGACATTAGTATCAAAAACATGATATGTGCAACATACTAAGTGTATTAGTATGTACACCTATGTATACTCCTTCCTTAGTCATTTGAATGACTCCCCCTTTGTATATGTCAGTATGTATAAGTATTTATGCATATCCTTATGTACTTTTCTTTTCCTCCCTTTTTTGATATATATTGTACATAACTATATACATTTCCTTTCCTCCTTTTTTGATTATAAAGGCATAGGTACTTACAAATTGTCAAAAAGGTGGGAATGTGAGGATTTGATCTCCTCCATCATCTTTTCCCATTTCTCCTTCAGCATTTATAGAGCCATGTGCTCCAACGAAATCCTTACATGTATATCATAGATGTTTTATACTACAGACATCTCGGGGGTTGCTATAAGATTTCTTGCATCATAAATATGATGTTGTAAAATAGTAAGATTAGGCAGAATGTGTGCCTGTAGTTTGGTAATCTCACCTTTGAATTGAGTTTTAGCATCCCATATTTCTTTCCTTAGCCTACTCACCTCTATGACCATGTCATGATGTGCCTTTATACTGTCAGCATGTGAGGTTAGGCTTTGTGCATTGGTTGTGACATTTGAATCTATCTCTGCTAGTTTATCACTATTTTCTTTGGAAAATTTCTCAAGTGTGCACTTCTTTTGAACTAAGGTGATTGCTTCAGAAATCATTGGCTCTAATTCATCAGTGAGTTCAGAGAGCTTTACCTTGTTCAATGCCACTTCTTGGTTGATTTTATCAAATAACTTGTACTGATATTTCTTTTCTACTTGTTCTTCCATAGCCTGCTCTGCATCTATACTTTGTTCTGTGATGGCATCGGTAAGAACAATAATTTGTTCCTTAATGGTAGCATTTGCTTCAAGTTTAACTTCAGGAACAAGTTGTTGGAGAATGTCTCTTACCTTGTCGAGTGCCATTGTTTCTTTTTGTTCTTGTATCATTTTCTTTTGAATGGATTTCCTCTAACATAGCACTCCAAACTCTTGAAGTTTGTCACTGTCCAAAGTGGTAATATCCCAGTTTGGAACTTCAATTATTTCATCCAGTGTGATAGCCAAAATGTCTTTCTTTACTATTTTCTTCTTCTTCTTCTTTGGCTAAGTGGCGGATTGATGTACTACCATCTGTAAAGCGTGAGATTGGGCTGATTTTGTAGGTGAGGGTCGGGAAGATGAGGCATCCTTGTGTATCTATTCTGAGTCCACCTGGTGGTTTGGTGAAGACGTCTCCTCATTTTCCTTGGGTGTATCAACATATATTTTTTCTTTGAGTTTTATCCCTTCATCCTGCTTGACTCCTTCACTTTTCTCTTTTTCCTCAACCTTTCTCAATGTACCATCATTTTTGTTATCTGCCTCTTTGTTTTGATCTTTTGATACATCTTGTTGATCATCGGTTGCATCCTTCATTTATGTATCTATAACCTCAGGAGTGTTGGATGCAACTTTGTTTTCATTGGTACCCATATCCTTGGGTATATCATCATCTTTCTTAGATGATTTATCCTTACTAGATTGAATATCAATAGCATCTATTAATATATTCATGTTTGTTGGTGTATTGACTGTTGCATTGTCAATAGTTGTGTCTTGTTTGTCGGTATTTCCCTTTGCAACATTAATGCCTTCATCTTTTTGAATATCTATTGCCAGGTCTTGTCCTGTAGTGGTATTGACAATGTTGTCTAACCACGATTCATCATTTATATCAACATCTAAGTTACCTTTTATTGATAATTCTTCTTTGGTAACTTCTTCATCCTCTAAGTTGATGTGGATGGGGCTTGTTGGTACTTGATCATTTTCACCATCCTTTGGCCAGTCTTCATCTATAATGTCAGTCTATTTTTGGCCTATTATTTGTATCTCTTCACTATCTAACTCAATTGTTGAGTTATCTATTTTAGTGACTTTATCCTTCTCATGACTGCTCTCCTCAGCAGGACTGAGTATCTCACTCCAAATCTTATGCGTATCTTGTTCAAGCTCTATAAGCTTCTCTTTAAGAAATTTATAAGCTCTCAACTTGGGTGAGAAGCTTTTTGTATATTTCTCCATGACTTCATTGATTTCTTCTCTTTTTGATTCAGGAGGCATAAGAGAGACCAGAACTCTTTCTCTTATACTCTTCTCCTCATGAAGTGCAAAAGTGAATCTAGAAAAAATTCTATCTAATAGTTCTTGTGGTACATCTCAGGTAGTGAAATGTAGTGGGACATAGTAGTGTTTGCACATCTTAGCAATAAGTGCATCTTCAATCTTATTTTGTTCTACAGTATCCCATCTTAACCATTTCCTAATCTTAGGATGTGCAACAGATGTAGCTTCAGAAATGTTCTTACATATTTCATCAATGTCCTCCGTGGGTGATGTAACCTTTGCTATCACCTTTGCTTGTTTCATAGTGTCAAGTTCATCCATAGCTAAATCCTCTAAATCCTCATTATTCTGAACATATTTCCATCTTTTGGTAGGTGTTATAGCTGGTTGTTTTTATTTTTGTGTGTCTGGTTTCCTCTTATACACTTTCCCTTTTACCATGGGAGAAGGAATTGCATCTTTTTTTGTTTGACTTCTTGTTCTAGACTTCTTTGGTAGAGGAGGCGGTGGTGAATCAGACTTCTCTTCCTCTGATTCTTGTTGCTCTATTGTATCATCAATGGGAAGTTGTTCCTTAGTGAGTTCCTCCTTGCCCTGTTGTTCCTCTTCACCTTCTTCTTCTTCTCCTTCAGAAGATATTTTCAGATTCTTTACCATTCTTTTTTACTGTTTTACAGCCTTCTTGACAAAAAGATTTGATTTAATCTTTTGTTTGGCCTCTTCATAGGTACCAAATCTCAATTTTTTGTTGTCTATTGGTTCATTCAATAGTGCCTTGATACACTCATTGGATAATCATGTTTTGATTCCATAATCCAATTTTGAAAGCCATGATTTTCTTGGAACTACTGCTTGTATGTATGTGAAATCAGTATCTACCATGAAACATATTTCTTCACGGTGTTCCTCTATCAGTTTCTCAGGAATCCTAGTTCTTGCTTAAAGCATTTCCTTTATGGTTTTGAAATACTCATGCATAACATTGTTAAAATTTGTCCCTAGTGATTCTATAAATTCACCTATCTGAATGGTAATGGGTCTGCTTGTGTCCCATGTAACTTTTCCAATGGAAGGAAAGTATTCTTCAAAATAAAAGAATATCCACATTATGAGGGAACCAAAGTTACATGTGTTTGTCCTTGAAGACCTTATTGTGCACATGTTCTCCTCAAATTGATGTAACAGGATCTCTGCAAGATCCATCTTCTTCCCCTATTTGATAATCTTGTATGTTGTGCTCATAGTAGTACTAGATATGATGTTCATTTGGCTTGCTTGGAATATCTTGTATCCAACAACACATGCTCCAAACTTCAGCTCTACGTCGGTAATGGTGTTCACCTTTAGTGCTTTCTTATCTAATTTTGCACCAGTTAGTCTTTCAACTTTTGCTAGAGATGGATGCTTGTGAGCTTGTGGTTTATCACTTGTAGGATAACTAGTAACCGCGTGAATAACATCCTTTGTTATTGACTTTGGCTTGTTTAGCCATAGAGTCTTGTTGTGAACTCTACTAAGAACAATTTTTATCCATTCTATTTTGAAAACCTTGGGAAAATGCAATGCATTTGTGAGTCCCTTTACTTCCAAGTGTTTGTGCTCTTCTTTGAGCTTTCCAGCATCATCACAGAATGCCCTATAAGCATTATCTAGGTCTAGATCTCCTATCTCTGAGATCTTGTAGTGAATATAGGACCTTACATCCTCTACTAGTAAAACCCTAGGTGGGATTCGGGAGAATGCTCTGGAATTGTCAGGTTGTGAAGCTATTTCAGGGTGTAGCTTGTATTTAGGTTTAGGACATGCACCTTTGCTGACAAGCTTGAAGGGTTTATTCTTATCTTCCTTAATTTTCTCAACTCTAGAAGTTGATGCCATTGCATTGTAGAATTTTAGGGCTTTTCATAAATAAAGACAGTGTGGTTGGTGAGTATGATAACTTACAGATTCTATGTTCTTCCCTGTGAATGTGAATTCTTTTGAGTCAGATTGATTCTTGCTAGGTCACTCTCCAAATTGCTCTCAAATCACTCTGGTCTGCTCTGCTCTGCTCAAAAATTGTGGGTGTGAAAATGAGTTTACCCGTCGGGTTTTTATAACCTCTTTGTACCCTAAGTCTTCATTAATGCTTACCAACTCATTAGCTTATGAAGACTGATTTCTTTGGTAAAGACATTCATAACATCTTTGGTTTCTGTGCAAAGCGTCAGGGTTGCTAGCAGTTTTGGAGACTTCACCAATGATTGTCGGTGAGGTTGCGAAGACAGCTTTATTTGATTCAACATTCACTGATATCCGTTGGTTTACACTTAGCTTGTGTAATGGCCGATACATTCTAGTAAGTACTGCTAAATTTTCTATGTGTGTTCATCGATACAAATTGTTCCCAATAACTAATGGTTGCTTTTCAATAGTTTAGCAAATATTAATATATTGCATCTTTATTCATGCTAATATTACAATATGAAATATATATGATGGAACCGATGTATAATGTAACTTGTCATAATGAAGTTCCATACTTGTGCAATCTAGTTGGATGTAGTGATGTCACCAAATCCGTTGGATGAGGTGGCACCATTTGCATTGCTTGTTCCAGCACCTTCAGTGTTTGTGGCTTTTACCCACATCTTGTTTCTCATTCTCTTGATGTCATTAATGGCATTTCCATTGGGATGTGTACTTGTGTCTGTCAGTCGGTCTTTGCAATTTTTTATCACATGTCCAACCTTATGACAATGTAAACATGCCATACCTGGATTGGTCCAACCTCTTGACCTTCTGGTCCATTTTCTCATATAGTTGGCAGCAATATGACCATACCTTCTACATGATGTACAATTTACCCATGTGTTACAGTCCCAAACATATGAGTTACCTGCTCTTGTTGGTTTGTAGCTTTTATCAGTTTCCTTTAGTGTCCATGCCTTGTTGTTCTTTTTCCAGCATTCCTTATGTGTATGCTCATTCATCTTGCATGTAGGACAGTACTTGTCCATATAGGTTTTTCTCTTTGGATTTGTCACTTTGGATCTGCACTCATGTGCCTTGTGTCCTTTCTTTTGACATTTATAACAATTACCAGTAAAAGTAGATTGTGCTTGAGAAATACCTTTTATTTTGTTTCTGCAGATGTTTGAGGTGTGGCCTGGTTTTCCACAGTGATTGCATGACAGCTTCTTGGATCTTGAGTTTGTGAAAGCATTCCTTTGATCTGGTTGATTAGAAGATTCACCATTCTCATTGTACCCTAATCCTATGTAGTTGTTGACTCTTCGTTGTCCATCAAGAAAATCATCCATCCTTTTGTTGCTATCTTTAGCCTTTTTAATCAATTCGTTGCATTGATTCTGGACTTTGATTTCATGCTTCAATTTTGTGTTCTCTTCTCTTAGCTCACCTATGATCCGTATTCTTTCAATGAGTTTTGTATTTAATCTGTTTGCTTCTTGACTCATAAGAATAATCTGGTTGGCGACCTCATGGTGATGCTCGGTGAGTCTTAGAATCTCTGATTATTTTTCTTGTAGCTTCTCTGTAATTTTCCTCCTATCATCAATGGCTAGTGTTCTTTCATTTTCATCTTTTCTTGCATCATTCATGACATCAATCATTTTCACCATTTGAGTCTC
>MU224910.1:4578518-4605718 GCA_018584345.1 Thuja plicata | reverse complement strand
TTGGAATTATATTGGAATGATGTACTGAGAGGGGAGGGGTGAATCAGTACCTCTAAAACTTTTCTTGGTTATCCCATTAACCCTTAATCATCAGTTTGTAAATTATCTTATCTAACTATTCATCTTTATTTATGTATATGCAATCATATCATAAGTTCTTTTAGCATATAACCATAATAGAAACATTCATGAAAATAGATAACACATAACACAAGATATGATATTGTAGAAAACTCCTGTTAGAAATTAAAAAATGCGGTGGGGATTGTTACCCACAAGACTTCACTATCTGCCGATAAGAAGGGTCCGGTTAAGGCTTACAATTGGTCACTTCTGATGACCTACCCTATTAGGAGTATTACAATGGAGACCTATTAAGATCTAATTCATTTGAAGCTTTAGTAACACAGTTAAGTGTGCACTCTGTTAAGAGATTTGTAAAGAACTGTTAAGTCCACCTTCTACAAAAGGATTTTAGATGTGATGCACTTGTTAGAATGCAACTACATAAGTCTTTGATCTGATGATGTATACAATCTTTAATTTCTGATGATAGATCCTATTAATCTTCATACATGCAAGTAATCATCCTTCCATGATTGAATAATACCTTTATCTGCTCGTCGATAGCCTCTGTGTGTTCTTGACAACTAATGTGTTTTGTTTCTGAACTTTGCATGAATTTTGCCTTTTTCTCCTTAGATTCTCTTTGTGGCTATCAACAACAATGAATTCATAACTCAAAATTGAGTTGAACATGTATTTATACTAGTTATTGGCTCAATTCTTGATTCACGCATCGCAAGTTAACTCTAGATCCAAGGTTTACAACTTGACCTTGATCTTTAGTTAGATATGTTTTAGATCAATTAGGATGCTTTAAAACACTTACATAAAGCTTTCTTGACCCTCAAGTTATGATTTAAAACAAATTAAAACTCTATAAATAGAACTAGATTGCTTTATCTGACGTGTAAAACTCAGATCCACTATTTGCGGGTTCTTTAATTGACTGTCGGTTCTGACAGTCGATTTTCTTGGTGGTCAATGTTCCTTTCTTGAACTGGTCGTCGGGTATGCCTTTTCTATTCTATTGGTTTTTTTTCTCAAAATTGTGTCATCGGTAATGCTTGTGGTCACCGGTGATTCTTTTCAATTCCATACTTAGCATTTTTCTTGTGACCTTTGTGTTCTGTCAGGTATGCTTGTTGTTCGTCGGTAATACCTATAGTCCGCCGGTAATGCTTGTAGTCCACCAGTGATCTTTGTAGTCTATCGGTGATCTCTATCAATGTTTTTTCACTAATTGTACTAATGGAAAAATTAATGTCATCACATAATGGATTTAAAATCAAATTAAGAAGCTATAAATACAACTTCAGTGATTTATCTGACGTGAAAAGTCAGATCCACTTTTTGCGGGATGTAACTGACTGTCGGTTCTTGGTCGTTGGGTTGAACTGAAATTCTGTCGGTGTTCCTTTATTGAACTGATCATTGGGTTCCCTTTGTCTGTTGGGTTCCTCTCTTTGATTTTTTTTCGGATTGCACTGTTGTTACTCTTCGGGTTCCATTAACCTTTTTGTCATCGGATAACACTGAATAGTGTTTATCGGGATGCTTTGAACTTTGCAGTATTGTGTAACCTTGGCATCGGGTAGTGTTGTACCCTGTCTCTTGGTGTAGTGTAAACCGATGGTGCAGATCATGTTTTTCCTTGTATATACTAATGGCAAAATATAATGCCTTCATTGAGGTAGTTTGTGTGTAAGAATAGGGTTTGTCTAGAGTCTTATTTATATAGCATCCAAAGGGATTTATCACTTTGAGGTTGTTCCTTAAGGTGATGAAATCCCCATGTAGGCCTCTCTAAATAAAAATAAATGGGGTTCTACAATAGATTGTGAAAGTACACTAGACAACCCAAATAAATTGATCAAATTTTAAGCCCAAAATGATATGTGATTTAATCTATAAACAAACAAAAAATGAAAAAGATTCATTTTAAAGCGCTAAACAAAGTTTGATATAATCCAAGACAAACAAAAGTTTCTTCTACACCACATGTTACAAATCCAAAATCAGTAACAAAAGGCCTAAATCTAAGAATAAGAGATCATCTGAATAAAGGTTGCTAATATTGATAACCAAATTATGCTTTTCACAATAACCGATCACAATATTATAGAACCTATTCATAAATTATTGCTCCAATATTTCTTTGTGGTCTTCTTCGTCTATCATTGTACACCTGAAGTTCTTGTTGATTATATTTTTCTCTTTTCTCCTTCTATATTCGGGTGCACACCTAATGAAAACCTTCTTAGCTCATATTGATCTGGACATTTAACAACACATGCATCACTTGATCTGTGATTTTGTCTCTTTAATTAATGAATCCAGTGTTTGGTTGAGCGATTGTATCTTTGTTTTCTGTGATTGCGTCATTTAACAAAGAGTTATGTCAAATACCCCTGCACATACACAGAAAATAGAAAATAAACTATCAGATACCAGAATGAATGCGTATTAGAAAATTTCAATTTTAACTTTTAACCTTTAAATTGCGGTGATTAATTCACAATTGTGTTGAAGGAATTTGGACCTACACAAAAACTCAAAATTACAAAAATTAGAAAATAAAAAGTGTTCACATCGGGTTCACTAGAATGTATACATAGGAAAATTAGGCGCATTCAAAACCTACAGTGAGATTAACAAAGGAAATCAAAAAACCTTATCTCTCAAAGAAATTATCCTATCCTACCAATGAGATAACGATATTATGAAATCAAATGCAAACTAAATGAATAAATCAACTAAATTATGTTTCATTCTACAGAAAGATGTCTACAATGTTCAAGAATGACAGAAATCTGTAAGAACATAAGCTAAAAGGGAGTCATCCCATACAAGGAAAATGATCCCAGAACTTGAAACATCTATGATATCCACCAGAGAAAATTGAATAAAATGTACCTGGAGTAGTTTATGGTGATGAGACCCATACAAGAAGAAAGAGAATGGAACCAACTTTCTGACGACATGCAGAAGTCAAAAAACAGAGTCTAGAGGAGCAATATATGGTGACCAGAGTGCAAAATGGAACCCTGACTTTGACTAGAAAATTCCTTCAAGATGGAAAAATCAGAAAACTAAACCTGGAAAATCAGATCGAGCTCAAACTAGCTTTCTGACGATATCTTGTTTGGAAAAAAATGTTTCCATTTGCTCAAGATAAGAGAAAAAAACTAAAGAGGGCTCCAAAATAAGAACTCCAAAAAACCTCTTCTAAATCTGGTGAAGCTCCACTAAATCTACTAATGTCGCTAAATCTAGCAGAACTACCAAATTGGTTAGGTACCAAGAAAAATTAATTAATTTTTTTTCTCCAGTATGGTGCTGTGAATTTAAAGGTAGAATGGAAACCGAGGCAATGTGAAAAATGAGACATTTTTTTCCTCAAAAAGTGTGCCAAGGCCATACATGCAAAAAAGAGGGCCCAGATTTCAACTGTGTACAAATTGGACGAGCTTTATATGAAAATAGTAGTTTTTGGGCCTTTTGAGCGCAACCATAAGGTCAGTTTGTGTCCAAAGTGCTCCAAACAATAGCTCCCCATATCCATACAAAAAACTTTGAAAACTTGAAACCCTCAGCGCTCTAAAAAATCTTCAAAAAACTCAAGAACATGCTGCAATAGCAAGGCTCTGATACCATGTTAGAATTCAAAGAATTCAATCACCAAGATCCACTATGTGCAAAATACCTATCACAAAAGCAAAGAATAGAGACACAACTCATAATGATATGAAAGATGAAATGTTCATTCAAAGAGAGAATATAGGGAATTACAAAAGAATTAATAATTACAAAGAGATCAATCCTTATAAAGGAGATCGAAACCAAGAAGGTGGAGAAACCTAGGTTGCATGATAATAATTAATAAATAATTGATTATTATATGCCTAAAGTTTAGCTTAAGTAAAATAGAGATAAAGAGGTGATTGAATAATTAAATCAATAATGATTTAATTAATAAGTGAAAATACATATTTACTCTAACAAATTCAATTGCAAATAACTTCACCAATATCTCCAGTGTTTCTCTCTCTCTTATGCAATGTTGGCTCTTAAATTTTCTCAAATATGGAAGCACAAGAATTCAAGAATTATGGTTGTTGAAATTGTGAGGAATCACTCTCTTTTATAGAATCCTAGACTTCAATGGATGATTCATATTAATAGGTGTTGAATGATAATGAATTGCTAGGATTAATTCATACTAGATTGATTAGAAAAATTAATGAGACTAATTGACAATTAACTCATTGCATGACAGAGTTGATTGAATAGTTAACATGATTGATTGGGAGTAGACTTAATAGATTGATCAGTGAACTGATTGCATGGCTGGGAAGACTAAATTGAATGATTAGTCAAACTAAATTGATTGAAAAGAGGAACTGTTAGTTAGTGACAATTAAAAAGGGTGGAAATGGGGGAATAATTAACATTAAATAATTTACAAAAAAATAATTGTGCATATGAGGGAATAAATAAATTAAGTAATTTTATTTATTTTCAAAATAATGAGTTCCCATTGGGTGGAAATGGAAACTTAAATAAATTAATCATTTACTTAACTTTGGAAGACATAATTAGTAATTGGAATTATCATTTAATTATGGTGAGAATAATGAGAAAGAATATATTTAATTAAATAATACAAGTATTTAATCAAATTTGAGAGAAAGAGATTAATCAAATAATAAAAAATATTTAATTAATTTTTACAAGAATAATTAAAGAATCTGAAAGGAATCTCTCTCGGTATTGGCCTTAGTTTTTCTTGTATAGTTTTATGATTTCTTCTTTCCTTTCGCTATCTACTTGGAGTTCTGTCTTCCCAATCTAGACTAAATACTATTGGTTTTTGGTTATTTCTTTTCTGCTTTCCCCTTATAGGTTTTTACTTTTTTTTATTCCATGTATCCCTTATCATAGTGGTTGTATCTTTCCCTTTGATTTTCAACATGTCTATGATCAGCTAGTAATATCTCTTTCAACTAATACTTACGTTTAGATATCTCTGAAGAGAACTGAGATGTAGGTAGAGAAACAATTTTATTGAAATAATTACTTTTTCTTTTCTGGGGAATGCCCTATATTAATACATTTCTTTCTAAATCATATGAATGGTCTTTGAATATACAGGCTAAGCTTTTATCTTAACTAGATAGTATTAATTCTCTAATAGAAAAGTTATTGATAAATTAGAAGTAAAGGTTTAACTGATACCATATAAAGGGATATTTTATATTTAGTTCAGATTTTCCAATCTAATAATACACATGCAAGAAACAGTGTGTTTTGTTGTTTACGTTAATCAAGGTGCAGGTAAAATATTCTTTGAATTTCCAGAGGATGATCAAACCATTCCAATCAAGCATACATGACATTTATATAAATATTATGTATCTATAAAAAAATTTGTAACAAAAGTTATTTCAAAAGCACCAAAATGTTAAAAAGGTTATTCCTTTGTATCAAATTTGTAACTAAGGGAGATCCCTTAAAAAAAATTTGTAATCAAGGGCATGCCCTTGAATTTGATTTTGTAATAAGGGGTATGCCCCTTAAATTTTATTTATTAGTAACAGGACTTCGGTCCCAAGCAATACCAGAGGTTTTTCTTGCCTCCATTCATTTCCTCTGGTGCCCGCACTGAATGAAGGTCGATGTAAAATTATTTTAAATATAATAAAATCAAGGCTTTTTTCATTTATTGATAATAAAAAGAATCCTAAAGGAATATTAAATAAAAGCTAAATAATTAAATGATTAATTAAAATTATTCAATTATATGATTTGGAGGGAAAATGATGAATTTGAAATTCAAATTAGAAAGAATGACACTTATTAATTCAATAATAAAAATTATTTTATTAATTTAGACGAATGTTAGTAACATTATTGCACATAGGAGACAAGATAATTTTTAGTGTCTACAATTACCATGGTTGCTATTTGTGTGTGTATTTTGTGGACCTGCAAGCTGCAACACAACACTTCAATATGTCATTACATTAGTGAGAAAAGCATGAAATATGAGAGTAAAAGCACATAGAAATCACTAAAACTAACATATTGCTCCATATCTAACAAGAGTATGATAAATGCTATAATTTTCCCTTAGATTATGCATAAATCAGTGACACATTCATGCTTATAATGGAAGATTTAGAGAGAATGCAAGCTAAATGATAAATCAAAGTTCATTTTAAGTGCACCAAAGAGATTATGAAATTACTATCAACAAAATGCATTTAGAATTCTACAAAATTAGAGCAGCATAAGGATGATTTCAAATTTCTAAGATTAAGGGCCCATTGAGCTCAAATTTCATTCCTTTTATAGAAGAATTTGAGGAATGAGAGATCAAGATTGATTTGTGAAGAGAGGTGGAGATTGAATCCTTGGTGATCCATGTGTGGTGATCCAAGTGATTTAACTCTCATTGGCTAATGGATTGACTTTCCATTTTGCAAGTGAGGAGTTGTAATTAGGAGATTTAATTAATTTTCTTAGCCAAGTATTTGATTGTTTTGATTTAATTGTTTTGATTTGATTTAATTTTCTAAGGAAATTAATGTGAATTAGTTATGGAATCACTTTGATTTCTAGGAGATTAAATTGATTTAAATGAATTATGTCAATTAATTGAAGAATTGTCATGACATAATTAGGGGTATGATCACACTTAGGGAAAATAGGGTCTCTAGTCAGAGCAGACCAAATTAGGGTGGTTACATTTGCCCCTCTTTGAATTGATGTGCAAGTAGCACATTGATTCAAAGAATGTTTGATGTTGACTTTAGAAAGTTTGAGAATTCTATTCTTGATTGAACAAAATGTTTGATGAGATTAGTCTCGCACTTGATTGAACTAAGACTAATAGTATTGACTTTGAACTTGATCAAACAAAGGTTAATAAAAAAATATCTAAAGATACCAATTCTAAACTTGATCGAACGAGAATTGATAATACTGACTCCAAACTTGATTGAATGAAGGTCAGTATGAAGCTGCTAGGAGCTCTGAGGTATCAATTCTAAACTTGATCAAATGAGAATTGACAATACTAACTCTGAACTTGGTCAAATGAAGGTCAGTACAAATTTATTGAGAGCGTAATAAAGATCTGATAATATGTAGACATAGATATCCAGCTTGTTAGTTTTGAAGCCTTCTATCCAACAGTCCCGACTTGATCGAAGGAAACTGCCATGCCCCTATTATTTTGATGATGAAGTCATTTTAATGCTTTTGAGCAAGAATTTGAATGATTTTAAGTGTGATCATGCCCCCTCGGGAATGAAATTGAAGGAAAAAGAATAAAATCCCTCTGTAGAATGATATATCACTTGAACAGATTATTAGATTGAGAAAGAATCAATTAGAAGAAATTATGAAGCGAAGGTGTGTTAAGAAAAAACACAATTTTACCAAGTTGACTACATGAAAATGTAGGTTTTGAGTCTAATAAAATGATGTAGGACCAATTTTTGGATGAAGAATGTGCAATTTGGTGATATAGAACCCTTAAAATTGATTCCGTAAAGCCTGCAAATCATTTTCTGAACATGTATAGTTATTCCATGTTTTTGGGAGATTGACGTAGAATAGTTACTGTGTTGTGTAAAATATCATCTACATGTTTGATTTAATTCTTGATTGATCTAAGAAGAACAAAATTGAGTTTTGATAGTCCAGGAGGATTTTTGGAGCCTCTGAGCAGCTCAAAAAGGTCAATATATATCTCAAAATTCACTTTTTACTCATTAATTTTCACTTTTACCCTCAGTAAATCTAGAGCCCTGCCAAGAAGATGGTGGTCCCCATGGAGAAACATCATTTTCAAATTCAAGATTTCATTTCGACATCAGTGTCTGATCGATTACACACCATCGGTGAGTACATCGATACCTACCTGATTATGCTTCTTGTTTTTCATTTTGTCAATTTTTGTAGTAGTTATGAAGCTTTTAATTTGCAATCACATCTCATGTCCTAGGTCGTGTCCAATCCATCCCGTGTCACATCTTTTTTTCTCACAAAATCCAGGATCACACCCTGTTAATTGAGGATCTGCATCCTATTTTGAGGTTTTGTATCGCATCTTGTAAAATTTTGTCAGTCTTTAAATTTCATCGCGTCCTGTGAAAATAGGATCGCACCCCACGTCTTGCTCATGCTCGAGCCAATGCACCACCTCCTCCTCCTCCGGATCAAGGAGAGGGTGGTAGTCAGACCTGATATTGTAGTTTTTATACTTGAGAGATTTTGTATATTGATCCTTTTAAGACCATCCATTGTACTATAGACTTTGATACATGTATATCTGTTTCATCGTGATCATATTGATACTCTTTTGTAGATAGTTCCACATTTTTGATATGTTCCATCACTAATATATATCTGAGATAGTTGTTTTTTATTCTAATATGTTCATGGGTTCTCTTCCTTGGTAGATGTTTGGATTGATGCTCATGTGATTATGTACTTGGTCTTTTGATGATATAGAATAGATTCATGTGATGACATCCTTTATGTTCTTTGATTTATTACTGACATATAAATGTGTTCAAATGATTCTAGATGAATATGCAGATGTATGTTTTTGAGATTTTCTTTATGCAAATATATGTATGGATGCACTTAGGATGTAAAAATAAATGTAATGCTTGAATGCTTTATTTTTTTATTTTCTCAGTCTCATTTATGAATGCAAAATGTATGCCATGGATATGCAATGACATTAATATCAATAATATAGATTAAGTAGTTAACTTGGATTTCGGATGAACCAGGAAATCATTTTGAGCTCAATGTTTATGTTGTTCTAAAATGAATCATGAAATCTTTAAATGCATCTACATGCAGACTCTTAGGACTATCACTAATTTGTATACATTGTAGAATTTTTATCATCATTGGGCATTTTTGTAATAGATATCATCTGATAGTACAACTGTCACTAATACCTACAAGGTATCATGAAAGTATGAATACTATGTGTATTAGATGCAATGTCAAAAATAAACCTAAGCATCAAGGTATAGAGGCCATGATGACTTGTCAGTTATCTCCTTTTGATTTAAGAATCATGTTTTGTTTGTGTGTAATGTAAGATATGTGACCCGCAATGACCTTCAATATTTATATCCTTGGGTACATAATGTGTCGTACGCCTTACTTATAATCTAATTTAGAAATAGACAAGGAAATTGTTTCAACCTCCCCGTAGTTTACACATAACAAAGATTGAGATATATGCAGTATTCACTCATGTTGGAAGCTCTTACCATAAACATCCAAGTTAGGTGAAATTTATAAGATCATTGAAACAATTACCATACGCAAAAAACCAAGAAATGATTATGCCCTCGGTCCTTGTGACTCTTTGTCTTTAAATAAACGTCATGGAGTAACTCAGAAGACATAAAAATCACCAATTGATCATCAGTCAAAGAAAATGTATAACTTCTTACATGCCCCTAGTTTGAAATATGATCAAAACATAAAAAAATCATAATCAAACCAAGATCAATCTATGTGTTTAAGCAGTATTGAGAAATACCGTTGATTTATTTTTCAAGCACAATAGAGAATCAACAATCAGAACTTGAAATCACACAATATGTTTTTATGTATGAGTATATGAGATTAACTTTGTCATCAATTGCAATCCAATCTAGTGTTTAGGAACATTGTTTGATTAAAGTGTTGAGAAACACTAGTATGATTAAAGTGTTGAGAAACACTAGTATGATGTCTATTACAGGTAGGTGGTGTTAAAGAAACGCCCTTGTTTGTGATAGTGACATTTTTATGCAAGTATTAAGAAATATTGTTTGTAGAGGCAAACCATCCTAGACAAGGAACCTAGAACAACCTAGCAGACCCAAACCAAACATGCTAGCAAAAATGTCCCCAGTGCAGAATGACTATTCCTAAGATGCAAATGCAGACAAATCCTAGGCAAGGATAGGACATTTGTAAGGAATCAGAGTCAACCAATAGCACAGGCATGATCATGAACGATTAGTGTCAATAGTGCATTGATATATGAAGCACAGAGTACAAGTGACGCCTATTTTCTAGGTTTTCACCACTCGGCAAAGTTTTTTATTTTTGCTACCAAGATGCGTGTTTGCCAGGTTTTCGCCAAGACACTTTTCTCGTTTTCAATTTTTTTTTTTGTTCTTTTTTTTGTTAGTATCAAGACACCTGTTTGCTAGGTTTTCACCAAGGATACCTTTTTTAAGGACTTTTTCCACTTTTTTTGGATTTCTTCAGGATCAATTTTTTTTTTTTTTTTGGTATTTTATGAGAACTATTTCCACTACATGGGCTCTGTCAGCCACATGTCAAGTGTAGAACTGCTTCAAGTGTAGGGTGTTGATGGGATCAGGGAGAACATCCCCTTCAGGTGTAGCTAACTGATAAGCTCCACCCCCAAAAGTTGTTGTAATAACAAAAGGTCCCATCCAGTTGAGTTCAAACTTGACTTTTTGTTCTCTATTTGGTTAGTTTTTAGGATTATCTCTGAGAATGAGATCCCCCACTTGAAATTGTCATGGTTTTACCTTCTTATTGTACTCTTTTGACATTCATTTCTGGTATACTTTGAGATGATCAAACGCTTGTTGTCTGCACTCATCTAGTAGTTCTAGTGCATGAACCCTATCAATGCAGTATTGTTCATCTGTAACAAGACATTGGAGAGATACTCGCAAAGATGGAATTTCTACTTCAATGTTTAGCACTTCTTCTGCACCATAGACTAGAGAAAATGGTGTGGCTCCTATTGGTGTTTGAATACTTATTTTCTAGGCCCATAGTATCGAATTTAGTTGCAAACGCCAATCTCTTCCAGACTTACTCATAGTTCTATGTAAGATTTTTAGAATGTTTTTGTTTGAAGCCTCAGCTTTTCCATTACCTTGAGGATAATAGATTGAAGAAAAATTTTGAGTGATATGAAACTGTGTACAAAGGTCCTTGATATCTTATTTTTTGAACTGACCCCCATTATCTGTTACAATAAAAGAGGGTATCCCATACCTACAAATGATGTAGTTCAAGATGAACATAGCAACATGTTTGCCAGTGGCTTTGATTAGCAGCATGGCCTTGACCCACTTAGTGAAATACTCAGTGGTCATAATGATGTACTTGTGTCCACTTGAAGAATTAGGATAAATCTCTCTAACAAGATCAAAGGCCCATTTCTGAAATGGCCAATGTGTTATAAAAGGTATGAGTTCTCTGGCTAGAGCATGGATAAGGTTTCCATGTGTTTGACATTTGTGAAATATTTTAGAAAATTGCACGACATCTTTTTCCATTGTAGGCCAATAGTAGCCAACTCTTAATAGTTTCTTAGTTAATGAAAAGTCATTCAGGTGTATTCCACATAGACCTTCGTGAACCTCTTTTAAAGCGTGGTCAGACTCTTCTTTTTCTAAACACCTAAGAAGCATTCCGTTAAGACCTCCTCTATATACGTTAGTAGTGATGAGGACATAACATGATGTTTTCCTAATTATAGCTCATTTTTCATTACTAGATAAGTCATTAGGTATGGTTTGATCAGTAAGATAAGCAATTATTTTGGCATATCAAGATTGGTATTGGGCATTTAAGACAAAAATTACTTGGGATTCAGGTGTATCAAAGGTTGGGAATGATAATTCTTCCACCAAGAAGTCATAGAGGAATTGGTGTTCCCCCAGTTGTAACATGGATGCCAGCATAGCCATAGCATCTGCAGCTTTGTTTTATGTTCTTGGAACTTGTTGGAATGTGATGACGACAAAGTACTTTTTCAAATCTTCTACCAGACATTTGTAAGGCATTAGTTTCTCAACTTTTGTCTGATAATAACCATTCACTTGGTTTATAATGAGCTGAGAGACACCATACACATGTAACTATATGATTTTCTATTCCATAGAAAGCTTGAGTCTGTTCACCAATGCTTCATATTCTAAAATGTTATTTGTGCATGGAAACATCATTTTATATGCCTTAGGTATCTTGTATCCTTGAGGAGTGATAAATAGTATGCCTGATCCAGATCCTTATTGTGCGAAAGAACCATCAAAATGCATCTTCCATGGATATTCAGTTAAGTGCATGATTGTCTCATCTAAAAATTCAATTATCAAAGGTGCATCATCTTGCAATGGTGAATCAGCTAGTTGATCTGCTAGGACTTGTCCTTTGATGGCCCTTCTATCCACATACTCAATATCAAATTAACTTAGAATCAAGACCCATTTTTCTATTCTTCCTGTCAATGTTGTTTTACTCGAGAGATATTTGAGAGGGTCTATTTTTGCAATGAGTTTCACTGTATGCGAGAGCATGTAGTGTCTCAACTTCTGGGATGCAAAACAACCACTAAGAAATCTTTTCCAGTGATATTGTAGTTGATTTCATAAGACACCAAGGTCTTGTTGATATAATAGATAGTTGTTTCCTTTTTATTTTCATCCTCTTGTGCTAGCAATACTCCAAGCGATGTAGCCTTAGCTGAGATATAGAGTAGTAATGGTTTTCCATGAATAGGTGCCATGAGAATAGGATTAGCCAAGTAATCTTTTAATTCTTTGAAAAAAATTCACAATGCTCATCCCATTTGAAAGTAACACCTTTGTGTAGCAATTTTGTGAAAGGTTGCGCTCTATCATCTAGTTGGGACATAAATATCCTGATGGACTGAAGTTTTCCTTGAAGTAGCCTCATTTGACTGATATTGTGAGGAGGTCACATTTCCATTATAGCTTTTACATTTTTGAGGTCCACCTCAATTCCTTTAGCTGATACAATAAACCCTAAGAGTTTCCCTAATTGGACTCCAAATGCACATTTCTTTGGATTAAGCCTTAGTTGAAATCACTCCATGAGATCTAGTATCTTTCTCGAGTCTTCAATGTGAGTTGTTCTTATTTTTGACTTGGCTAATGTATCATACACATAGTCCTCCATGTTTTTGTGTATCATATCGTGGAATGTTGTTGTCATAGCTCTTTGGTTTGTAGCGCAAGCATTCTTTAGTCCAAATGGCATGATGTTCCAGCAAAATGTTCCCCGTGCGCATGTAAATGTTATCTTTTCTTGGTCCTCAAGAGCAATCTTTATTTGGTTATAACCTAAAAATCCATCCATAAGAGAATACATTTGATATCTTATTGTGAGATCTATAATCATATCAATGTTGGGTGGTGGAAAATCATCTTTAGGACAAGCTTTGTTTAGGTCTCTAAAGTCTGTGCAGATCCTTATAGATTTATATATTTTAGTAACTAGTACCACATTATAAATCCATCTTGCATAAGCGATGACTCTTATGAATCTAGCTTTTAATAGTTTTTTCAGCTCTTCTTTCACTAATAATGCCACATGTGGGTTCATCTTCTGTAATTTTTATTTGATGGGTTTTATTCCAGGAGCTATAGATAGGTGATGCATTATTAGCTTAGGATTGAGTCTAGGAATATCAGTGTAAGACCATGCAAATTTGATCTTCTTCTCTTTGAGAAATTTGGTGAACTGTCGCTTTTCTTCTTCTGATAAGGATTGTGTCGGGTGAACAGATTAAGGAGATTTTGTTGTTCCCAAGTTAACTAGTTGTTTTGGTTCTATCAGAAATGAAGATCTTTCTTGAAAGTGCTGAGGGAGGATATCAAGAATCTCATCTTTTGGCACCTCTGAGAGGTTTTCACCATCAGATACATTTTTTATTTTTACTATTTTAGAATCTGATATTGCCACAACGTGGTTTTCACCATAAATTATTTTCTTCTTTTTATTTTTCAATTTGTGACTAAGAAACTTGATATCCTCCTCTGACATGTTCATGCTCCTTGCATTGGTGGAAGAGGGATAGGGTTCACAAGCATTTAGATAACTGGCCAAAGTATAGTCATTGGGAAAGTTCATGATAGGAGTAGGGTCTGAATTGGTCCAATAAATTAGGTGGGGGTTTACCAAGGATAATGATTTAGATTTTGATAAGGACAATATCGTGTTAGCATCAAGACTATTAACTGACAAGACATGTTCCATTAAGGTGGCTTCTACAGCGTTTAGAGCATTAAGAGTCGAATCGTCATTAGTGGGGTTGTTGTTAGTAATATGCGAACCTAACTCTAGTGACTCATCAGTTGAGCTTTATTCTTCTTCTCTCATCATATTGAAACTCATAGCTTGTATCCTTTGAATATCCTCTAGACCTAGTAAAGCACCAGTATTTCCATCTACAATCCTGGGTAGTGGTATCTCATCTGATTCTGGGACAACAACAGTGTTAGGGGAAGTGGTAGAACTCCTCTCTCCAATAGAGGTGAAAATTTGTGAATCACATCTACCTCAATGTCCATGGTAGCATCAGACATGTGATCCCATTCATAATTATGTGAATATGTTATTTCATCATTAGATCCATTTAAAAACTCAGCAATGGTTACCTGATGTACCATATTAGCCATTTGTAGATCAAAGTGTGGTAAGTCTAGGATATGTGAAATTGTCACCAATTTACCCCAGTTAGGATGTACATCTTGTTGTTAGGTATTTCTTCATGATTTTCTTCTATCTATTGGACTTCTGGAGTGTCTTATGTTTCTTCCTCCACTTCTTGGACATCAGCTTGTGAAAACAAAGGAACATGATGTTCTTGTTGTGCAAAAAAGGTAGGTACATATCTTTCTCCTTGATATTCGGGATACTCAGTACCAATGTGTAATAATATTTCATAGGTCCATGGTTCAAGTGTTGTTTCTTCTTCTTCTTCATCACTTCCTTCATCAAATATTGGACCATCTCTTGAAGTAGGGTTTTTTGAACTGTTATTAAAACCTAACCCTATTTTGTCTTTGGTGTTTCTAAATTCCATGTGTATAGGCTCAATGAGTCATTTTCCTTTATCTCCTAAATGTCCCTTCCCTTTTTATCCTATTTTTTTTAGGTTATATCCTTTACCATACTTTTATGGGGATATCTCCACATGTTTTACCTTATTTTCTCTATGTTCTCCTTTATAGAGCCAAGCCAAGATTGCATTATCTTCATTTTCATCCTATTGAGAAGTAGAGGCTCTAACCATACTAGGTTTGTGAATGTCTTATTCTTTTGATGCAGTAGGTGTGAAAGATGAAGAAGGTTTCCATAAGATCTTAGAGACACGGTAATTTTATCTAATGATGGCATCATGTCTATTTTGTATTCCCCGAAGCTAGTTTCTTCAAGTTTTAGTGTCTTTCCAAAGCTTCTCATCACCATGTCTGTAGAGGTTTTAGGTATGGATTTTTTTGGGACTTCCTTATTATGAGGAACCATACTATCTACTTTAACATTGTTGCAAGGGTAACTTAAATCTACAGGAATTGTCACTTCCACCCCATTATGTGGGAATTTGATGCATTGGTGGTAAGTAGATGGTACTACTTGCATTTCATGTATCCAAGGTCTCCCTAATAATATGTTGTAGGCCAATGGTAGATCAAGAACTTGAAAAATCACATTGCATTCAATTGGTCCTATTTTGATTGGTAGAAAAATGAGCCCTTTGGATGATCTTTCTTCTTCATCGTAAGCCTTGATAGTTATTTTACTTCTTTAATTAATGGTTTGTTCTGAAAGACCCAATTTTTTTATTAGATTGAGAGTACATATATTCAACCCTACGCCTCCATCTATCAATACACATTTGACACAGCATTTGTGAATCAATACTTCAATGTGAAGGGGTTGGTTATGCGGATGATTCAAGGAATTGTCATCTTCTTCTGAAAAGGAGAGGTAATGTTGAGCTAAAATGTGATTGACCATTGCCTGGACCTTGTCTACATCAATGTATTTTGAAACATTTGTTGAATTTAGGGCTTGTTCAAGAACTTCCCTATGCACTAAAGAGATCTTTAGTAACTCAAATATAGAAATTTGAGCTGAGGTCCTTTGCAATTGGTCTACCAAGTTATAGTCTACAGATGGTATAGTAATTATTTGTCTTGTCACTAGTGGTTTGGCAATTGTGATGACAGGTGCTTTAGAGGATGTCACTTTCTTATATGAGGAGTTAACTCCTTTAATCATGACTTGCGCTTGTGTTTGAGTCACCACAGTTGAATGTGTTGATGTGTCTTTGGCACCTTTAATAGTGATCACATTGATTGATTCACTTTTTATGTCCAACATGTTGATCACATAAATGTTATGGGAGTAGGTGTAATTCACTTTTTTTCCTTTTCCTTTAGAAGCTTCACCTTTTTGTAGTTAGGGAATGGTTTTTTAAATGTCATGTGATCTTCATTAGTGGTATGTCCTTCCACTTTGATTTTGCCTCCCTCAATGAGGTCTTGTATAACGTGTTTGAGCTTAACACAATCATTAGTCTTATGTCATTTGTTCTTATGAAAGACACAATAGGCATTATCATTCCACCATCTTGGTTTAACTTCTGGTTCCCATGGTTTCAAATACAGTATTGTGAGGACTTTTTAATCCAAGAGAGTCTTCAAAACTGTCTCAAGAATTTCTCGTAATAGAGTAAATGTTCTTTGAGGTCTAGAAGTCCATGGTTTACTCTTGTTGGTTTCATTGTTTTCTTTTGGTATTGTGGTTGTTACCTTAGCTTCTTTGCTTTCTTGTAAGTTGTTTTTTAGATTGAACACCGTTGGTTTAGTGTTTTCATTTGATGCTTCTACCTCTCCATCACTAACAACATTCTTTTTATTGTTCCACCATTTAGGTTTGTTTTTGTAGTTGTTAGATTTAATATCACTTTGGAGTGTGATTTCTCCTTTCTTGACCATAACATCTTTGACACGAATAGTATTTTTTATCATTCTATCAAAGCTATGTGAATCTTGCATTTGTAAAGCATATTTCATTTCAGGTACCAATTTGTTAATAAAGATTTCCATCTTTTTAGATTTGGGTATTGCTCTTGAGTACCTTGCAAAGATTCTCCTCCACCTTTGTAAAAAGTGTGTAAAGGATTAATTTTTTCTTTGTTTCATGTTACAAAGATCCATCATGGTTACATTATGTTGTATTTTGTAGGAGTAATGTTGGACAAATCTTTGTATTAACTCCTCAAAAGATTACACACTTGGTGTGAGTTTGGAGAACCATTCCATAGCATTTCTGCCTAGACTTCCCAGAAATAGCCTCATTAGGTAAGTAGGTTCATGCATGTACTCTATGATTAAAGCGCAAAATTCTCTAACATGGTCATGTGGATCTATTTCTCCCATGTTCTTTTCATATTTGGGTCTTGTCATGTTAGGAGGAAATGGAACCATGTTGATACTCTTGTCAAAAGGAAATGGACATATGTGTTCCAAAGAGTATTTTTTTGTAGGTTTGATCTTTTCTTCCTTGAGTGTCACGAGTTCCGTTGCATTAGGGTCAATTGCTTGGTTAGGATTGAAATAGGTATTTGTACCTCCTTTTCCTTTAGTCTCTCAACATCATAGTCTTTGGGAAGTCTAACTCCAAGAGAAGCTAAGTGTAGGAAATAATTCTCTTTGTCTTCACCAGTGATCTTTTTCAAGTTCCTTTTGAACTTTCTACTTTTTTTGAATTTGTTATACTCTTATTCCAATATATCTTCATTACTATCCAAATCAAACAAAGGACGGCCATGATTTTGTAGTTAGAATAACTGAGAGGGGGGGTGAATCAGTGGCCTCAAAAATTAATCCTTAAATCAACCCAAAAACTTATTACCACGTTTATAAGCCTCTAGTTATCTTCATTCCTACAACATTATTGCCTTGAAATATTAATAACAATTAAATATTTCTCAAATTACTCTTTCAAACCTTATTCTTACTTTTACCGATTAGCAGTCTTTCTATTTACTGAAATACAGTAAATAACTAGTGCATACCGATCAATCATAATTTACTTATGTGAAATGCAAAACAATAAAGTAATGACTCATAAACACATTGACACATGGATTTTTAACATGGAAACCCTATTAAGGGAAAAACCACTAGGACCGGTAACCCAAATTTTCACTCTTCTAAAGTGAGCTTGGTGAAGAGCCAACCCTGTTAAAGGTTACAAACACACTGTTAGGTGTGACCTTGTTAGAGGATTTAAATGAATAGTTTGTCACGTATTATCTAGCATCTAATGCTACCATCCTTGATCAAACACTCACTTGGCCTGTCAATAGGTATCGGGCATATCCAATGCTACTTTGTATGATCAAACTTTTTGATACTCCTTGGGATGTATCTCAATTAGAAAAGACTTTTAAGTCCTGCTCAGTTAAGAGACTTGATGCTTCAATGGTTAAATTGAAACAGTAAAATGATTTGTTCACATATACAACTAGAATTGCATATTTTTAGATCTATTGTAAGTACATTACCTTTCTGATCAATGTTATCAATTCAATACCTTTGCTCCTCATTGTTCTACTCTGTGATGTTGTATCATTGTTCGTCAGTGTCTGTAGAATTTTGCTCTTTCCTTAGCTTGATTGATCAGGTCTGAATGAAGACTTTCTTCTCCTTCAGAATCTCTCTAGCATCTATTCTCTTGTCACTCCCCCTAATTCACATTAAATTAGTGTGTCTCTTATATAGACATGATTTCAGCGTTTCTTGGCTTTCTTGATCTTGGTGTGATCCACAATTCTTGCCAATTAGATTTAAAGAAAAACTCATGTTTTATCTTATAGAGATCTTCTTTCCAACTGGACAAAACAGCTTTAAATCCTTTACTTATCTCTAGCTTTATCTTGTCGATTAAAATAATGATAATTAGCAGTTAAGTCTATATTTATCTCTTGGTAGCTAAGCCTTTTGTTATTTCTGAACTTTTTGTTCCTGTCTATCAATACTTCAGTTAGTTGTTGGTGACAACTGACTGTTCCGTCGATGAGACTTCAATTGTCTTTAGGATCTTCGTCTATCAGTGTTATCTATCTGTCGGGAAATACTGTGACTTTGCTCATCAATAATGTTGTGTTTTTTCTTTTCGAGTAACACTGTGACTTTTCTCTTGTTGGTTTACTCTATTTGTCAGTGTGCACTCCATTGGTGTATACAGTCACTTTGTGAATACTTAACTTTTATGCATTACTAATAGCATATCCTTTGATTCATTGGTTCTTTGAAGTCTAAAGCAGTATGTACATGACCATATAGATTATATCAAGTTACATCGATGAAAATACAATACATTAATTGATTTAATGTCTTGCATTAACTTTCTGTGTCTCATTGATCATCAACTTAACATCTTCAAACATTCAATCAGTTATAGTTCATCACTCTCTCCCTTTGGCATTGATGGCAACATAGTACATTATCACACTATATTATCACTAATATAATATGAAATATAACAGTTGAAGTTCATCAAACTACCAATCTTATGTATTGTAACCGATACAAATATCTGGTCCTCGGTAAGCTCACATAGCTTAGATTTGATTCTTGCAGCTGTCTTTCTATCTTCAATCCCTTCACTGGAAAGATGTAGAATCTTTCTTCTTCTAATGTGATGTGTTCTCTTCTTGTGTCAAACTCTCTCCCTTTGACTGTTCTTTTCTTTTGATGTCTATTTTCTCTCTTGACAAGAATCTCTCCATTTGTATGTACTCTCCCTTTCTGGTTACATCTCTCCCTTTAGATAATGTGATAATGGATATAATCTCTCCCTTTGAAAACAATGCCAAACAAATTTTTGATAGTAATGTTAAACAATCATTTATATCCATTCAACATATTCTTTGGTGCTTGGTGTATATAAATACCTTGTTGTGTACAGATGTATCTTTGAATTCCATCTCTTTGCTTGCATCAACATGAATGTGTTGGCAAGTTGACACTCAAGGTGTATATGTCTTATTTTGTGTTTTCATTATGGCAACAAAGTCATATAAAGTTTTTTCAAGTAAACTTGGAAGACAAAAATGGCTAAGTATAGAAAATAGAACAGAACAGAGATATGCAATCGATCAAAGCACCAGTGCATGTATGTACGAGCAATTCAAGATATGCGCATTCATACTTAAGCTCTATGATATGTTTTTGTGCTTTCTCTATACACACATAGTACAGAATGTCAGTACAGAGAAGTTATAAGAAGATTAAGGGCACTAACAGTTCAAAAAATAGAGTATGGAGCCGACCTCAATTTTTGGATTAGCGTATAATATTTTGTTTTGTAAAGGCTATGCACCTATTGTAAGAAGTTTTTAAATATGTATTAAACATTATTGTAAACATGCTTAAGCCAGTTTTTTTGGAAGTGTTGTGTATGTTGTTTTTGGGCCGACTAAGGTCTTGTTTTGTAGTCGCATCTATTCAGGCATGTGTATATATTAGACATGCACTTTTGTATTAATGTGTCATCAAAAAGAAGCAGAGAAGATATTTAGAAGATCAATATGAGAAAGCCAGTATGAAGTACAAGTACACAAGAGATTAAAACATCACCGCATAAATGGAACTAATCAGACAACAGTGTCATTACATCAGTTCATTTTTGATATAGTGTATATCAGTTATCTGAAGGTTGTAGCCTTCATCTTATTGAGCAGTGAGCTCTAGAAATGAGCCAACCACCTCTAATAGGGTTTTGTAAAGACTCCTAATAGGTCATTATACTTGAATTGGTAAAGACTTCTCCTAACAGGGAAAAGGAACTTTAACAGGTTCATTATACTAGTACAATAATTTATGGGTACTAATTCCCACCGGGCTTTTCCTCTGATCAAGGTTTCCCCGTAATCATATCTTGTTTTATGTGTTGTGCTTCATTTTTTATCTATTTGATTCAAGTTTAAAGTTTTTGAATTATAATTAATAGACAAACACTTATTCACCCCCCTCTCAGTGTTTCTAACAATTGGTATCAGAGCTCTAGTCCTCTGAAAGAAAGTTTAACCACTAGAGGAGATCATGGATTCAGCATAAGAAAAACATCTAAAAAAGAATCTTGAAGCAGCCCTTGAAGATCTTGACAGATCTAAAAAAGAAAATGAAGAACTAAAACTAAAGTTTGATGGATCCTAAATGCTTATCAAGAAATTAAGAAAAGATTTGAAAGATTGCTCCACAAATGATTTGGGGAAAATGGTCAAAAAGATGAATGAAGAGAACATGTCTTTGAAAGATAAGATTGAAGATCTGAATGAACAACTTATAGATATCCTAACAGCTATTGAAGAAAATACCAAAGAGAGTAAACACTTAGATGATGAACTTATGCAAGCAAACATGAAAATCTTGGAGTTGGAAAACATCAAGAAAAATATAGAATATGAATTAACAGAAGAAAAAAATAAGATTGATAAACTACACACAAGTTATGATCTAATTCAAAAGCAACTTTATGCACAGAAGCTAAAAGGTGATACTACTGGTGTTGGATACAGTGTAGCTTAAATTGAAATCAATTCAATGCAAGAAAGAAAGAAAGCACAAGAGACATCTACTGAAGCAAAGAAAATTGATAATCTTGCACAGGCTAAAACAGAACCACCTAAAGATGAACTCAAGCAACTTAACAAAACTTGTTATGCTTGTAACAAGCATGGACATTTGGCAAGAGATTTTAAAGAGGTAATACCTTTCAATGGCTATTGTTATTCCTATAATAAATTTGGTCACAGGTCTATTCATTGCAGAACAAGTCTAAGAAATCAATCACAGCAGAATCAAAGAAATCTGAATCAACACAATCAGAGAAATCAACCTGAGAGAAACCATCAGAATATTACATGTCAGATATGTAATTATAATGGTCACACAGCCAAGAAGTACTGCATGATAAACAATTTCAATAGACCTCCAATCATTTTCCACTCATGTGGCAAAGTTGGACACATCTCAAGGTTATGTAGATCCAGAACTCAAAAACAAGAGAAGCCTAAAGAATCATTATTTGAAGAATCTGGTGAAGTCAAGTTTGTACAAGCTACAGAAGATTCAGGTAAAATATGGGTTGAAGTAAAAAAAGATAATGATGAGAACAAGGTAGTAGATGCATCCATAGTGGACACACCTTCTACTTCTAGTTATGTGACCCTCATGATCTTAGGCGGAGCTATTCTAGCTCTGAGCCCCTGCATGGCTGGTATACTCACCTCTGAGTATGCACCTATGGATTCATGTATTTGGTGATGAAATAAGGATGTATGCATATACACATAGTCTGAACTTGGACAGAAGCAAAGATTGAAATTCTCTATGTAAACCGCTTTACGGCAACAAGCATTAAATGCAATAATCTTTTATATAAGATAGTAAAAGATATTTAATCCTCACTTTGCATTTGAGATTGAGCACTCAGAGAGCATAGGAGATCTTAGCATCAAAGCATATATAGATAACCATTGGTTGGTTAGCAAGGAGAATCAAAGTTGAAACGGAACCCTAGTAGACGCGTCGTTTCAAAATTACTGGAAACCCTACTTAAGCAAGCATGGAACATACTTGATCTATTGAAAAGGAAAGAAATTGAAGAGGATATGAGGATAAGAGAAGAAACATTAGATAGTCTTCTCCCTGTTTTCTCACATGATGAGAAAGCTATACTGTTGGATTTGGTAAAACCTCATCTCCGAACCAAAACAAGAACCCTTCATATTATGAACAAAGAGTATGACCAGGTTGGTGAAGAGACTCAGAAAGCATTTGAGTGAGTATTTCTAGATAGACATATGTATCCATAAATGGCGCCTATAAAAAAGGCAACTCTAGTCCCTCCCAAACAGGATAAAGAACTAGTGATTCCAAATGCGCCTATGACAGGTCTACAGGATTTAGCGCCCATGGTTTCAACACCTTCTGATACAGCCAAAGATTCAGAAGAAACTATTATGATCAAAAATGTTAAGATATCCATGACAGCTTCTGACAATGACATGAACAATTTTGAAAAATCATTTGTTAGTACTGAAGATACAGAGAAGGTATGCACGGACAATACATCCTTATAGGAAGATGAAGCTCCTCCTAAAGATTCAACAGACTTGAATAATGAGGAAGACAATCAATCTAATGAACAACTTGTTATGGAGATCCCAGTAAAAAGTGAGTTTATGGATACTAGTCAAAATGTTATATTCACTCCATCCATTCAACCATCAACTTCATTGTTGTCAAGTTTGACTCCTGACTCGGCAAGCCTAGATGCATGGGGAGAAGAAGATTTGATCAAGATCAATGTCTTAGCTATGGAGAAAGCCAAAGAGAAACAAGTTATGAGAAACCCTCTCTTTTTGGAGTCAATAAACATCTTGAATGACCTAGTACCAACAGATAAGAAAGTGGCTAAAATTCAGTCAGTTGATGATGTAGATAGCATCCTAACAAGCTCCAAGGCACACTTCACAAGTTTAGTAGACTCAGCTACTAGAATTGTAGAGGAAGAGTATAAAAAAGGAAAGATTGAATGAATTGGTAAAGAAATTCTCTTTAGATCTCAATTCATTGAATATTGGTCAGACTATTCTAAAAGAGTTGGCATCAAAAGGCATGAAAGTAATAGCAAATTGCATGGACAGAGGAAAACTTACTTCTGAGCACATCAAGAAGATTGAGGAGATAGATATCTTTGTTGATAAAATAAGGCAATCAGTTGAAACATCATCCCAAGACATCAATATATGCAACAATATCTATCAAGGGGAGATAGAGAAGATTGAAAAAGCTAAAATGGAGATCAATAAGATAAGGATCAGGCAGACTCAACTAAGAAATGCACTTGCACCCTCCTTAGTTGTTTTGAAAAAGAACATCAAACAGATAGATGCAACCATTGCCACCTATGATCAAGGACCCTGCATGGATCTAAAAAAGATGGAGAAGCTTACATATGCCTTATGCGCCCATCTTCAGATAGTTGATGCACTAAAGGCATTCTGGCAGCAAGAGATCAAAAATATTTAGATTGCTTATCCAGATGTATACTTAGAGTATGTACCCAGAGACTTACAATTTTGACACCTTTGTCATTAATTTCAAAGGGGGAGTAATGTATGTATGTATATAAGGAGTACTGTTATATAGCCAAAGTTATAATATACAGTTTTTATTGTTAAGTCAAACTTTAAAAACAACTTAGCCACATTCCTTTGTTGCCATTAATGACAAAGGGGGACATTTTTGGCAAGTTGACACTCAAGGTGTATATGACTTATTTTGTGTTGTCATTATGACAATAAAGTCATATGAAGTTTTGTCAAGTAAACTTGGAAGACAAAAATGACTAAGTATAGAAAATAGAACAAAATAGAGATATGCAGTCGATCAGAGCACCAGCACATGTGTGTACAATCAAGTCAAGATATGCGCGTTCATACTTTGTCATGCCCAAAATCTCGCACCAAAAAAAATGCAACAATTTTTTTTTTTAAGTAATAATAATGTCATAAGGAATACAATTGAGAGGTTTATCAAAGTATTCTAAGTTAAATCAATACATGAAAAGTGGGAGTGTTGGGTTCTACGTTAATAACAAGAACAACTTTTAGGGTCAAGGGGGATCATGACCACACATCAACATCCCTCAACCCTTATGTTAATCGCCTAGGTTTAAGCTATTCGATGACACTAGCTGAGTTTACATCATCAATTAATAAATTTTTGAAGATGTAATATTTATAAGAGTCTCAAATAGTTTAACTGGTTTTAACATGTTCCCAATGTCATCTATTATCTCCAAAATTAGCTACTAGGCAACCACCCTATGGAAGTAAAATTATCATTTAGTGTCCTTCATAAGGTCTTGTTAAAATGATTAAATCTCAAATAGATGCATTAATCTGCTAAACATTTTAGCTGTAAACCCCTAGAGTTATCGATAACCTATAAACACGCTTAGATAAGAAGTCACAAATTAAACTCATAACAATCCTCACTTAAACAAGTACATCTATATGTACTTATTATCATTTGAATACATTTACGGGTGTTTTATTAATTACTTCAATAAATTTCATTTCTCAAGTTCCTAAACATATTCACTTAAAACCTCGCTAAATTAATCCTTAGATTGCTTAAAATTATGGCTAGAATGTTAATGAAATATTCACCATTAAGTTAATTAAAGTTAATCTATAATATTATTTTTATAATGGCCATTATACTGGCCACATATATTGGCCACATAAAAATAACATTATTAGGCTTAGAGAATTATCCAGTGTTTAATTAGATCCTTAATTAATCTTCATTTCCCATTATACTTAAATTAAATTGTATTTAAGTCTACATGGCTAATAATAGATTTTACCTTGTAATTCAATAGAGTAAAGTCATTTTAATATTAAAGTAATAATTCATATATTAAGATAGAACGATGGTCCATTAATCTCTCTCATTAAGGTTTCGATAAAATCATTGGCAAATCAAATAATATTAAGAACAATATAAATGATTTATTCTTGAAAAATTTAACCCCTTTAAAAGGGTAATGAATTTAATTCAATTAATTAAATTGTTCATCTTTCAATATCTAAAAAGGTGTTTCTAACTAATACCTTAACTTCATTAAAAATAATATTGATCACATTATTTATTATGTGTTTCATTGAACCATTTAAAATTTATTTATAAGAATAACCTTAATAGATTAGGTTACTTAAAATTTAATGTTCAAGTTTCTTTAATTATATCACTTTGCTTTATTCCACTTAGTTTTTTTTTTGTACCATTATTTTCTTTTTTTAAAAGCCCATTATAATATTAAGAAGGATGATAATAATCGATTCTCTAAGAGTAGCATTTTAAATAATAATAAAAATTAATTAATCTAAAAGACATCAATATATCAATTTTAAATTGCTAATGATAATAAACTTCTTAATTATTTCTTACTCCATGATTATTCTCTACAATAATCATATATGTAGTTTAATTTATTAAATATATAAACACTCATTAATCTAAACTTATTTATGTTACTAAACATGTTAAAGTATTAAAATATTACATTCTCCAAATAAATTTCTTAAAACAACTTATTAAAACAATTTAGAAATAAATATTACAAGTTCACAATAAGTTACCCAATTAGAAAAAGAATTAGAAAATGTTTCCCACTAAAAAAACACTTTCTTAAAATAAAGATAAAAAATCATTTTAAGCTTCCCACTAAAAGACACTTCCTTTTAAAATAAAAAATAAATGCAATTTTCCCTCTCATATTTTGCAAGCCCTAACCTTAATTCGAAATTAGGGCTAGGGTCAAAATATGAAGCAGTAAAATTAAACATATTTTTTATTTCTCTACTCTAAAATCTCTCCTCTAATCTTCTTCTAAACCTAGCCTCCATTTTTGTTGTTTCTTCTTGTAAATGTGCAGGTGTGGCAGCGATTAAAGAGATTCATGAAGTTCTCAAGAATGCTCAAACATATATATACATGTAAATGTATATATACGTAGCTATGTATATACATTTACATATATGTGTATACTAGCATTTGAATCTACACAAAAATGCATTCTTCATGTTGAAATGAATCACTGTTATAAATCTCTGTATCATTACTTCTTCTTTTTTTGTTGAATCCATTAATATATATATCCTTCTTTCTGTATATTTTATATCTGAATGGTGTTGTGGCTGTGCATTTATACATTTTTCTTTATATGATAAAAATGGTTATGTTTTCTTTTATAACCATAGTTATTTTCATATGATTCTTTTGTAATGGGGGGTTTTGTGATTCGGCTGGGCATGCATTTTGTCTAGAGGTTGTCGTGTTTAAATAAGTTGTTGGGTTGCATATGCAAGGGAGGAAAATAGGTGTTTTGGGGGGGTCGATCCACTCCCCTCCCCACTGTCTCCCTTAAGGGAGAGAACGGTGGGGCTGGGGGGTTCGGCCCCAAACCGCCCCACCCCAAACATAACTACATGCGCATGGTGGAAATGAACAGCGGTGGCTGTAAACATTTTCTTTGAATACGATTTTTTTATTTTCTTTAATATATTTTGTTATATATATATATTCCAATAGCATTTGCATTTTAAAATAAAAATCAGAATATAAATATATAAATTCTAATATTAATTTACATATAAATAGCAGAAATATAAGTGTTCCAAAATTAAATTTTTGTGATTTAGATTTTCAGAATATATATATATA
>MU224910.1:4528475-4567469 GCA_018584345.1 Thuja plicata | reverse complement strand
GGGGGGGGGGGGGGAGGCTCCTTCACTGAGAGAGGATTATGGAAAGGGGAAGACTAAGATAAGCGCAAGGTAGCAGCAAAGGAGGGAGGCGCATTCTGTAGCCACCCACATGCCTGGTGAATGCTTACACATTTTGCATACATGTCTAGTAGTCCTGCGATAGTGACACACTCCAAAATCTTTCATTTTGGCGCTAGAAGGGGGAGATGCCGATAGAGGTTGTGGAAATCGGTCATACACTGCCAATTACTTTTGCTTGTAAGTTTCTAAAGTCTTTCCTTTATTGAATTCATTTCTGCCGGTGCTTTGTAATGGGTTCACAATGAACTATTTTTTTTGCTAGCAATCTTCTGAAGCATTTTCATCAAATCCATTCTATGCGTTCCTGCACTTTTTTTTTTAGTATTTTCTTGAGAGTTTAAAAAGCCATTTTTGTTTTCCAAATTCATTATGTGCGTTTCCTACACCTATTCCTAGCATTTTACCAAAAGTTTCAAAAGCCCTTTCACTAAATATATTTTCTACAAATATGGTAATCACTCTATTTCATGAGATGACATCTCTTTGAAGTACCCTATCAAACAGTTCATGTGCCTTGTATATGTTGTCACCATTTGTATACAAACTTACCAAAGCGTTCCTATGACAATTTTTTTGGGAAAAATTTCCCCTCTTTATGCAAGACAGAGAGATTACCGAGATATTGAAAAGATACTAGCAGGGAGTTTGTATTCGATCTCTCATTCTATGTTTTTTGTGTTTATCATGCATCATGCTTTGAGTAATCTAGTTTTGCATTAACTGGTTTATATGTGTACTATACATTAGAGGTTGTCATTCATATTTTGCATTCAATATATTCATGGGGTTTCGGCTTTGACAATTATATGGTGTTTATAATTGTGTATCATGTATTTTCTTTTAAAAGGTTTTTTTTTAATAGAGTGATGTAATGAATGACATGCCAAAGGTATGGCAGTCATTACCCACATCATGTAGTTGTTAAACCTCAGTCGGGATGGGTTACATGTTTTAGTTACATATTGTTATTCATTGCATCGAGTCTTTGAGTATTTGTTATATACATACATGAACTTTGCCTCTCACATTGTATTGTGTACCATTTCCTGTTAAGTGAGATGTATATATCGGTTCTTTGTGTTTACTTCTCACAGTCATTCGACTTTCATAGTTTGCAAATGGCATGCATGAATTACCGTGTTCATACGAAGCATATTGTATATTTTTTTTATGCTTAGTCATTAAACCATGGTTAAGTGTTTTGAGTCTTGGTTATGTTATATGTTTCCTGGTGTTAATGTATACCCTACTCCATAATGTATGATGTCCTGTTACAATTTGAGATTTGCATGATATGAATAGTGAGTTGCATTATATGATTCAATTTTTGAGCATGATTGCATTCATTAAATCACAGAATATGATGAAGATATTTTTGATCAGTTACGGTAATATGGTATGATAGAGATAATGTATTCAATGTGTTTTAGTTACACAAGGAACATTAATTATTTTAGTTTACTATTGATACATTTGAATATTGATATACAATTTTTAAAAGGAAGTCATTAAAGTTACTTTATTTGATCAAAATAAGTGCATAAATTAATAACTAGTTAAGTTGTTTTCATGCTAATGTGTGACAAAGAAATGCAATTTGTGTTATAATTTGATTGTTCCTAGCAGTTAACATATTATGAGATTAATTTGAAGGCTTACACATTATGGTTCCTTAAGCATGATTTTAAGGATGTTTGCTTAGTGTTCTAAGTTTTGGGACCATGGAGGGTAGGGTGGCCATATATATGAATAACTATAAATAGGTCAATAATCATTTGATTAAGAGTTGCATACCCACTTCTACCCTTCCTTATAAGATTGGTTTTAAAGTTTAACCCGAACTACGATGTCTCTGCGATTTACGTAGGCAAGGCCATCTACAATGAGCCCCCGAGGCATTAGGTCTAACCCTTAGGACTGGAACCTTTGAGTTCTTTATTGACCTTGACACCCCCTTCCCAATGTTTTTCATAGTTTGCATCTCTTTACGAGACTAGTTCTTTTTAGTATCTCATAGTTTATTTAACTAAGTCATTGATGTAGTTTATCTTACGACCATGTATGTAATCAGAAATGAATTTAACATCATGCATCTAGTTGTGTAGCAATATATAAAGATGTAGGAAATGGAGAGGCAAGTAGACTATGATACACATGAAATGAAGAGAAAACTAAGGTATGAAACATCTTCTTATGATTTTTCATTTGAATTCTATGAAAGGATATTGTTTAAAGTTGCTCCATTTCCTTCTTGTGTTGTTGGTAAATGTTATAATAAGTAGAATCATGAAATTGCTGATTTAGTAAGATGGTATGTTATTTAATTACTGGAGCTGTTAAAAATATAGATTTAAACTTGGTTTTTAAAGTTCTTAACATGAATTTGGTTCATATCTCCAACCCCTTTATATGCATTTAATTATTCAATGATCACCTTATTAGCGATAGTTCACTTGTCAAATCATAATCTTCATGTTTTAAAAGAGACCTTAGTAGATTGAAATTTAGTTTTCCCCATAATGGTTCACCTCCTTATCAGGATGCGGTTAGGTCAAGAACCTATCTAGAGTACTTAAAACTTTTGGAACCTTGGTTATCAAAAATTAGAGGGTTGAAGGATATGGACGTGAAGTCATGACTCCCCCTCAACCCCAAACCTAATTCTTGCCTCTAGCATGAACTATCACTCCAGCGTGGTACACTTTAAACTTAGCTTAGGAATATTAATTTAGTTTCCTAGCTGCTTTCTTCAAGACATTTTTATTTCTAAAAAAAATGTCATGCCCAAAACTAGGGCATGAAAAAAATGCCTTCATCTTGTTGCATGATCTGTAGACCAAGAAAGAATTTGATCTCTCCAAACAAAGACATCTCAAACTATTTTCTCATTTCATTTGCAAATGATTTGCATAGCATATCATTACCTCCAAATATGATGTCATCAACAAATATTTTAGCAATCAAAATGTTAGCATCAGTATCTTTTTTCAAATAAAGATTATTGTTTTCACTAGTTCTTACAAATCCAATACTTATGAGATAGGAATGAAGTCTTTCATACCAGGCTCTCGGTGCTTGTTTTAATCCATAAAAGGCTTTGTGTAGTCTACATACCATGTTCCTCTTGTCTGGATCAACAAACTCTGTTGGTTGCTCAATGTATACCTCTTCCTCAAGTATTCCATTTAGGAATGCAAACTTGACATCCATCTGGTATACCTTGAATCCTTTAAATGTAGCATAAGCAAGTAATATTCTCACTCCTTCTAGCCTAGCAATGGGTGCAAAGGTTTCTCCATAGTCAATCCCTTCTTCTTGTGCATACCCCTTGCATACTATTCTTTCTTTGTTTCTGGTGACTTCTCCATTCTCATTCAGCTTATTTCTGAATATCCATTTGGTACCAATGACATTCTTGTCAGCTGGTCTCAGTACAAGTGTCCATGTCTTGTTTTTCTTAATCTTCTCAATTTCTTCATTCATAGCACTAATCCATTCTTTATTATCAAGTGCAGCATTGATAGATTTTGGCTCAAAATCACAAATTAGACATCTTGTGTTTAGAGACTTACTTCTGGTTCTCATACCAGCCTTCTTATGTCCTGTGATCTATTACTGTGGATGGTTCCTTCTGACATACTTGGCAAGTACAGGTTTAATTATTTGTCTATCATCTTGATCATCATTTTGTCCTTCATTCTGATCTCCATCACTCGGTACATCATCTTTGAGCAATATCCTAATTTTTGGTATTTGTAGTCTGATGCTCAGTTGCAATATTCTATTGCTCAAGAGCTATACATTGTTGTTTGGGTAGAGTGTCAGGTTCTTCATTGTAAACAAACCTATTGTAGTCCCCTGGTTCTTTTGTTCTTTCCTTTTCATTCTTCTCTACAGCTTCATCTATCTTTACATTTGCACTTTCAACATTTTTGTTAGAGGCTTTATTGAGACATTTATAAGCCTTGTTCTTGGTGGAATACCCTAGAAATATACCTTCATCACTTTTGGAGTCAAGATTTCCATTTCTATCATCTTTTAAGATATAACATTGACTACCAAAGATCTTGAAGTAACTTACATTGGGTGTGTAACCATACCATAGCTCATAGGGTGTCTTCTTGGTGTCTTTCTTCAATTGTACTATGTTTAATTTGTAAACAACATAACTGACAGCTTCCCTCCAGAAGATTTGGGTGATGCCTTTCTCTATCATCAGTGTCCTTGCACAATCAATAATGGATTTGTTCCTTCTTTCAGCAATTCCATTTTGTTGTGGTGTTCTCAGTGTAGAGACATGTCTTTTGATTCCATGATGATTGCAAAAGTTAGTGAACTCATCTAAAATAAATTCCCCTCCTCTATATGATCTTAAGCATTTCAATTCCTTACCAATTTGTTTTTCTACCATTTATTTGTACCATTTAAACATCTTGAATGCTTCTGATTTATCTTTCAGAAACATAAACTGTCATCATTCTAGAGTACTCATCAACAAAGAGACTGAAATATCTATCACCATAGTAACTCTTTGTCCTCATGGGTCCACATAGATCAGTATGGACTAATTCTAGAATAGCATCAGATGTGTGGGTTTTTCTTTTGAAACTAGACTTTGTCATCTTAACTTTTTGATAATTTTTTCACATGATATTGTCTGGCTTTGACATGCTCAGTAAGCCTCTTACATATCTATTTTTTCTTATCTTTATCATGTTGTCAAAATTTACATGACACAATATTTTCTGCCACAACCATATGTTTTCCTTTCTAGCCATTAAGCAAGCGGTGTCAGTATCATTCAAATAGAATAAGTTACCTTTGGTCTGTTCACCAGTTCTGATCAATCTTCCTGATTCATTGAAGATCTTTGCCTTCTTATTCTCAAATGCTATGTAGTGACCTGAATTATTCAGCTGAAAAACACTTAATAGATTATAATTCAATCCTTTCACCCAATAATCATTTTCACATTTTATCAGGTTATTAAACATTATAGTTCCTTTACCTTCAACTAGACAAGGTGTGTCATTACCCATTCTTACTGTACAACCATTATAATACTCAAAAGTATTAAACTTTTTTATGTCACCGGTCATGTGGTGAGTGCAGCCACTATCTATGATCTAGATATCATTCTTGCTAACTTTAGATATGTGTGCAGTTTCTACATACCTTTCATCTTCATCTGAATCATATTTTACTGCCACAAACACCATCTCGATGTCTTCATCAGATTTAGTGTCAGTATCTTCATCTATGCATGTAGCTAGGTAATTGGCCTTCTTTCCTTTGTCCTTGTAGTCTCGAGTATCTCTTCTTTCTAATTGTCGGTTGCTTCTGTAATCTCGGTTATCACCTCTGTCAAACTTCTTTTCAAATGATCTTTCATTACTTCTATCATCTTTTCTTTTGTTAGGATATCCTGCAGCAAAGTGTCCAATCTCTTTACAATTAAAACATAAAAGTGGTAATTTACCTTTGTATTTACCTTTACCTCTATGCATTCTTCTAGCCATAAGTGCTTCAATTTCATCAAGATCTTCTTCTTCACTTTCACTTTCACTATCTTTTCTCATAGTTTGTTTATGACTTGATTTACTTATTCTCAAAGAAGATTTGAATGCAGACTCTATGTTTGGTAAGACACTATTATAAAAGTTATTCATCTCAAATGAAATCAGTCTTCCAATCAAACTATCTAGAGTAACATTGTTATTTTCTATTGCCCTCATTTCTTGAATGGCAGATACTCTAATAGCATAAGTAGGCAGTAAGGTTCTTAGAATTTTACTTACCACTATCTCTTCATCTAGTACACCTCCAACTCTTCGGATAGCATTGACTACCTCTTTGATTCTTGTGTTGTACTATGTGATATTTTCACCTTTTTTCATTCTAAGATCATTAAAATTTCCTCTAAGGCTTTCTGCCTTGGCTCTCAGAACATTTATATCACCACCATGTACAAGCTTCAATTTATCCCACATTTTCTTTGTAGTTGTGCATGTTTTGACATCTTTAAATTCAGCATCGGAGAGTGAGGAAGAAAGCTCTATTATCATGCAATTTTGCTCATGCTTCTCTCTCATTTGTTCAACTATGAGTGCTCATGTGGGCAACACATATTTAGTATCTAAGCATTGAGTAACATCATTTCCAATACCTGATAAGTGGATTCTTATCCTGCTTTTCCATGATGCAAAGTTGTCTTTATTCAACTTGGGCACATCTTGTCTATTAATCTTGTTATCTTTAGCTTAGGTTTTGAAACCTTCCTTCTAAGCACACAATCTCTAATAACAATTGTTAGAATAACTGAGAGGGGGGGGTGAATCAGTGACCTCAAAAATTAATCATTAAATCAACCCAAAAACTTATTACCACATTTATAAGCCTCTAGTTATCTTCATTCCTACAAGATGATTGCCTTGAAATATTAATAACAAATAACTACTGCTCGGATTACTCTTTCAAACCTTATTCTTACTTTTACCAATTAGCAGTCTTTCTATTTACCAAAATACAGTTAATAACTAGTGTATACCGATCAATCCATATTTAATTATGTGAAATGCAAAATAATAAAGTAATGACTCATAAACACATTGACACATGGATTTTTAATGTGGAAACCATGTTAAGGGAAAAACCACTAGGACTAGTAACCCAAATTTTTACTCTTCTGAAATGAGCTCGGTGAAGAGCCAACCTTGTTAAAGGTTAAAAACACACTATTAGGTGTGACCTTGTTAGAGGATTTAAATGAATAGTTTGTCACTTAGTATCTGGCATCTAATGCTACCATCCTTGATCAAACACTCACTTGGATTTTCAATAGGTATCGGGCATATCCAATGCTACTTTGTATGATCAAACTTTTTGATACTCCTTGGGATGTATCTCAATTAGAAGAGACTTTTAAGTCCTGCTTGATTAAGAGACTTGATGCTTCAATGGTTAAATTGAAACAGTAAATTGATCTATTTGCATATACAACTAGAACTACAGATTTTCAGATCTATTGTAAGTGCATTACCTTTCTGATCAATGTTATCAATTCAATACCTTTGCTCCACACTATTCTACTCTGTGATATTGTATCATTATTTATCGGTGTCTGTAGAATTTATCTCTTTCCTTAGCTTGATTGATCAGGTATGAATGAAGACTTTCTTCTCCTTCAGAATCTCTTTAGCATCTATTCTCTTGTCACTCCCCTTAATTCACATTGAATTATCTTGTCTCTTATATAGACATGATTTCACTGTTTCTTGGCTTTCTTGATCTTGGCGTGATCCATAATTCTTGTCAATTAAATTTAAAGCAAAACTCATGTTTTATCTCGTAGAGATCTTCTTGCCAACTAGACAAAATAGTTTTAAATCCTTTACTTATCTCTAGCTTTATCTTGATGATTAAAACAATGGTAATTACTAGTTAAGTCTATATTTAGCTCTTGACAGCTAAGCCTTTTGTCATTTCTGAACTCTTTGTTCTGTCAGTCAATACTTTAGTTAGTCATCGGTGATAACTAACTATTATGTGCTTGAGACTTCAGTTGTCTTTGGGATCTTTGTCCGTCAGTATTGTCTATCCGTCGGGCAACATTATGACTTTGCTCATTGGTAATGTTGTGCTTTTTCTCTTTGGGTAACACTGTGACTTTTCTCTCATTGGTTTACTCTGTCTGTCAGTGTGCACTCCATCGGTGTATATAGTCACTTTGTGAATACTTAAATTTTATGCATTACTGATAGCATAGCCTTTGATTCATTGGTTCTTTGAAGTCTTTAGCAGTATGTACATGACCATACAGATTATATCAAGTTGACATCAATTATAATACAATACATTAACTGATTTATTCTCTTGCATTAACTTTCTATGTCTCGGTGATCATCAACTTAACATCTTCAAACATTCAATCAGTTATAGTTCATCATTTGTTCTTCATGACTACTTTCTAATTCGTTGCGGTCTTATTCATCGTTATATTCCTCAAAAGTTGCACTTTATTCATGGTGAGGTGCTTCCATTTTGGGTGAGTCTAAATTGAATAGGGGATTGCGAGATGTCTCTCCTTGTTGAAACTTGAGTAATCTAGGAGGTCTCTATGAATCGTCAGCAAGGTATTGATTGCATCTTGTGTTAACCAAGAAAGATGGGTCTCAACTTTGTCAAAGGTTTTCCAATAGTGTCAATAGGATTTCAAAGTGTCCAAGTAGGTGTGTCTAAGTAGTGAAAGAATGTTTATGTTTGAGTGACTCCAACATCAGAGGGTTAGAATGCCCTGATAGTGAGTTAGGAATCAAGAGGTTTTGCTAAGTAAAAAGACCACATGATTTGGGACCAATTGTGAGAATCCAAAGGGACATGCAAGGTAGTCTTCTAAGTAAGTTGTGAAACAGCGATAGCCGGACTAGCAAGAGCATTAGGACCAGACTGAATAGCCAAAAGGGTATCCAAAAATATTGATTTTCTAAGAATGACATGTGTACAAGTACCCAGTGTCCCAGATGTGACACCATAAATGCGAGTTGTGATTTTCCATATATGAGATAATGCAAACTAAATGTGAGCTTTGATATGTAGGATGCGAGCAACTTTCTTGTATGTGATCCAAGAATTACCAAAAGCAATAAAGTTCCCTAGATGTGAGCTAATGCAACTAGAAGCGACCTTAAAATTATCGTATGTGAGCCTCTGATGGTTTTGCAAAAATTTTCAGTTTTATCTCAAAGTACGTGAAATTTGTTCTGACAGCAGAGTTTGTTTGAGACTTTCCAAGAGAGTTTTGAACAACATGTATGTCAGGGATTGAAATGTGTTGCTTGTTTTGAGGAGATTATCTTTTTAGTGAGATTTTAGGATACATCAAGCAATGTTTTTTTGTTAAGGTGATCAAACACATCCCTATTCCTTAGATTCTAGGCATAGAGTGAAAATCTTTGCTTGTAGACTCAGGTACACACTCACATGCTAATCAGAATATGACCATCACCAAGCACTCAATGGCTCTAGTCATGATTTCGTATTAGCTGACTCCAAATGCAAGTGAGAGCACGAAATGATGAGTATCTTGGGGCAGTTACTATTTACCTTGAAAAAATATTATCACCCTTTCAGAGATAAATCAGGTAGTTTTTTACTACAAGTGTTGTTTAATTGTGGGAATCCATTCACAATCATCCCCCATAGAATTGCACAAGGAAAAATTGAGGCATATATCCCTATGAGTACTCAAATGTATGTAGTCTCGCAAGAAAGATTCAAGTGGCTCCGCTCTACACACACTCAAACATGTTCAAAGAATGATGTCGAAATTCCAAGAATAAAATTGACTACGTCATTCGAGGCTTTGACTTACAAGGAAGAATATTATTTATAGTGAGTTGGAAGGTTTGGCATAAAACCTATCCTCACTTGGGTCATTCCTAGGAGATTTTTCCTCAACCGGAAGGCCCTCTAATATTTTGAAAGCAATTACAAAGGATTGGCGACTTAGGAGTCTAGATTTCTTACTCTTCGAAAGAAGAAGAGCATACTCTCCTATTCCATGTTGTTTTATCCCACAAGCACATCAAACATGTTCATTCCCTTAGATTTCATAACTCAAATCTCAATCCCCCATGATGAGTCTTTTATTTCTCCAACTTGGGAAAAAGAGAAAATTCTTTAGTTGGACTAAGAAATGTGTTTAAATCTGGCTTTAAATGCCTATTGTAAGAATTGACAAAGCATATGAAAGAAAAGTTTTTTTGTTCAATTTTCCTAATTTAAATGAGTTTCTTTCTCAATTACTTATCAAAATTAGAAAGATTTGCTTGTTCGATTCACCAAACCTAGTGAATTTCTTGTTCAATTACTTTAAACTTTAGAAAAGTGTGATGGCTTGTTCATTTTCCCCAAATTCTTATCAAGTTATAAATTGACTTTTGAGTTTTTTATTTTTCTTAAAGGAAAAGAGCATAATCCTCTAATCAATTTATTAAATAAAATAAAATGTACTTAAGTTTGAAATTTTACAAAAACAAAGGCTAGGTTGAATGCTTTGGCCACTTGCAAACCACGAATTGGTAATTGCCTTCCAACTTTTTAACAAAAAAAGTCTCTGACAGCAACCTGCAAGAAAATGTTAGGTTGTTCAAAACACAGAAATAGTCATGGTTAGTAAATTAGTGGTCAGACTTTAAAATTTACAACATAGCTAACCAAATGTGACTATATTTACTGGATGTGATCCTAGAAATCCTAGGTGCGATTAAGGATCCTAAAATGATCCTTTGATACTAAAGGTGATACAGAATTTACCAGATGTGAGTTTTAACAAGATGCGATCTTGAACTCCCTGAATGCGAGCTTTAAAATCTGGGATGCGATGATCTTTCCCAGATGTGAGCCTTTACAACTAAAGGCAAGCTTTGGCCACTAAATGTGACTCTGTACCTAAAAACAAAGAACACATATTAGCAAAAATAGACTTAGAAAAGAGGAGAAATATGAGGATTTGCCCCATGGTGGCGCCAAAAATGTGTGTATTTTATGGACCTACAAGCTGCAACACAACACTTCAATATGTCATTACATTAGTGATAAAATCATGAAATATGAGAGTAAAAGAACATAGAAATCACTAAAACTAACATATTGCTCCCTATCTAAGAAGAGTATGATAAATGTTATAATTTCCCCTCAGATTATGCATAAATCAGTGACACATTCATGCTTAGAATAGAATATTTATAGAGAATGCAAGCTAAATGATAAACCAAATTAATTTTAAGTGCACCAAAGAGATTATGAAATTACTATCAGCAAAATGCATTTAGAATTCTACAAAATTTGAGCAGCATAAGGATGATTTCAAATTTCTAAGATTAAGGGCCCATTGAGCTCAAAATTCATTTCTTTTATAAAAGAATTTGAGGAATAAGAGGTCAAGATTTATTTGTGAAGAGAGGTGGAGATTGAATCCTTGGTGATCCATGTGAGGTGATCCAAGTGATTTAACTCTTATTGGCTAATGAATTGACTTTCCATTTTGCAAGTGAGGAGTTGTAATTAGGAGATTTATTTAATTCCTTTTAATTAATTTCCTTAGCCAAGTATTTGATTGTCTTTATTTAATTGTTTTAATTTGATTTAATTGGATAAGGCAATTAATGTGAATTAGTGATGGAATCACTTTGATTTCTAGGAGATTAAATTAATTTAAATTAATTATGCTAATTAATTGAGGAATTGTCTTGACATAATTAGGGGTATGATCACACTCACGAAAAATAGGGTCTCTGGTCAGAGCAGACCAAATTAGGGTGGTTACACTATTATGTCATGGTATGTACTCTTGATTGCACATTAGAGTTTTATCATAATATAGTTATTTGATATGTTCATATGAAGCATTTATCCTCTTAGAGGATATGGTTAGTATTGTGGAAGTGAAAGCATAAACCAAGATGATAAAATATTGTAGGACAAGTTAGCTGCAAAGAAATACCATGGAGAATGATATATACTAATAAAATAGCACATAAGACATTGATTTACATGGTAAAACCTTGAAAAAACATCAAGGAAACATCCACAAGATAAGGTATCGGTATTCTTATTACTTAGGAAAGATAATTACAATCCCCATAGTGTTGAACATGTTGAATAACTGAGAGAGAGGATGAATCAGCTATACCCACATAACTTTACAAAACTTTCTCTCTGTCAATCAACACTTAAACAACTCCAATAACAACTTAAGATTTGTTGATTTAACACATTAAACATCCAAAAAAATATAAACATGAAATGCACAGGAATACCAAAATAGAGAACACCAGATTTTATGTGGAAACCCCAAGTTGGGTAAAACCATGAAGAAGATAATTCTCATTAAATGTAAAAATACCTATTAAGGTGAAAAAGAAAGGTGATTTGATACAAAGGCTCGTTGCCAAAACTTCTCACTGTAATAAGGCTCACTGCCGAAAGATATGAAAAGGAGTAGAATCAGCCTCTAAGATATACAGAGTGCTCCGCACAAACACACATCTCCTTCACGTGAATTCATAGTAACTTTGTATATACTCCACACATAAGCCATATATACATACACTTGTATATCTATGCTTATATTCATGCCTTACTTATACAACAACATGAGATCCACAAGGTCGACTACACAATTTGAAATAGGTCACACCATATATTCCCGCAATGGGAATTAATGAAATGAGGACAACCACAACCAATATAACATGCCATGCTACACAACATCTTCTTAAAGGTACACAGTTCCAACAGATATAAATAACATGTTACAAAACCAAAGATGAGACCAAAATACATCCACATAAGATTGAACCAAAAACATACAATCTACCATAATGTAGATTCCAAGGACAACAACCTATCAATGAACATGCCAAATACTCCAACTGATACACCAGTGTGTCGATACACAATAACTGATACAATATTATGCCAAAAACATAGTAACTGATACAATAGAAGCTGAGATATGAGTATGTTGACATCAATGAAAACACCTTTAGAAAGAATCAACTTTACATTCTAACAATCTCCCCCTATGTCATTGGTGGAAACATTCATTAATAACAAAGCACAAAAATAACCAAGAAATTTCTCCCCCTTTGACAACAATGACAAAGGACCAGCAAAAACTCCCCTTGCTGAAGTACTTTGTTCCCCCTAAGAGGAATCCTCCAAGCACCAATCAAGTAAGATATAGCTATGGAAAGTACTGGATTAATGCATACACCGGTGCATCTAGTGAACACTAAGAAGGGGTAGAACCCCCAACTTCCCTCTGAGATACTCAAAAGTATATTTGCACAAGGTTTGGTGAATATGTCTGCAATATGCTTTTTTGTGGGTGCATACTCCAATTTTACTATACCTTCTTCCACATTTTCTGTGATGAAGTGATATCTGATGTCAATATTTTTTATTCTGCAATGCGTTACTAGATTCTTTTTCATACATATCACACTAGTATTACCACATATGATAGGAATTGGTCTTTCAAAACTGATTCCTATATCTTGCAATGTTTATTTCATATATAACACCTGAGTGCAATATGAGGACGCTGCAATATACTCTGATTCAGCAGTGGATAATGTTACAAAATCTCACTTCTTGCTTGAGCAAGCAACTAACCAAGAGACAAGAACAAATGCTCCACCACTGGTACTTCTTCTATTTTCCAAATAACCTACCCAATCTACATCTGTATATGTTGTCAGTGAAAATATGATTTTGTAGAGTACCATAACCCCATATCTTTTATAGGTATCTAAAAATCCTTTTTACAACCATAATATGTGACTCTTTTGGTTCTTGCTGGAATCTGGCTACCAAACATACTCCATACATAATATATGGTTTGGTAGAAGTTAGGTATAACAAACCTCCAATCATTGACCTATACAAATTTGCATCTGCTTTCGGTGATTCATCTTTCTTAGTTATCTTGTTGTCGATAACAATAGGAGTGCAAAAAGAATTTGAATTTTCTAAAACAAACTTCTTCAGTAACTCCTTGACGTACTTGGATTGAGAGATAAAAATTCCTTTGTTATTCTGAATGACTTGAAATCCAAGAAAGAAATTTAATTCTCCTGTCATTAACATTTTAAATTCCTTCTGCATTTATTTTGTAAACTTATTACACAAGTCATCTTTTTCACCCAGGATGATGTCATCAACATACATAACAACAATCAAAATCTTTTTTGAATTTACCTTGAAGTATAGATTTTTGTCGACCCATCCTTTCCTAAATCCTTGACTGATCAAATATTTGTCCAGTTTACCATACTAGGCTCTAGGTGCCTGCTTTATCACATATAATGTCTTCTTCAATCTACAAACAACATCAAGATCATTTTATGATATGAGACCTTCTGATTTTTCAATGTATACTTCTTGCTTTAGTTCTCCATTTAGGAATGCATACTTGATGTCCATGTGGTAAAATTTGAATCTCTTGAATGCTTCAAATGACAAGAACATCCTAATAGCTTTCATTCAAGAAAAATGAGCATAATCCTCCTCAAAATAAATTCCTTCAATCTGTGAGTAACCTTTTCAAACTAATCTTGCCTTTTTTCTTACAAATTTTCTATTCTCATCTAGTTTGTTCTGGTACACCCATTTTGTACCTGTCACATTTTTGTCTTTTGGTCTCGACACAAGTTCCCAGGTCTAATTATCTTCTATTTGATGTAGTTCTTCATTCATACAATTAATCAACTTTGATAATTGCAAGCCTCTGCTATAGAATTAGGTTCAACTTCATAAAGTAAACACAACAAATCATGATCTTGTGTTGCTTTACTTATGGTAATAACACCTATGTTCTTATCTCAATAATCTAATTTTCTGAATGATTCTTCTATACATACCTTGGTTTCTTAGTAGTGGATTTTGGTGTCACTTGAATGTCATCTTCCTCTTTATTGTCTTATTTTCTCTATTCTTTTGCATCAAATTCATACTCAATGTGTCTTTTAGGAACCTTCTGAAAATTTTCATCAACCTTCACATTCGCACTTTCCACAATATTGTTCAGTCTTTTATTGTAGCACCAATACGCCTTGCTTCTTGTAGAATAGAAAAACAATATTCCTTCATTAACCTTGTTGTCAAACTTGCCAAGTTTGTCTTCATCTTTTCATCTATAGCACTGGCTGCCAAAAATCTTGAAATACTTAACTGTCGATACTCTTCCATGCCATAATTCATATGAAATCTTCCCATTATTTTTTTTGTACAGACCTCTATTGAATGTATATATAGTAGTATGTACTAATTCTTTACACTAGATATCTGTCAGATTTTCTTCTCTCAACATAGTTCTAGCTACTTCCTGAATCGTCTGATTCATCCTTTCCACAACACCATTTTGTTGTGATATTCTTTCTTGAAAACTTCTTGTTTTGTTCAGACCACAAAGATCAATGTGCACAATCTCTAGCATACCGGTAGATGAATGATTTTTTACCTTGAATATTTCTCTTCTCTGCTTCCCTTCTTGACAACTCCTGCAAATGATGTTTTCTGGTTTGTGCAGTCTCAGTAAATCTCTCATTGCATGAGATGAGCTTATTCTCATTAGATTATCAATATTAATGTGACACATCCTCTAATACCAGAGCCAACTATCATCAATCTGAGATAACAAGAAACATCCTTCACATGCTCCTTCTAGCTGGTACATATTCCTTCCTATTCTCTTTCATATAGAAATTATATCTCCACATCTCTTCCTGATTTCACATCCTTCATCCTTAAAAATAACATCATGTCCATTCTCACACATCTTTCCAACACTCAATAGATTGTGATATAAACCTTTCACATAATAGACATTGTCAGTGTTATTCTTACCATTAAATGTAATAGATCATTTACCAACAATCTATGTTTCCTTATCATCACATAATCTAACACCACCACCATCATATTTTCTAAGTGATATCAACTTACTTTTATCTCCAATCATATGATGAGAGCAACCACTATCAATTAGCCATTTATTTTTATTCCTTCTAGCATATAAAGTAGTTTCAACATTATCATCAACTTTAGCACAGATGTTAGTGATATCAATTTAATTTTTCTCTTCTTCATCATCATAAAACAAGTAATCCTCGGTCTCATATTCATCATTTGAGATACTAGCATCTTCATTCACATAGTAAGCCTTTTTATTGAATCTTTTGAAGTTTTTTCTAGGACCTTTGTCAAGTCATCTAGTAGCCAAATGACCAATCTTACCACACCTAAATCATTTTAGGGGTAACATACCTTTGTACTTGTCATTACCTTTCTTCAATATTCTTCCAAAGTTAGCCTCAAACTTGTATTCATCATCACCGTTAGGATCATCTTCTGATTTTGTAGCTTTGAATGTTGTCTCTAATTTTTTCTTGTCTCTTCCAAACTTCCTTAGCTCAAATGTGGTCAGGGTACCAAACACTTATTCTTTGGTTAAATTCTTCGTATCGTACACCTCTTCAATTGCTAAAATTTTGGCACTGTAGTTGTCTAGTAATGTCATCAAAATATTCTCCATGAAATCCTCATTGGTAATAGTGCCTCCTTGGTTCTTGACTTCATTAACTGCATTCTCAACTCTTTGAAAATAGCTTTTAATATCTTCACTGTCTTCCATTCTCAGGTTCTCATAATGTCTCTTAGCTGTCAACTTCTTAGATAACTTGACTCTGTCATTTCCTTTAACTTTTCCCAAACTTCATAAGTTGTCTTCAATAAAATTACTTTAATCAATTTATTCTTTGATAAATAACTAGTAATACCATACCTCGCCTTTTAATTTTCCACATATTCCTCAATTTCATCCAGAGTAGTCAGTCCATTCTACAGAGGAACATAATTTGACTCTAAAAGCTTCCATGCCTTATAACCAACTGATACCATGTATCCTTTCATTTGATCTTTCCATGGATTATAGTCTGATCTATCAAACATATGAATAGTCAATTTGTGTGTCATCGGATCTACCTTAATTAGTTAATCTCTTCACGGAGGAACCAAGATATGATACCAATTGTTGAACAGGTTGAATAACTGAGAGGGGGGTGAATCGGTTATTCCCACATAACTTTACAAAACTTTCTCTCTATCGGTTAACACTTAAACAACTCCAATAAAAACTTGAGATTTGTCGGTTTAGCACAGTTAACATCCATGAAAAATATAAACATGAAATACACAGGAACACTGAAACAAAGAACACCAAATTTTATGTGGAAATCCCAAGTTGGGTAAAACCATTGAGAAGATAATTATCATGAAATGTAAAATCACATGTTAAGGTGACACCAAAAGGTGATTTGATACAAAGGCTCACTGTCAGAAATGCCCATTGAAAGAAGGCTCACTACCAATAAAGAGGCTCGCTGCCAATGCACAAGGGCTCATTGATGATACACAAGGGCTCACTGTCAGATGAATTGATGCTGATACTGGTAGTTTTGATGTTGAAACCTAATGTAAGTCTCCATTATTAGCTACGCCTGGTCTTCATGATTAGCTAGTTACATATGTGTAATGTTTTTTTCCTAACAAATGAGCTTGCATAGTCTTAATATAGTAAGCAGATTAAAGAGGGAAGATTGCAGACAGATCTACGAAAAGAGAGGTGGGAGAGAAGCATCATTGCGTGGAAGTGGGGTGGGGCTGCGAGACAAGTAGTAAGAGGAGAAGAAGAGGTTGTGTGAGAAGCAACGCTAGGATAAAATGAGGGAGAAGGCAATGAGGGAGAGCTAGGAGGAAGGGAGAGAAAATTTAGCTGTGAGGGGAGTGGGAAGATAGAAGATAAGTTGCGCATGGGTATAAGGGAGATGCAAAAGGAGAGTTGCATTGAAAGAAGGTAAAAAAATAGAGACAACAATAGTGAGAATGGAATGTAACTCAAATAGAAAACAAGAGTTGGTTAAAAAAAGAGAAGGATTTAGCATAGAATATAAAAGGAAATATAGGAGAAATGAAATAATAATATAAATCTATATATTTAGATTTAAAGATAGAGCAGAGATAATTTTGAATCTTGCAATAAAGTAACTAAAATAAATTTGAATCAGTTGCATGAAGACAGATAAGAAAAAAATAGGCTAGAGATAAATAGATTTAGAACTAAAATACAAAGTTGCATTTTGATTAGAGAGCAACTTTTATCAAAATGTAATGTGAGATTTGAATAGTAATATAAATGTGTTTAGATGTGTGCAAATAAATGATAAACGTGGGTTACTTTTGTATCTAAATCAAACTTCAATATGTCAATCCCTTGAAAAATCACATAACAATATTATGAATCAGATTTAGGAAAAAACAAATAAGTTGATTTAATCAAAGATCATTCTTATAGATTATTAGGATAAATGAACAATTAATATGCATGTGTAAACCCTTGTAGTCTCCCGACAGAGGGTAAACCCATAAAATTTCAAGAGAAATACATATTTGAAACTAGGATATCAAGGTAGTAAGAAATATGCAATGAGTTTGGTGGTGAACCGTCCAAACCACAAAAATCAAACTCTACTCTCTGGCGGCAAGCCCTCCAAAGAGGGTTAGAAAAACTTAAAAGAGATCTAATAGAAATCTTGCAATCACAAATATTAAAAAAATGTGGATGAGTTATGCAATGGCATTCAAGTTTCTTTTCAAACTCTAATATTGTAAAAAAAAATGCATCTCCAAAACCACAAATTAGATAAAAAAAATCTCCAAACAAGGAGTGCTCCATGAATGGTAACCTTTGACACCTTTCTACTCAAAACAAGGATTAGTAACCTTCTTTGATACCATGAAAGAAATTGAAGAGCAAATGAACTTAAACAATCCAAGAGAGCTAGGTGAGGGAGATAATGTTACCATGAGAAAACCAAATCCAAGAGTATTCACCAAGTGAGCCAAAGGAAAAGGAGAAAAGATGTTTTATAAGGGGAAAATAAAATAAAACCCCTTGTGATATTATGAATGAGGCCATAGCCTAAAGAGAGAAAAGATGGAGAGAAAGAGAGAAAGATGATCATTACAATAACTTCATTAAATTAAATGAGAGAGACGCGTCTCTTAAATAGACATGGGAGAGACAAGTTAGAATGTAACTCCCAAGTCTATGAATTCAAACATTCATTAGTGTGTGTGACAAGTGCCAATATCCTCTTAAGGAGGAGTAAAAAAATTTCCTTATTAAAGGAATTACGTAAAATGAGTTGTCCTCCCAATTAAATAAATAAATACAAGGAAAGATTAGATACTCTTAGTGAACACTCCAACCGATATTCCAGTCTGTCAGTACACAACAACCAATATGACACAATGTCAAAAACATAGTAACCGATACAACAAAATTTGAGATATGAGTATGTTGACATCAATGACAACCATTAGAAAGAATCAACTTCACATTCTAACATGTATTTATCATCATCATATTTGGTATAGTCTCTTGTACATTAATTCTATCCAATGAATCTTCAAATACATCATCATGTTGATAGGCTTCCATTGGTTCTTGATCCATTTTGTTGTATCCTTTCAATCCTCTTAGCACACTAGCTGTTTCATCAATATCTCTTGTGCTTTCTGAAACCTCTTGCATTTCAATAGGAGTTTGAACATGTACCTTTTGTTTCTTGGAAAGTGTAGATCTTGTAGGAACATTAGCTGAGGAATCATCTATTGATATCACATCAAGAGGAGGTTCTACAATAGTTATCCCTTTAGCCTTCCTAGGTTGAATCTTTGTCAGTTTGAACACTTTCTCTTCATGGATCTGCATAGAATTACTATAGATTTTCTTGAAATTATCAATCATCAAATTTTTCCTCTTAATAGGATCCATCTCCCCTACATAATATCCAAGAATATTTGGGTCCCAATCCTTTGTGGCTTCTTATTGTTTCATTAATATATCATATTTTTTCTTCCTTTCAATAATTTCATTAAAAAAAATCACAATTTCTTATAGCATCTTCTTCAAAACATACATGATGAAATAAAATTATCTTGGTGAGAATCTTTTGTTTTATAAAATTAACATGTCCCTCAAGATCATATATCCTTTTATATTGAAGATTTAAAACAATACTTCTTCAAATATGTTTGAACATTTTTAAGAGTCTCCGATCCAATAGAAAAGTTAGAAAAAAATTGTAACGTTAGGTAGAAATGCACCTTTCTTTTTCTTGTCCATCAGATACTTTTCCATCCATTACATATGTCACGTAAACTCTAGAAAGGATAATATTGGGGACACAATTTTGGGTAAACAATGGGGAGAACATGGACACCCATAAATCCTCATAAAATTGTTGTCATCAAAGAAATATAAATCTCTAAACTTATGGGTATGACTTAATAATCCTTGGTGGTAACCTAGAAGGTTGAACTACAAAATATGACATAATCTTCATGACAAAGAATTCATTAAAGATGAGGTAATAATTATTGTGGCTCTTTCTATCCTATGTATAGCACCAATATTGTATTGGCAATCTATCTAAGTTGTTCTTCTTCTTGAGTTTTGACTTAGAGCTTGACTTATCTCTATTTTGATAAAGAACCAAATGAAAAAGGAATGAGTAATATTTGAATTCACAGTGTGTGTAATACCATCTTACTCCAATCAAGACCTCATGCAAGTCATGCATCAATATTATTGCAAAATTAAATTCAATATTAACTTCAGGGTGTTAAATTCTCATTTCCATATACACCAATTCAACTAGTATCATGTCCTCTACATCCATTCCCAACACCTGACACAAGGCATCAAATGTTTTAAAAAATACTCTTCAAAATATATAACATTATAATTATCATTAGTCACTATAGGTATTCTCTTAATTTCAGGCTCATTTCTGAACATATGGGATTCATCACTCCTATAGGTCATTTTCAATTTTCCATTGTCAGTTTTTAGTTTTTCAAGATCAACCTTGGCTAGAGGCTTCCTATTCAACATGAAGCATTCCATTATGTCAGTCTTATCCAATACCACCAATGGTGAGCCATCTAGTTTTTGAATAGTTCTTGTAGCTAGATGATAATTTTGGGCTACCAGTTGAACTATGTCAACATCCACAAACACATTAAACATAATCATCTTAGCCATGTCTAGGGTCCATGGGTTTGATACTAGGATTTTTTCCTCTCTCCTCTGATAGAAATAATAAATCAAGTATCATCTCAATTTTGGTATAATGACATCCCTACATTGAGCACATTTATCCCTAAATAAGAACTTATATCCTTTATCTAGTAAATTTGGGAGAATTTCTTGGATGGACTATTCTAATGACCTTTTCTCTTTCTTAGGGGAAGAAGACTCCCTCTTCTCACTTGAAAATTTGGATTTCTTTAGAGGAATTGTATCTACTTAAATTAGCTATGGTTTAAATATCTTCTTCACAAAGATAATTGAGAATAAAATGGTTGGTAGTGCTAGTGAATTTCACAGAAGAAAGAGTCAATTCCACTTACTAGTTTATGCGAAACATTAAAAAATATCACCAAGCTCTCAATTTCTCACTCTTCAGGTGCCATGACTTCCTTCAATGAATTATTTAACTATTGTATAATCCAAATGATGTGTAATTACATTTTTTTATTTCCTTCTAAGCACAGTTACTTCACCATTAATGTTTACTCATGAAAAGAGAAACGAGACTAGCCACCTTTGTAAGATTTTAAATCTTATATGTTGATTTCTTAGAGTGAACGAATCAGAGTTAATATGAAATTAAGCAAAAAAACTCATTGGTTACTTACTATGCTTTACCACTAAACCACAATTAAGGCTAGCTACATAAACAGGGTCATGGTAACCCAACTTTAATCACTCATTGGTTACTTAATTTGCTTTACCACTAACCCACAATTAAGGATAACTACATAAACATGGTCATGGTAACCCAACTTCAATCACTTCACTCATCCCGCTCATCTACAAGATAACCATGGTTCATCATCTTAACCCTAATAGGACAATAGGTCAACATTCACCTTTAGTTCTCGACCATGCCACTATATTGCATAATCTCCTTGAATTGATTCTTCATCCCTAGCAGGTTAGCAGTGATCCATGCCAACCTTTATTTCATCTACCACCACCCTCTACATCAATTTCTTCAACTTTATTATAGGATAATGGGGGACACATAAAATTCTTGTGATGACACCTTATCACTACCCCGTATTCAAATTGTGGGCTAACCTCTTAACTCATGTAGGTATGTGGTATCAACATCATAGTATAGTCCATCTTCTTTCCCTACCATAAAGATTCTTTTATTATGTCACAATTGTTGTGGGGTCATGATAAGCTTATACAACAACTAAACTTTCCCCACCAACCCGCAAGCTACCTCATATATCATGGAATGGTCTTTGTGGGGGTGCAGTAAACTCTTAACACTCAACTTTCTCACCACTATCCCATAATTATCTACTAAGATTTGTCTCTGAGCTCCCTGGTATTGTGGTAAAGATGCACAATGTTTTTTCCTTCCTCGCTAACCCACTATTGACTCTTACATTTGGCCTTTAACACTTGTGGGATTGCAGAATGTGACTTATAATAGAAACACATAGGTGCAAAACAATATAAAATGAGATTGAAATATTTAGTACACTTAAGAGGCAGTGATCATAAGATAGAAATGAAAAAAGGACAAAAATCTTCATAGTGACAATTTTGAGTTTAGGGATTCTCAAATTGGTAAAATTTAGACCGTACTTGGCACAATTTTTTACAAGTCCCAACAAGTAGCTTGATGTAATTTCATGGTGTGTATAAGGCCAAAAATTGTACATGTAGTGAAAGTTGTGAGAAAGTATATAAATAATCCTAAAAATGATCATTGAAATGTAATAAAGTGGATTCTTAGGTATTTGAGAGGTACTACTACTATAGGGCCTCTCCCATTTACTTCTTGCATGACATATTGATGGATGTGGCTTCAAAATTATGTGTGTTAGTACTTTTTTGTAGATGGATGAGATCTCCTATGATGCATTGTTGGCTCTAGATACTTCCTTTTTGCCTTATGTGATTGGTTATATGGTTCATGATGTGATTTGATGGTTCACTAATTTATGTGCCAGTGGTTACTAAATTATTCTTTCTTTGTTTGATCATGTTGGACTCATGAGAGGTTGTTATTCAGGTTGATCTAATTCATGTTGTTTCATAGATAAGTTTATTTTGTCCTTATTCCTAGTTGTGAAAACCATGGTGGTGTAGCATGTTGCTTACCTAATTAGCGTTGCTGAAATTTTTGAGTTATGCAAACTTACTTTCTCTTGGGTTTCTAGATCTGAGATTGATTCATTTATGATGCTTCCTGGCTATTCTCATATTATGATTTTATATTGAAATTATGAGAAGCATTTAATTATCATTCACTCAATATTTATTTCAGATATCACTATTGTTGAATTGATGAAACCTGGTTTAATTTATATCTGTGGATATTTTGATTATGTACGTATTATTTTAATTTCATGAGATGTTGATAGATTCACTAAGGTATGTGCCAACAGTCACTGTACTATTTTTTTATTATTATCATGTTTAGATGTTATCATGATGATTATTACTATTTATAGGTGGTATCATGCTTTATCATATAGATGGATATCTTATTTGGAGTTTTCATTGATATATGATTAAATATTGTGAAATAATTATTTAATGTTTTAAATTTAAATAAAATATTTATTTACAATGTAGATTGAGGATTAAGTATGAAATAACCAGTGCTATGATATTTTAATACATACGACTGATCACGTTACTAGAGTGTCACTATTCCATTAGGCATACTTTGATTATTACATGCATGTGCTTTGGCTATATATATATTATGTGTGGTTACACTTGATGTGTGCATATTTTAGTGAATAGGTACCAAACACCATTCTACCTGAGCTGCAAGTTTGAGTGTGTCTTTATCACCAGTAGCGGAAAAGGGGATAGTTACATTGGCCATTTTTTTTTATACTGAGTCAATATTGTTCCTGGATGGAATGGTTATCTAATTTACATTATTACCTCCTAGTTGTCGTGTAGGAAAGAGCCTGGATTTCATTGCATGTTATTTAGACCAGTAAGTATTTGTGCATTAGAGTTAACCATAGTTATCACACAAATTTAGGGGTTAATGTTGGTTTTATCCCTTTTGGTGATTTTTATTCATTCTGACAATTTTTGCCCCAGTGGCATTTCAACTTACGAAATTGGCCTAGTTTGATCTAAATTTAGTTGGATTATTTTAATTGATTATTTTATTTTGGTTTTAAGTGGTTTTTAGTGGCTTTTTCTATTTTAGCTAAAGGTGACTTTTATAATGAAGAATTAGACTTTATTTGTCACTTATGTATTTTAGAGAGCAAAATTCGATCAAACCCTCTTGTGGGCATTTTAGAGATTTGCTAGTAGGGTGAGTTCTACTTGATGAATCTTTGTGGGTAATGAATCATTGGATTTGGGTCGTGATTTATCCACTTTGTATGGAGGTTTTTCCGGTTTCATGGAGTATTTTATTTATTTCCCTCATTTTTGTTTTTTTTACCGTATGATGAGGTAAGGCTTCCAACATCTTTTATTTTTACTTCATTTATTTCTTTGGAGTAAATTTCTATTAGTTTGTGGGCTAAGAATTAGTGTTCCCCCACAATTTTATTACTTTCCATTGCTTGGTTGGGCTTGTATGATTTTATTTCAAAATTAAATGGGAAAAGTAACGTTATGCTACTCAATTGTTTTTATAAATGATTGCATTTTTAATTTTATTGCTTGCTTGTCTTGTTGGGCGCTAAAGGGTACTCTTAGAATTTTCATTTTTGAATTTTGAATCTTTTTCCATGGCTTCAATGTTAACTTTTCCCTTGGACCTGGATTTGGTCCTGATTGTGATTTGTATATTTTGGAATCTCATCATTCTAATAATTGATTATTTTGTGGAGTAATGAATTTATTCTATGGAATTTTAATCTCGAGAGGATTCATGATCATTTTCTTAGTTTTTGAGCCATGTGAGTGTGCGCCCAGGCTTAACCTCTCAACTTTGAATTTGTGGATGTCCCTTGATTTTTAAAGCTTGCAATCTTTATTTTATTTTATTATTGAGATTTTTGGTATGTGATAACCAATGGGTTCTTCTAGAAGCATGAGATTCCACTTTTGCTTTTTGGATGTTTTCTTAAGTGCCTTGATTTGTGTGCTCTCCAGTTTTGGACCATCACCATGTTAGTGTGGTTTGGTTGTTGGACTTGTTTGTACTCTGTGATTGTGATGGGATCATGTAGTTGGAATGAATAGAGGATATTCCAATTAACTACTATTGTGATCCAAACTCCCACTTTTATTATTGATTTTATGGTTGTGCGCCAAGATGATTGATAGCCATAAAATGGGGCTCTTGAGTATTTTGAGATTTTTACTTGTCCTTATAGAGAAATTTATGTTTGATCATATATGGATCCAAACTCTTGGAATTATGGTTGATCGAGTTGGTTTTATGCATCCACCTTGCATGTGCTCAGTTTTATGCCTTAAGAAATTTAGAGTTTATATTCCTTCATTATTTTGTGTGAGTTTTACTTGATTGACAAGTTTTCAATCATGTCCTTGGTGTAGACCAAGTGGGAGTTTCTTTTTATCATTGTCCTCAGTGTAGAATAAGTAGACACGCTATGATTTACCATGTCCTTGGTGTAGACCAAGTAGATGATTCATGTTTTATGCTCATGTCCTCATAGAAAACTGAGTGGACAAGTTGTGGTTTATTATATCCTTGGTGTAGACCAGGTGGAAAAATCCTTTTATTCACATCCTTGGTGTAGACCAAGTGGAAGAAATGTTTTGTTTATGTCCTTGGTGTATACTGAGTGGGCAAGTTTCTTGTATTGGTCTCTTTGTTTTGACGATTGAGTCATAAGACTAAGTGCATTGAGTAGTCATGGGGAGTAGCTCCTTACGTGGACCTCAACCCGAAAGTGGTTGCATAAGTTGCGTCAAGGAGTTTCTTAAAAAGTGATAACATAATAAAATGAACTAGGTATAAACCTTAAATAAGATAAATTAGTATTGTGGAAACCATTGAATCCCCAAATCTCATGTGTGACCTGAGCATGACATAGATGGTACAGTGGCAATCATTGAATCATCAAATATCACAAGAAACTTGTGTGTGAGGTAGATGGTGGACACCATTTAATCCCTGGTTTTCATGAGTGATTTGTGCATGAGGTAGATGAAATTTACTCCAGATTTTAGTATTTCTCTATGCAGGTGGTGATACTCCCTCTGGTTGGTACTCTTGTGTCTAGGTCCATTAGTTGTGAGTAGCACCCTGATGTACTATGATTCTGATTGTATTATGGATATTATCTGCATGTTGAGTGTTCTCTATGTTGTACTTATTTATTTGCATATTGAGTGTTCTCCATGTTGTACATATTTATCTGTACTTGAGTAACTACATTGGGATTACTGTATCATCCCCTGATTCTTGCATTTGTATGGCGTGAGTGATATCCTACTTCTTGTATGTGCATTATGTATTTTTGGGTCATGTGAATATCTCCATGAGCCTGGTGGGGTGGGCCTGAGAGTTCCACATGGTAGGGTGGTGTTGCACTTTACCACTGTTGAGGACCATCGTACAGGTGGTGGAATTCTTCCAGAGATAGAGTTTGACCATGATGTGTTCATTTTATCATTATGCATTTCTATTTCAATGTTTCATGTATATATGATGTTATATTGAGAATATTAGATCTATTTCATTGGTTATTATGGACATCGAGTGATCATGGCCTTGATAATGTGCATCCAGTACTTCTCAGTGTAGATCTAGTTGTTTATTAGTCATACGTTTGTGTCGGCTTGGGTGTTGTACCTTTATTATTTTCTTGTTCATTAGAAATTTGTAGATCAACACATGTGCCTAAATCAACACCTACACTAATCAACACTTGCATAATGATTCATCATTTCTGATTCATTGTTCTGATACTTTTGCATCATAGACATTTACTAGTTGGATTAGTGTTTGCGCATGCTAGATCATTGCCTACATGGATCGACGTCTCTGCCTGCTCTGGCATCTACACCCAGTTTGGTTTTTTAGTTAGGCTTGAATGTCGTGTGACTTTCTTATGTCTATAATATGATTATGTGATGGTTCCTCGTTGATTTATGAATGGATAGAATGTAATTAACTTGTGTGTTTAATCACATTAGGAACATTTACCTTGGGTTTAAAATGAATCTCTATTAGATGGATTGCAAGGATGGATTAGTCTCCTCTATGTTTATTCATGGATTATTGCTGACTTAGCCTCTTGTGATTTGTGGATGTTGTTTGAATCCTTGTAGGGAAGTCTCATGAACAGGTGTACTCTATTTTGAGTATGTTATTAGATTGACATGGAACCTTTGGAAGAGTGAATAATACTTTTAGTTGTGCATGATCATTGATGATCATTATTTGTTATATATTGCTTATGAATTTTGGTTATGGTTGAACTTATGCACACAATGTTATATCTTTGCTTTCAAAAAAATTATTTAGTGCATATTTAACCTTGTGTTGTGAGGGTTCCTTTGCAGAGAATTACTATGGGTGGAAAATTTATTAGTTGGATTTCACAATTAGAAAAGGTTGTTGCACTTTCAATAACATAAGCAAAATATGTTGATGTTGTAGAGGCTAGTAAAGAGATGATTTGGTGACACTTTTTTTTGGAGGAACTAAGATAGTAACAAGAGAATAAAAGGTTCTACAATAATAGTTAATGTCATTCATCTTGCAAAGAACTCAACACTTTACTCTAAGACTAAATATATACAACTCAAGTACCTTTCATATGATCAATTTGAGAGGATGGATAGTTGAATTTGGAAAAGATACATATAAGTCAAAATCCTATAGATATGTTATCCATGCCAATTTAACTTGAGAGAAATTAATTTCCTCCTCAACTTTTAGTAATCTTCAAGCATAATAATAGTATAAATGAAAGAAAGAAAATTATAAGTGCTTTGATCCATTGGGAGCTAAAATTCGAATGGTGTTTGTCTAAGATCAATCTCCAAGTGGGAGATTGTTGGTGTGTGGTGATTGATCATGTTATTGGGCTTAAATTTTGGTGAATTTGTTAGTAATGTTTCCCCCAAATCAATTAATAGGGGAATACAAAGGGTTAGAGCCTCTTATGTGAGGTCTGGGAGGACCATCCCTTAGGTGGGGGCCCATGAGTGGAGAAAACTATAAAGGTATAATGGAAGTTCCCCTAAAACAACAATTATCCGTTATTTAATAAAGGAATCAAGTATTATTTTGGCATGTAAATTATAAACTACCAAAAAGTATTGATGAATAAGTTGTTGTGTAATGTGAAATATTATCGTATTATAATTTGATCAAATAAATAAAGTGGATGTTTCTATATAAATGTATCCCATATTGGGTGAACCACATAGATTTTTGTATTATTGTAAATTTTTATTTTTCCCCTTTTATTCAAAATTAAACTTTATATTATTCAACATTATCTTATTCAACAAATGTAGCCCATACTTGGTGAACCCTCAAAACTATTGGATGTACCAAATGAGTTCACAATCACTACATCTCCCTAGTCTATAAGGTCCTAGATGAGGTTATTCAAATTTAAACAATCAATGTTCTTTCACTCTATGGTATTCAAATAAATTAGTATCTTTCCACCATGCAGGTTCAACTTTGTTATGAAAATTACTAGTGCAAAAATAATACAGTGAATAACAACAACACATAACACATATATTTACATGAAAAAACCTAGTAAAATTAGACTAGGAAAAAATCCATTGGAAATTATCTTTCATATTAATTCTTAGGAATTTTTATAGTTACAATAATATCCAAAAAATGTACTAGAAAACATGAGTTCAAGTAGCATATAACAATCAAGTTGTAGAGTCCTAATTGAGTCACTATTGGATAACATACTACTATGGTACCCCATGATGACTTCACATTCCAAAAAAATTGTGATTCATATTTTTCCATTTCTATTAAAGTGTGATGATGTTTGATCGTATCAATTTTTGTAAGGCTGATTCAATAGGTTCTCTCAAAGTTGTGTATTTGCATCTTGTTCTTTTTTTTCCTATTTTTTGTCTAGGAGGGTTCTTTTGTGAATTTTTATGAATAAAACTTGATGATTGAGCATTGAACATTAGATATGGAGGTTACTTGAAGGCTAGCTATCAATTATGCCTTATTAACTACTTTAGTATCTACCTCGCCATCACTAACTGTGTTCATTTTTTTGGACTAGAATTTTTATTTTCATTGGATGTGTTAGTATTGTATCTATTATCTTTTAAGATTTTGAAATTTCCTTTAGTAATAAGGTCTTTTTAAATGTAATGGTGCTCTTGTATGCTACTGCCTCTAGGACATCTACGTCTAAGGCGACTGCTTTTGCACTAGTCATGTCTAGGGTTTGTGTCTCAAGCTAAAGTTGACGTGCACTACAAACCATGGGGCTATGATTCTTCTTTCGGGACCAAACATAATTTTTGCAAGGGAGGGGGTTTTATTCTCAGGTCAGCCCAAGTAGGGTTTGGACTTCATGTGTTCTCGATGGCTAGTTGGCTGAACACAAAATTCTTGTTTACAACCCTACTCCCATTGATCCTACACTAAATGTAGGGGTGATGTTCTTGTTGGATGTGAAAAGGCCCATGTTAGCCTTCCAAAGAGTTTGATTTGGGTCGGTGTAGTGGATTTGGATGCAAATTATTATGAGGATGTTAGATTATATAGAAGAATGTAGTGATCTAACTTCAAGGATTTTGAATTCGGTGCTTCCTCATCGACCTTTGTTCATAAGTTGGGTCCTCAAGATAAATCCAATGATAAGATAGAGGATTCCTGTGTGAACTAGGATGGGGCCAATGGTTATTTTGGGAAGGATGGTAAGATACCTAGGGACAAGAAGAGATATTTTGGTTTCTATCGGGGTATTTATATGGAAGCAGTTAACACAAAGAAAGGGAGAGCAATGATCGCAAATTATTTTGAACTACTTACAGAGAAATTGTGTGTAATTATGAATAAAGAGGTTGAGGAGTAGGTAGTAGAGAATACAATTTTTTTTATGGAGACAGGTGTGATTGGGAGATTTAGGGGTTTCTGGCCTATCCTTGGAGAGTTGCATAGTTGGATTTCTAAGAAGTGGGGGCCCATTCTACAGGGTAATATTTAGATCTATCCTGCCACTTGAGGCTTCTTTGTGGTGACCTTTAACAATATGCAGGACATAAAGAAAATCTTCTATGATTACCTTTGGAGCTAGGAGAACAAATATACACTGCTACTGAATCCATGACACCCAGCCTTCAACTAAGTCCATGAACCCTTCAACAATATCCCCCTTTGGATAAGACTTCCAAATCTACTAATTCAATTCTTGTTTGAGTCCCTTCTAGAAGCTATTGGGAATACTCTGGGTAAATTTATGAGTGTGGATGAGGAATCCCATAATCATTATCATTCTATTTTTTCTCGTATTCTGGTTGAGGTGGATGTTTTGAAAGCCCTCCCAATGGATTTATTATTGAAAGTGGCTAGTGGCGAGTGGTCTCGGCCCGTGGATTATGAAATTGTACCTTTTAGATGTAGAAGATGTTTTCAAATGAAACATGTGGTTGTAAATTTCTCAAAGAAGAGAGTGCATAAACAAGGGACTTGGTAGAAGGATGCTTCTAATAACTTATACTCAGTGGAGAAAGAAGAGGATATAGAATCAAAGAAATATTCAACAAAATTGGTCTCTAAAAAGGTTTCAATTTTAGTTAACCTAGATAACCAAGAGGTTGTCAAGGGGCTAGGAGAAGAGAAAGCTCAATAGGATAAGCGAAGCAAGGCACTAAAGGTTATGAGTAGGGAAATATATAGTGGTTGTCTCAATGAAAGACAATAAAAAACACAAAAATAAGATAAATGTGGTTGAGTCTAATACTCTTTGGGATGAGTGAGAATGGGTTTTGATCCTGTTGCAAGTTGTTTGTTGTTTCTAATGAAGAAGTGTGTTATTGTTGATGGTAACCTTAGTAATACTGGAACAATTTTAAATGGTCATCCCCGATGCCACAAAAGGGAGGAAATAGCCTCTAAAGATGAGATCTTGGTGTGGAAACACGAGGCTGGAAGGTTGGAAGAAGGATGACAAGTAGTTAAAGGGAAAAGAGGTAAGATGGCAAAGGAGGGAGGATTTGATAGGATTTTACGCTCCCATTCGAAAGGTGGAGCAACTAACAAATCTTGATTATCGAACTTGTTAATTGGTCCTTCTAAGGTTTTATTGTTTTATTGGTAGAGATGGTTCTCTATTTTAACTACCACTAGTTCAAGCTAGGCTAAAACCTGGTTTAATTTTAATGATAAATTATAACCTTATTAACGATAAAAAAGAGGTCTTTTTCAATGGAAACACAAAATTTTCAATAACCTTATTGAATGTATTTGAACATTAGAATTTTAGGTGAATTTTATTTTCAAGGTTTTGTATGAAAAAATGAATGTCACAAGGGCATTTGTTAGTTAGATTCCTCCATCTCTACAATAAGGAGGCAAATAATTCCCCATTCTTTTTTTTTTGTATCACAAAGACCAATCACTCATATTTTGTTCTCCATGTTGTAGGATAAGTATACAATAAAATTTTCAACTAGCCCATGAATTTTTTTTTATCTCATATGGAAAATGTGAAAACCATTCAATGGCTTGTCCACCTATGCTACATTCAAAGAGGTGCATAAGATACATGATATTTTAGGCAACCTCCAAGCACAGCGTGTAAAAATATTTGATGTGTTCTCTTAAATCACATTTCCCTTGTATTTTCAATTCAAGGCATCTTGAAATTATAGTGAAAGGGTGGCATAGGTACTGCTATATAAAATAGATAAGGAAAACTGTCCTCAAATGTGTAATTTTTTTGGTTCATCCTATTTGAATGTTTGTGGTTTGTTATTGCAACATCTACAATGATTGAGCTAATATTTATGTGGTTGGAGATTGTAAATTAATGTTTTGGGATTGGTCTACATAAGTGTTGTTGTGTGATGTTCCTAAAAGTGGATTGAAAAATGGATTGGTACCTCGGTAAATGTGTTGTTAATTCAATGGTGGATGGTTTTGGTTATAAGTTAAAGGGACATGATAAAGGTTATGTGTCTAGTTTGGGAGTGGTATGGAGGTTTGGTTTTGTATGTATCCAAGTTTGGTTGATGTGTCATTGAGTTTATATTTTGATGTGTGGAATGTAGGTTTGACAAGATGTTATTTGGAAATATGTTTTAGAAAGTATTTCATGGGGTTTGGATTATAGGAGTTTCTAGATAAAATTGTATTTTGATTTTGAAGTGAAGGTGTAAGGTTTCAATTTGTCTTTTGATATTGTGAGATGTGAGTCATGGGTTGGTTAATGTGTACATGGTTTTTGGAAATAGTGTTAATATTTGGGTTACTTTTCATATTGTTTCATGGAGCTGTTAGGTTCTTTAGTGAAGGTTTTGTGTTATTGGGCAAAATGCATTATTTTTTATTGGGGGTGTAGATGTTTTAGGTGTCAATAGTAGGTTGAAAGGGGGTTGTTGAATTGTGATTCAAATAAAGATGAGGACATGTTTGGTTGAGTGTGTGTAGGTATTCATTTGTTTTTGGTCTAAGTTGTCTTTTGTTGGAATTAAATTAATACTACCTATATTTGGTAGAGAATTATTTTGAGAGGCTCTCTTGACATTAGAAATGTCAAATTCTAGTGATAGTTCAACTCCATTTTATGATAGCAACAAGAAATATCTATTTGTCTATACAGAAAAAAGTACATCCATAAATCTCATCATTCTAGGGTCTTGTGGAGCCTTAACAATTTCATTTTGTGTTATGTTTAGTTCAATTTTAGTCGTAGATAAATCCTTGGGGTTAGTTGTTAGGGAGATTTTTGTATTGAGTGTGAATATGTTTTATATTAGTATGTGCTCCTAGGATTAATCATGGAATTTAATTAGTCAAGGTCCATTTGTGTTTTCTTGCTCTACAATCTTGTTACAAACAACATGCAAGAGATTTAGAGAATTGTGACATGATGTGGATACAAATAATTGCTAATGATGCAAATTGAGTCTAGTCTAAGTGATGTTTTTGGATTTTTGGGGTTTTTTTTTTTTGAATGTTTGGACCAATGATCAAGATGGAAGTTTAAAGGGAGATCCAAATTTAACTAAGAGTTTATCTATACCTTTGAGTGATAATGATAGATAATTATGACTGATATGTCAACTTGCTCTAGACTGATGAATACATGCCCAATAGATAAGGGGATACTAAAAAACTAACTTGACCTTAGGGAAAAGGCCAAATTAGAGGTTTTTAAAGTGCAAGATCCAGATAGTCGGTGAATAATATTGGGTTGATTTATGTTTTATCCTAATGTGAAAAACTTAAGTTCTAGGACTGCAAGGCAAGTGCAAATGTAAGATAAAAATGCAATCTTACTAGTTTTAGTTACAATCTTTGTGTGTCAATCCAATTACAGGAAATTTTGGATAGAATCTAGCTAAGTCATGAGCACATAAAAAAGTGACAATTATACTAGAAATACAAGACAAAAGTGTAGGACACAATAAAAAAAGCACAATTATAACCATCAAAAGCACAACAAAATAAGTCAATAGTGAAACAAGTCAAAACAAAGGTGCAACTAGTCAAGATAAAAGCACAACATAATAGACAAATGTGTAGATTTATGAATAGTGATGACAAATCTAAGTGGATGTTTAATCATACTATTTGATTTCAAATTTTGGTCTCAAGTATTCATGACAATGAATCTTCAAGAAAATAGTAAGACTCAACGAATTGTCATGACCATGAAAACCATTTTTTAGTATTCAATTTAACAAGACTCTAAGTTTTAGATTTTTCTTTCAAAGAACTCACTTTTAGATCTTAACTTGGGATAAATTAATTTTAGATTTGCAAGTAAGAAAAACTAATTTTTAGGTTATTAGAGTCAATGCCAATTTTTAGGACTCAATCTAAGATATTTAGTATTCAAATTTTTTTATTTTTGGATTTAGATTTTATATTTGGGGCTTATATTCAACTTTTAAGACTTTAGATTGGACCATCATAGGCACAAAAGATCAACTAAGACACATAGTGACAAGTAATAGAAGCACATAAACATAGGACAATAATGCAACAAAAGATAACAGTAGTGTAGGAGTTTCTTATAATAACACAATGATATATATCAATTTTACAACAACTAAAAACAATAACACATGTCCAAAGAACAATCATGCAATAGGTTTGGACAAATTCCACTTTTACGAACTGTCATGTTTTGGGCAGATTTTTGATAGGGTAGTTGTAAAAATTCAAAATGTTTGACTAGTTTATTGAATTTTTTAGAGATAAGACACTCAATAAACAAATAATAAATAATAGGTTACTAACATTTTTCAAGGTAGTAGACCAAATAATTTCAATGGTTTATCAAAAAAGAAACTAGTGTTAGAATTGTCTTTTGTTAGATTTGTTGGCATTCATGTTTTGTCATTGATGTCAACACATGTTCAGTTGAAGTCTCGATCAGATTGGTTTTCTCATGCACATGCAATACTGACACTCATGTACAGACACTGTATAGACTCTTAGAAGATGCGAGAATAGATATTTATTAAGGGACAAGTTGGGATCTTATATCTAAGGTCGCTTGGATTTATGTTTCTGTTTGCATGAGTTATACCGGTTTTGGTGGAGACTATTTGCAGAACAGTGACACATAATTATGACAATGTTAGTCTTTGAGTTTTGTGGATAACATGGATGTGAGCACGTGTCATGTTATGCAAGCTTGGGGAATGTCAAAAGACATATTGAGGAATGTTTTTTATGGTTCTTGGATCCCGGGACTCTTGGTGACATTAGTTGTGGCATGTATTCTAGAGAAGACTTATTTGTGGCCGACTTCATAGATGTAGTGTGTGTTATGGATAGTGAGCATGGATTGCAGATCTTGGATTATGTTTGATGATTTGTAATTGATGTTTACTTGTTTAAGGTACCGTGTGTATCTTAGCAAGGGGTTATGTTGTTTGTGCATTGGGGAAGTCTTAATTGGCCGACCTAATTGCTTTATTTTGTAATCTATATAAAAGAGAGTTATTTTATTTTGTGGAGAGAGGTGTGGAAGCTATGAGGTTGTATTAAAAGTTTTTTGGATGTAGAGAAAAGATAGTGATTGTGAACTTCACTGGAACTGTTTAAGCAAAGCTAGTTGCTATTAGTTAGTTTGTTGGATATTATATCTTTGTATATCTGTATCTCAAACAATGAGTCCTGAAGGTGGATTTAACATTCTTTAGGTAGTGTGCCTGGGCAGTGAGCCTATTGTTTCTCTTGACTCCTAACAAGGTTTGTCCTTTAACAAGGATTGTGTATTGTATCAGATATTCTGGTCCTTTGAGAGAAAGCTTAACAACTTGAGGTGATCCTGAAGATGGCATTCTATAGGAAGGAAAGTCTAAAGTTTGATCCTGAAAACTTTGACAGTTGGAAGAACAAGATGAGAACTCATCTGCTGTGTTTGGGAATTGACTACTGGATGATTATAAAGAAAGATGAGCAGGTCAAGCCTGAAGACGATTTATAAAATGCTACTGAAGATGAAAAGAAGTTGTTTTCTTGTAACATGGTTGCAAGAGAAGGACTTATTAGTGCACTCTCTAAAGGTGAATTCACAAAGGTTAAAGATTTAGATTCTGCACATAAAATTTGGTCAACATTAAAGGCACAGTATGAAGGAGATAAGTTTACTAAGCAGGCGAAGTTGCATAACTGGAATACAAATATGGAAATCTTGAGAATGAGATATGATGAGAATGTTAGAGCATATGTACAGAGGTTTACTAAGGTTGTTATAGGTATTAGAAACTCTAGAGGCACTTACAGTGAAGAAGTAATCACAAAGATTCTTAAATCTTTGACGCATATTTACAAAACCAAAGTGCAAGTGATAGAAGAGAGCATACCTTTGATGGTGAGCTACAACAGAGAGATGTTGATTGCGAAGTTAACTACCTTTGAGGTCGCAGAGCTGGGAGATTCATTACCTAAGAGAGAATCAACATTCAAGGCGACTGTGCATAATGACTAAAAGACTTTATCAGGTCTTGCAAGCACCAACATAAGTAACTTGCATGAAGAGCTTGGTGAATATACTAATTATTGGGAAAAGATATAGGAAGAAGAGAGGAAGTTGGATGAAATTATGGACCTGATCGCAAGAAGAGAAAAGAGAGGTAAGGGTAAGTTTGAAGGAAAGTTACCTCTGAAATGTTTTTCATGCAATAAGATAGGTCATTTTGCATATAGATGTCCTACAAGGCTTCCTAAACATAAATCTAAGTTTCATAGACCTAATTGTTCCAAGGATAGGGAATGATATTGTGCTAGTGAAGGTGTTTTTGATGATGATGTTGTGGATTGTGATGAAATTGGATTTATTGATATTAAAGATGATGAACCTATTCAAGAAGAGAAAGCCTTAGTTTCACATGTTGATAAGAAATAGGAATGGATCATAGACAGTGGTTGTTCACATCATATGATTGGTGATAGAAATAAGTTTGTTCAGCTAACTAAATATGATGGTGTAGTCAGATTTGGTGACAACACTCCTAAGTTTATTATTGGAGTGGGATAGATTTCTCTTGATAGTAAAACTAATACTGATGATGTATTGCTTGTTGATGGACTTAAGCATAACTTATTGAGTGTTGGACAACTTGTATACAAGGGTTATCATTTGAAGTTTAATGATGGGAAATGTTCTATCAGAAGTTAGACAAGAGATTTGATCACATCATGTACTAAGTCAAGAGGTAATGTATTCAAGTTGAATACTGTGGAGGCTTATTGTTTTGTTGTGAAGGTTGATAACAGCTAGTTATGGCATATAAGCTTTTGTCATATAAATTTTGATAACAATGTGAAAGCAAGTATGACAAATGTTGTTAGAGATATACCAAAGATTGTGAAACCTTCTAACACTATATGTAGAGAATGTGTGAGGGGGAAACAGACTAGAAGAAAATTTCAAAGCAAATCTTACTCAGCAAAAGGGAAGTTGGATTTGGTGCATACAGATCTGTGTGGTCCTACAAGAACAAGATCTTACTATCGTGAAAGGTATTTCATACTTTTTGTTGATGACTTTTCTAGGATGATGTGGGTTGTATTTCTTAAAGAGAAACCTGAGGCTTTTGATAAATTTAGATTTTCAAGGTGAAATTTGAGAATGAATCTGGTTTGAAGATAAAAAGTTTAAGGTAAGATAGAGGTGGATAGTTTACTTTAGATATGTTCAATACCTACTACAAAGAGCATGGAATATACAGACAAACATCATATCCTAGAACACCACAACAAAATGGGATTGCAGAGTGAAGAAATAGAACTATATTAGATGCTTCCAAGAAATGTCTCGCATGTTCATTGGAGAGAAGTTGTTTGTACTTTAGTGTACACTTTGAACAAAATTCATATTGGAGAAGGTACTAATAAGACTCCTTATGAACTATGGTTTAATAATGCTCCTATTATGAAATATTTTAGAATATTTGGTAGTAAATGCTATATCAAAAGGGATGATGAGATAGGAAAGTTTGATGCTAGAATTGATGAAGGAATCTTCCTGGGTTATTCCACTAAAAGTAAAGGTTATAAATGTTTCAATCTAATATTGAGGAAGATAATTTAAAGTGCTAATGTAAGGATTGATGAGAAGTTTCAGATACGGGAAAATATATGACTATAGCCAGACTTTAGATAATAGAAAGGATACTACAAATCAAGAAGAACATTTTGAGGTTGATAATGAGATTGAGGTATGTCTAAATGATTCTACTGAAATTCCAAAGACACCGAGGTATGTTAAGAAAAACCATCCTGGAAATCAAATTATTGGCAATGCAAATAAAGGGATGATGACAAGATCTAGATTAAGAAATGAGATTTATTTATTTATTTCTCAAGTAGAACAAAAACTACTGATGAGGCATGTAGAGATGAATCTTGGACTAAAATAATACAGGAATAATTAGAACAGATAACTTGAAAAATAACACTTGGAATTGGTTCCTAGACCTAAGGACAAGAATGTTATAGGGACTAAATGGGTTTTTAGAAAAAAAAAAAAATGAAGAAGGAATGGTTGTAAGGAATAAGGCAAGACTGGTTTGTAAAGGCTACTTGCAAAAAGAAGGCATATACTTTGAAGAAATATTTTCTCTTGTTGCTAGGCTTGAGGTAGTGAGATTATTTCTTGCTTATGCTACACACAAGGACTTTAAGGTGTATCAGATGGATGTGAAATCTGCATTTCTGAATGGAGATTTAGAGGAAGAAGTGTTGATTGATCAGCGTGATGGATTTCCTTTGACAGATGATGAGGACATGGTTTTCAAATTGAATCAGTCTTTGTATGGACTAAAACAAGCACCTAGAGCATCGTATGCTAGATTGGGCAGGTATTTACTTCATTTTGGTTTCAGAAAAGGTAATGCAAATAGTAATTTATATTTAAGAACTAGTGAAGAAGGAATCTTAATAGTTGAAGTTTTTGTAGATGATATTATTTTTGGAGGTAATGATGAAATGAGTAAGAAATTCTCTAAGGAAATGAAAAGTGAATTTGAGATGTCAATTATTGGTGAAATGAATTTTTTTCTTGGTTTGCAAATTAATCAAAAAAAGAATGGTATTTTCATTTCTCAAACCAAGTATCTTAAGGAAATGTTGAAAATGTTTGGAATGGAATAGTGTAAACCTATTGGAACACCTAAGGTTACTGGTTACAAGCTTACTACTACTGATGAATCTCAAAGTGTTTTTCAGACAAAGTATAGATCCATGATTGGAGGTTTACAATATCTAACTCGCACTATACCAGATATTGCTGATGCAGTTGGAATTGTGGAAAGATATCAAGCATATCCTAAAGAGACTCATCTTGCTACAATAAAGAGAATATTTATGTATCTGAAAGGGACTCTGGAATATGGTTTATGGTATGAAAAATCTGATGATTTTGTTTTGCATGCTTATACTAATGTTGATTGGGAAGGAAGTGTTGATGACAGTGTAGACACCCTAAAATGGACAGGCTTGCGACTTTACATTAAAAACACTAATTTTCATCTATTAATTAATGGTTTCTTAATCATTAATTAATCATCTATTTTCTTCTAAATTCATTTATCAAATCATCTAATCCAAT
>MU224910.1:4470108-4480166 GCA_018584345.1 Thuja plicata | reverse complement strand
TAATTTTGGGAATCTGATTAGATGATTTGGGGAATGAATTTAGAAGAAAATAGATGATTAATTAATGATTAAAAAATCATTAATTAATAGATGAAAATTAGTGTTTTTAATGTAAAGTCGCAAGCCTATCCATTTTAGGGTGTCGACAGATATTAAGACGGGTAATTTTGGATTGATAGATTTTCTCATGTGTTGCCATCAATTCAAAAGGGGAGATTATTGGAATTGACTTCTATTGGAGTTGTTGACATTCATGTTTTTTCATTGATGTCAACGCATGTTCAGTTGAATTCTTAGTCAGACCGGTTGTCTCGAGCACATGCAAGATTGACAATCGTGTATAGACACTATATGAACTCTCAGAGGATGTGACCATAGATATGTATTAAGGAAATTTTGAAAATGTTTGGAATGGAAGAGTGTAAACCTATTGGAACACCTATGGTTACTGGTTACAAGCTTACTACTACTGATGAATCTCAGAGTGTTTTTTAGACAAAGTATAGATCCATGATTGCAGGTTTACAATATCTAACTCGCACTAGACCAGATATTGCTAATGTAGTTGGAATTATGGCAAGATATCAAGCATATCCTAAAGAGACTCATCTTGCTACAGTAAAGAGAATATTTATATATAAAAAAGGGACACTGAAATATGGTTTATGGTATGAATAATCTGATGATTTTGTTTTGTATGCTTATACTAATGTTGATTGGGAAGGAAGTGTTGATGACAGAAAGAGCACAAGTGGCAGTGCATTTTTTCTTTGGAAAAAGGTTGGTTTCTTGGTTAAGTAAGAAGTAGGATTGTATAGCTCAGTCTACTGCTGAATCAGAGTATGTTGTTGCTGCTAGAAATTGCACACAGATTGTTTGGATGAAGAAGATGCTGAAGGACATTGGGATAAATTTTGAAGAGCAAGTGGTTATTCATTGTGATAACACTAGAATAGTGAATATGTCAAAGAATTCAGTTATGCATCCAAAGGCTAATAATATTTTAATCAAGTATCATTTCTTGAGAGACAAGGTTGTGGGAAAGGAGATTGGATTAGAGTATATCAACACAAAGGAACAAATAGAAGATATATTTACAAAACCTTTTCCAAATGATGCCTTTGAGTATCTCAGAGGTATGATTGAGGTGAGAGCCCCTCCTTGTGAAAAATAATTGATGCAAGAATGCATCAATCCAGTAGATTTCAAAGCTATATCATTTCCTAGACTTGATGTTTGGATCCACTCCTCAGGGGAGTGATCACAAGAATAAAATAGAACATATTTGGGTGTTTAAGCACCTAGTTGTTGCAGGCATGAAGATTTGAAAAATCTACACCTTCCAGAGGTGAGATGGTTAGATATAGAGTAATGACACCCGTTTCCATTGATGTCAAAGGGGGAGAGATTCAGTGGAAAATCCCTACTATTTTAAGGGAGAGCTGTGAAGAGGATATTGAGATGGGTAATTTTGGATTGATAGATTTTCTCATGTGTTTCCATCAATTCCAAAGGGGAGATTGTTGGAATTGGCTTCTGTTGGAGTTGTTGGCATTCATGTTTTTTCATTGATGTCAACACATGTTCAGTTGAAGTCTCAGTCAGACGGTTGTCTCAGGCACATGCAAGATTGACAATCGTGTATAGACATTGTATGAACTCTCAAAGGATGCAACCATAGATATGTATTAAGGGATAAGCTAGGATCTTATATCTAAGGTTGTTTGGATTTATGTTTCTGTTTGCATGAGTTACAATAGTTTTGGTGGAGACTATTAGTAGAATAGTGACAGAGAATTATGATAGTGTTTGTCTTTGAGTTTTGTGGATAACATGGATGTGAGCACGTATCATGTTATTCAAGCTTGGGGAATGTCAGAAGACATGTTGAGGAATATTTGTTATGATTCTTGGATCGCAGTAATCTTGGTGACATCATCTGTTGTGTGTGTTATGGAGAAGACCTATTTGTGGCCGACTTTAGAGATGCAGCGTGTGTTATGGATGGCGAGTGTGGATTGTGGATCTTGGATTATATTTGATGCTTATAATTGATGTTTAGTTTTTCAAGGTAGCAAGTGTATCTTAGAAAGGGGTTATGTAATTGTTTGTGCATTGGGGAATTCTTAATTGGCCGACCTAATTGCTTTATTTTGTAATCTGTATAAAAGAGAGTTGTTTTCTTTTGTGGAGAGAGGCATGGAAGATGTGAGCTTTTATTTGAGAATTTTTTTGGATGTAGAGTAGAGATAGTGATTGATGAACTTAATTGGAACTGTTTAAGAAAAGCTAGTTGCTATCAGTCAGCTCGTTGGATATTATATCTTTGTATATCTATATCTCAGACAATGAGTCTTGAAGGTGGATTTAACCTTCTTTAGGTAGTGTGCCTGGGCAATGAGCCTATTGTTTCTCTTGACTCCTAGCAGGGTCTATCCTTTAACATGGACCGTGTATTGTATGTAATAATAAACTCTTAATAGGGATAAATTTCCTAATAGGGATACTATAATTTTAGTGCATTATTTGTGGGTGCTAACTCCCACCGGGGTTTTTCCCTTAAAAGGATTTCCTGGACAATAATTGGTTGTGTTATGGTGTTATTGTTATTGTGTTCAATATTGCATTTATAATTTGGTTTTTAAAAGTAGAATTTTATGGCATACAACTGATCCCCCCCTCTTCAGTTGTATTGATGGTCTATTATTGCTAACAACTAATATTAAGACAAGCACAACCTAGCTATTCAGGAGGGCATGTTACTCCTCACGGGCTTGAAAGATTGATATTTACCTTAATCCACTAGGATGACGGTGTCTATCTCCGAAGTGACATAGTATTATGAAATGGTGGATAGAGAATGCATGGTCATGTACAACCCAAAACCTCTTACCTTAGAGGAATGAATTTTTCCAAGGTAGACCCTATCTTAATGCACAGAGACACAAATATGAGAACTTTCCCTCCCCAACAATGGTGGATTATTGAGTAGTGGTTGATGGTTTTAGAGATTCAAAAAATTAAGATTTTTAGTAGGAGACTGTCATGAACAAAGATCCCATCTATAGAAGCATGAAATTGGTGGTCTAGTCCACTCTCCTCGCTAGAAAGTCTCACCAAATAAAGATTTCCACTCCTTAAGATACTATCTATGATGAAACAAGGCGTGTATAACTTTAGCTAGTATTTTAACTAGAACCAAACCCTCTTTCACAAAATAATAAAATATGAACAACAAGGGGGGTATGGCTGACTAACTATTACTTAAAGAGAGTTGAGCATTTCCTTTCCTGCATTAAAAGTTTATTTAGTGATGTAGATGTGAACTAATTAGGTCCTAAAGTATGCATAAATGAACATGTCAACTATTAAAACTAACAAATAGACAAATAAAAAGCATTAGATAAACTTACCCGTGGTAACAAGCATATCTCAAAATTATCGACCATTAGAGGTAGGTGTCATAGTCTCGATAGTTGTCTAGGTAAAAATGGATTTTAGATATGGTATCAGAAGTCCTTAGACCTAAATTTTTTAGGTTAGATAGGTAGGTCCATGGTGCTAAGCATCCTAGACAACACCTTTACTAATGAACTTTTTCTAGGAACCTATGTTTCTATATGCTTAGTTTTCCTATACTTATGAATTTGTTGTGGAATTTGTACCTAAACCTACAAATGCACAAAATGGGAGGAAAATGATTGTATTGTATACAATATTTACTAAGTCAAACCCATAGTAGGTATTAACATCCACTTAGAAAAAAGAACTAACCATTGGTAGGACAAAGGCTAAATTTGTAATGAAATGTTGAATTGGCAAGATTATACCTTTTGAATTGACAATGACGGTGATGCAATTATCTTTAGATAAGTCCTCTAAGTGTTGATGCAATGACATGATAAACCTTAACAAATTCCATCATGAACACACACTTGAAGAAAACTTATTGTAGATTGATGCTCCTTGTATTCAAATATGCTCTCGAAGGAATTGACTGCTTAAATGATTAAAGGATGACCAAATGAATCAAAGATGATGCCTTTATATAGGGTTCTTAAGGTTTTTTTTTAACATATAGGCTAACTTATAATGGCCATATCTAAAAAAATACTAGATTCCACAATATTAAGGTTAACACATTAATCTCCTAAAATTTTAGCAAGAAAGCATCAATCACTAGAGCGATGCCCCCTTGAACCAACAAAACAAGCCCCAATTTTGCAAGAAGTTAGATATTAGGGCCCTGATATTGGATTTGGTCCTAAGATTTGGATTAACAATAATTAAATATGGAATAAGATGTGCTGAAGTTAAAAATTGGATAGAACTTGAATAATCTTGAAATAACACAAGAGAAGGCACAACAAAGAAATGACCCAAAAAGGAGTGTGAAATTGCAAGGGGTTACAATTTATGACATTATAGGCACAAATTTCATGCTCCCCCCTTTGTATAAACTTTTGGGAAAAATGTTTGAGGTCAAATTATAGGTGATAAAATCCCTAGGCAATCATTCTACTAAAAAAATAAAAAATGTGAAAGTATTGGTGTTTATCTTGCACCCAAGTTCACATGAGCGTGTGAGGAGAGAGATACACACACCAACTTTTGGGTAATACAAAATATTCAAGCGCACCAAACATGACAAACAAAGTCCATTCTATTAAGAAATCAAAATATTTTCTACTCTAGAAATCATAGATGGTAAAAACCCTTCAACACACTTGTTAGTCTTTTCGATAATTTGTCTTTTTCACATCAATCACTTTCATATAGAAATATTTTAATTATTTCATCTTTTTATGTCTTCAAAAAGTGAGGGACATGTTGCATAGATTTAGTTAGTACAAAAACTAGATTTGTTTAGCATAAAACATAAAACAATGATTTTGAAATCTGAAACAAAAGTGTAGAAACAATATGCAAAAGCACAAAACCAAAAAATGAAAGCACAACTATACAAGATAGATATGTAATTACATAGAAAAATGTGCAACAAAAAGTAATAGATGCACCAAAAATCTAGACAAAAATATTGAAACCAAAATCTTGCATAGAGGTCAATAACAAGAAACATGTGCATAAACAAATTACAAATCAAAAGCACATAATAACTAGACAAAAGCATTGATGTAAGAAACAAAAGAGCCGATGAGAGAAATAAAAGTGCCTAAATGTAAAATAGATGCACCAAATTGAGATTTGGAACTACTCAAATGCTAAAAATTCATTGAAAAAGATTCCATGGACATGAGTCCCATTGGGTGTGCCAAAATGTAAGACTATAAATCAAGTAGCATGCATAAATCATTAAAGGGAAACCATATAGCCCTCAAATCTACACAAAGATATAGCCCACCAATGAATGAATATGAGAATTAATGTAAGAAAAACAAGAACAAATAGTTATCACATCAAGCACGAGCATCAAGATTATTTCCATTATCTTTGAGTTTCCTTCTTGAATTTGTTTCAAAGTTGCTTTTAGAAATCTGCAAACACAAGTGATTAGATAGATAACATTAAAGTTCAAATGTTGTGGTTAAATAAATAATAGAGGAGATATTTTGAATGTATAGAAATATAGGGAATTTAATCAACGATCTAGTTTGAATCTAGCTCATAAAAGATCAACTATGGATATTGCGCAGGAGGAAGTGGAGGCTAAATATGACAAAAGAAGTGAGATGAAATGGAGAAATGAAGGAGAAGTGGTGGAAGAGAACAATCAATAAGTGGGTAGGTGGTGAAAGATATTGAATAATTTAAATTATTTTAATTTCACATACATAGGAATAAATAAATAAAATGAGAGTTTTTTTTAGAACTCTAAAGGAAGGACTAAAAATTAACTAAATTGACTAATTTATTTAACTATAGAAGAGTGTTGGCAAATTAAATTGACAGATTAGAAGAAAGAAAAAAAAGATGAATCAATTAAAGAATTAAAAACATGTACAATTAATAATCAAGCATAAAAATTGATAAATTGATTAAATAATAGAAATTATTTAACTAATGTTGGAAGAAGAGGATAATTAGTAAAATAATTAAATATTATTTAATTATTTATGCAGAAGTGGTGATGAGAGATGGTGAGTAGGAATAGGTTAAATTTTAGTGTCTATAATAGTAGTCACATCCTGACTACTCATGACCCTATACACATTATATGCTTAATGACAAAATTAAAACATAACTAAAACATGTATGCACATTATATGCTTAAGGACACAACTAAAAACATGTATGCATATAATGTATTTGAGTGACTCAAAATTTTATACATACATGCATACATATACAAGATTAACTATGTATCTATCTTATATATGCATATACTTATTAAACAATAGATACATACATATTTGCACGCATATGTTGTCATTCTTAGACATCAAAAGATGTAATTTATTTTCACATACTATATATGCATACATTGATATGACATCATTCTTATACATCAAAGGATATAATTTATTTTTATATACTTTGATTATGTCTCACATCTTTTCTCTTCTTTCTATTTTAGTTTTATGGAGTTGTAGTTCACTCTCTTGTCCATATTTTCTAGTATACTTTGAAGTCCCATGAATCAATTTTCACTTTTCATTAACATAAATATCATTTAATGTTTTGAATTGGAAGTAAGAGAACACTCAAATATGAAGGACAAATTATAGTTTAGGGTGTAATGGTGTAATGGTGTAAGTTACATACCCATGTCCCTTTCACTTACATTTTAGGTTTTCTTTGATTAGGCTGTCGAAATACTTAGCTAAAAAATGACATATTCATGTGTCCATTTAATTCATATCTTGACCTGTGTCATTACTAACCCCTAGAGTTTATCTTTGATCACTACATTCCTTATTTTCCACTCTAGACTAGATGCATAGGTGTAGAGTTGATTGAGATTAGTTTCATTGTTGAGAATTTAATTCTTAACTTTTTTAAAATTCAAAATTCTCACTTGCATGACTATTTTACTGGCCATTATGAATTGACCTAATGCATGTCGTGTTAATTTTTGTGTTGGGTTGTTGTATTTAAGGACACTTATTCAATAATGTGTGTTAGTAATAACTGAGAGGGGGGAGGGTGTGGGGTGAATCAGTGGCCTCAAATTTTAATCCTTAAATCAACCCTTAAAACTTATAACCATAAATTATGTCTCTAGTTATCTTCTGTCCTACAAGATGTATGCCTTGAATTACTTTTATCAATTTTCTACTTGCCGGATTGCTTTGTAAATCTCTCTTATGTATGATTGCCGATAAGCAGTTAACTATTTACTGAAATACAATAAATATGCAGAGTATACCGATCAATCCAGAATTGCATATGTAAAATGCAAAACAGTAAAGTAATGAAACATAAACACATAACACATGGATTTTTAACGTGGAAACCTTGTTAAGGGAAAAACCACTGGGACCGGTACCCCAAATTTTCACTCTTCTGAAGTGAGCCCTGTTAAGAGCCAACCCTGTTAAATGTTACAAACACACTGTTAGGTGTGACCTTGTTAGAGGATTTAAGAATAGTTTGTCACCTAGTATCTGGCATCTAATACTACCATCCTTGATCAAACACTCACTTGGCCTGTCAATAGGTATCGGGCATATCCAATGCTACTTTTATGATCAAACTTTTTGATACTCCTTAAGATGTATCTCAATTGTAAAAGACTTTTAAGTCCTGCTCGGTTAAGAGACTTGATGCTTCAAGGGTTAAACTGAAACACTAATGATTTGTTCATACATACAACTCAATTGTAGATTTTCAGATCTATTGTAAGTCCATTACCTCTCTGATCAATATAATCACTTATACCTTTGCTTAACACTTTTCTGTTATGTGATGCTTGTCTCACTATTCGTCGATGTTTGCAGAATCTAGCTCTTTCCTCAGCTTGTTGATCAGGACTGAAAAAAGACTTTCTTCTCCTTCAGATTTTCTTTAGCATCTTTCCTTTATTCTCTTTTTCACACCACACACCAATTCGTAATGAATTGGGTTTGTGTCTATATAGACATGATTTCCCCTTTTCTTGTCTTTCTTGATTCGTGACGTGTTTCACAATTCTCGTCAATATATTTAAAGCAAACTCTTGATTTATCTCAAAGAGATCTTCTTGCCATCTGGACACATTAGCTTTAAATCAATTACTTATCTCCGGCTTTATCTGGATGATTAAAACAATGATAAGTATGCGTTAATTCTATCTTTAGCTTCTTAACAGCTAAGCATTTTGTCATTTTCTGAACTCTCAGTTCTGTCGGTCAATACTTCAATTAGTCATCGGTGATAATTGACTGTTCCATTGGTGTGACTTCAGTTGTCATCGGGATCTCCATCCTTTGTATTCTCCGTCGGGCAACACTACAATTCTTTTTGTCAGGTTATTCTATGCTTTGCTCGTCGGGCAACACTGTAACTCTGCTCATCGGTAATGCTATGCATTTGCTCATCGGGTAAGACTGTGACTCTGCTTTCATTACTCTGACCATCGGTGTGCACTCCATCGGTGTATGCAGTCACTTAGTGAATACTTGACTTGTATGCATTACTAATAGCATAGCCTTGATTCATCGGTTCTTTGAAGTCTTTGGAAGTATTTCCATGACCATACAAATTATATCAAGTTCACATCAATGACAATGCAGTACATTAACTAATTTAATGTCTTGCATGATCATCAACTTAACATATTCAAACATTCAATCAGTTACATGTCATTAATCTCTCCCTTTGACATTGATGGCAACATACTACATATCATATTATACTATTACTAATACAATATGAAATATACAGTTTCATCAAGATTTTCTAATGTAACTCATATAAATGTCTGGCTATCAGTAAGCTCAAATAGCTTTGAATTGATTCTTGCATCTTTCTTTCTGTCTTCAATCCTTTTACTAGATAGATGTAGAATCTTTCTTTCTTTCTCTAATGTGATGTGTTCTCCTTCTGTGTCAAACTCTCTCCCTTTGACTGTTCTCCTTTCTTGTGATATCTCCTGTCGTCTTTCCTTTGTGTGTACTCTCCCTTTCTTGTTACATCTCTCCCTTTGGATACTTCGATGGATATGATCTCTCCCTGAGTTGATAATGGATATAATCTCTGTATGATAATGAGATATCTCTCTCCTTTTGACAACAATGCCAAACAAACATCTTTAAACAAGCTTTTGATAGTGATGTCAAGTGGATCCTTTCTATCCATAATATATTCCTTGAATTTCCCATTCCATTGGTAACAACTCTGGTGCTCGGTGGAGATAAATACCTTGTTGTGTATAGATGTATATTTTAATTTCATCTCTCTGCTTGCATCAACATAAATGTTATTATGATAATATGTAGGTTGATGTAGCCTTCTAGTTAGCTTACTGACCAGTAGACAAGGGTCTGACCCCTAGTCTCTTTCTCAAGTACTCAAATGCATCCTTGGGCAGTGGCTTGGTGAAGATATCAGCCAATTGTTCCTTTGATTTCACATACTCCAGTATCACCTCCTTTTCCTGAACTTGTTCTCTCAAATAATGATACTTGATGGCAATATGCTTTGTTTTAGCATGCATGACTGGATTCTTGAAAATGTTTATTGCACTTGTATTATCACAGTAGATAATTAGTGGTTCTAGAATTTTCATATGCATACCTTCCACTAACTATTTGATCCATGCAATGTTTGAGCAGTTTGCAGTAGCAACAACATACTCTGATTTTGCAGTAAACTGAGAGATGCATCCTTGCTTATTGATGATCCATGTGACAAGTTTGTCACCCATAAAGAATGCTCCTCTAGTTGTGCTCTTCCGGTCATCAATATTCCCAACCCAATCAGCGTTGGTAAAGACCTTAAGTTCAAATTTGCATTCTCTTCTATACCACAAGCCATATTCCTCGGTATTCTCCAGATATCTTAGGATTCTTTTCACAACAGTCATATGTGATTCTCTGGGATTAGCAGAAAATCTAGCAACTATTCCTACTGCATGTGCAATATCTGGTCTAGTATGTACAACATACATGAGTTTTCCA
>MU224910.1:4438835-4465972 GCA_018584345.1 Thuja plicata | reverse complement strand
CTTTTTGATACTCCTTGGGATGTATCTCAATTGTAAAAGACTTTTAAGTCCTGCTCGGTTAAGAAACTTGATGCTTCAATGGTTAAACTAAAACACTAATGATCTGTTCATACATACAACTCAATTGCAGATTTTCAGATTTGTTGTAAGTCCATTACTTCTCTTATCAATATAATCACTTATACCTTTGCTCCACACTTTTACGCTATGTGATGCTTGTCTCACTGTTTGTCGGTGTCTGCAGAATCTAGCTCTTTCCTCAGCTTGTTGATCAGGACTGAAAGAAGACTTTCTTCTCCTTCAGATTTTCTTTAGCAGCTTTCCTCTATTCTCTTTTTCACCCCACACACCAATTCATAATGAGTTGGGTTTGTCTCTATATAGACATGACTTCCCCTTTTCTTGTCTTTCTCGATTCTTGGAGTGTTCCACAATTCTCGCTGTTAAAAGTTACAAACACACTATTAGGTGTGACCTTGTTAGAGGATTTAAGAATAGTTTGTCACCTAGTATCTAGCATCTAATGTTACCATCCTTGATCAAACACTCACTTGGCCTGTTAATAGGTATCAGGCATATCCAATGCTACTTTTATGATCAAACTTTTTGATACTCCTTGGGATGTATCTCAATTGTAAAAGACTTTTAAGTCCTACTCGGTTAAGAGACTTGATGCTTCAATGGTTAAACTAAAACACTAATGATCTGTTCATACATACAACTCAATTGCAGATTTTTAGATCTGTTGTAAGTCCATTACCTCTCTTATCAATATAATCACTTATACCTTTGCTCCACACTTTTTACGCTATGCGATGCTTGTCTCACTATTTGTCGGTGTCTGCAGAATCTAGCTCTTTCCTCAGCTTGTTGATCAGGACTGAAAGAAGACTTTCTTCTCCTTCAGATTTTCTTTAGCATCTTTCCTCTATTCTCTTTTTCACCCCACACACCAATTCGTAATGAGTTGGGTTTGTCTCTATATAGACATGATTTCCCCTTTTCTTATCTTTCTCGATTCTTGGAGTGTTCCACAATTCTCGCCAATAGATTTAAATCAAACTCCTAATTTATCTTAAAGAGATCTTCTTGCCAACTGGTCACATCAGCTTTAAATCAATTACTTATCTCCGACTTTATCTAGATGATTAAAACAATGATAAGTATGCGTTAATTCTATCTTTAGCTTCTTGACAGCTAAGCATTTTGTCATTTTCTGAACTCTCTATTTTGTCGGTCAATACTTCAGTTAGTCATCGGTGATAACTGACTGTTCCGTCGGTGTGACTTCAGTTGTCATCGGGATCTCCGTCCTTTGTCTTCTCTGTCGGGCAACACTGAAATTCTTTTCGTCGGGTTACTCTGTGCTTTGCTTGTCGGGCAACACTGTAACTCTGCTTGTCGGTAATGCTGTGCATTTTCTCGTCGGGTAACACTGTGAGTCTGCTTTCATTACTCTGACCGTTGGTGTGCACTCCGTCGGTGTATGCAGTCACTTAGTGAATACTTGACTTGTATGCATTACTGATAGCATAGCCTTGATTCATCGGTTCTTTGAAGTCTTTGGAAGTATTTCCATGACCATACATATTATATCAAGTTGACATCAATGACAATACAATACATTAACTGATTTAATGTCTTGCATGATCATCAACTTAACATCTTCAAACATTCAATCAATTACATGTCATCAATGTGAAGATTATTTGGGATACTAAAGATCGAAGAGCTTAAAGGAAAAAATATTTTACATTTGTTTGCTTGTGAAATAATTTTAAATTTGTTACATGTTGGTTTGCTATCTTTGAAGCTTTGCTTAGAGTTGCAAAGTTGGTTTGTTAAGAGATTGATTAAGTATAAGTTGACCTTCGTGATTCAACAAATTCTATTTTTTTTGCAATCTTTACTTTTCCCTACAAGTTTTTAGATATTAGAAATCCAACGAGCATTTAACAATCAATATTTTATCATATCATATCCTCCATCAAGACACAAAAAAATAAAGAGAGTCATTGAAAAGATCAAATCCATACTTACCCATGTCACCTATAACAATAAACAACTAATTTTCCAAATCTAAAATCTTCATCTAAATTTACTTAAACAAAAATTAAATACTAAAAATTCAGTTTATCTATCACAATACATTCTCCGAATCAAAATCTAAGTGATTATTATTAATTCCATTTTTTTAATATTGGCGATAGGGGAAATGCACCAGTAGTGGCTATAGCTAACTTCGCGTGTTCAATTGAGATACCAAACGATATCGAATTTCGATGGTTTTTTTTTTAGTTGTTTTCGTATGCGACTTAACTGCTTAAAGCTAAGGTTTCAGCTTCTGGCCAATAACAATGCATTTTATAGAAAACGTTATGTGCAAAGGGGTCAAAAAGTGGTCCAAAAAAAGTGTTTACCAATACTTGACCCCCATTGCACCAATAATTATTCACTCAAATCACCAGTAGTGGTTCATAATTAAGCCAACCATGGGTCAAAAAATCACTCCAAAATCTAGTAGTGGTTCAATAAATCACTAGTAGTGGTGCACAAATGAGCCAATCATGGGTCAAAAAAGTTAAAAAATGACCAACTATTGGTATATAAATGATCCACTACTGGTAAATAAAATGATTAAAACTGAGTGAACAAGTATAGAAGCTATGTCCACTACTGGTGCCTTTCCCCTAGTTCTCGTTTAGAATTGTGTGCTTATAATTAAGGTAGATTATGTGGTTGAAGGGGAGGGAGGAGGTGAATATGAGGATGAGGGAGAGGAGAAATTGAACAAGAAAGCGTAGAGGAAAAAGGGAAATGGGTATGTATGTGTAAGATAGTGTTACCCTACACCCGGCAGCATATCTGAGGGCCAGTCACCGGCAAACTAGCTTTTTCCAATAACCCACGTGTCAGTTAGGGCTGACCAAGCAGCCACAAACATCGATTGAAACTCTCTTCTCATCCGATCCCTCGGGCGCTGCCAAAGGTGCGCCTCTTTTAACACTCGCGCACATTTGTCACAATTAAAGAAATGAGCAGGTATATTTGGTTGTGGGGCGGCATCCGGTTAATTGGACGTACATTCGCTGGGGATTCCTGATTCATGTTTTTACCATTGCCATTTCCATTTCCATTTCCATTTCCATTTCGATTAGCATAAAGCATTATCATTGGCATTGGCATTGATTGGTGGAGGTCCTGGGACTTTGTTTCCTTTCCGGATCGATGGATGATAATCATAACGATTGGAAACCAGGTAAGATCATTTCTAACCCGGGAATGATTTATCGATTACTTGCTCTTTACGCTTTCCAAGTTTGATATGGATATGCCCGATTTCTCCATCGTTAGGTTTTAATGCAGCCGTGCGTTACAGGTTTCAGAAAAGGCCAGTGCTTTATTACCAACTGTAATGTTGATTGCTTATATGCAAAGAATCCGTTAAGTGGCATATTGTTTAAACCAAAACTTCGATTCTTAGTTTGTTTGCCTTGTTACTCTAGAGTTGTGAACCGCAGGCGTGAATTGAATTAGTGTCAGCGAAAATAAACCGCATGCTTTAATCCCGTGAGGCGACTAAGAAATGTATTCTTTAGGGTAATTTGAATTTGGTACTTCTGAATCAATTATTACATAAATAAGGAAGGATTAAGGAACAACGGGTTTTCACAGTCCATTTTAGTCTTGTAAAAGTGTTTTGTTGAAAATTGTGTGTGCTAATTTTTAACATTTAACGTTTCGGATCGTCTTGTTAACTGGTTAAATAGTTTTTTCCCCTTTCGATATCACGTCAGAAAATTCTTGTAAATATAGACGTTGCCCTAGGAGGGAGTCGTCGGAACATTGCTTTACTGATACAGTTAACTCAAACAGTTAACTCAAATTTAGGTATCCTGGTTATTAACATATTGGGTACCCTAAATAGGGAGCATTGAGGTTATAGCGTAGCATACCAAATTTAATTTTATTCAAAACAAAAAATAAGATCAACGACAAAAAAATTAAACTATAGCCAACATGCATGCGTAAAACTGTAACCTACTTCAATTATTAACATCTCCATGTAAATTCAATTTAATTCCAAACAAAGTAAACATCAACAACAAAAAACATTAAACCATAGCTAACCTACATGCTTAAAACTAATAAAATATTCTTCAAAATAGGCCAAATTTTCCTATCCTTGAGTAATAATGTCATTGCAAGGATTTTGTTTCCCATCAAACAATAATGAATTAGAGAAACTTGTTGCTGCATAAATGATAAATTAAACTGAGGAATATGTTACAGGGGACTTTAATGCTTCAAAATTCTTTTAATGTGTTTTTGAAAATATTTACTAAGTATTTAAAAAAAATAATTTAAAGGTATCATAGACTGTAAAATTTGCTAAACTTGCATTGCAACTCAGCCGAATCACAGGAAAAATTGCTTGCGCTAACTTGGTTTGGGACTCTGCGAGTCTAGTAGAGTCTCTTGAATTCTTGAAAGTCTGTTTTGCATTGGGATGATCTGTGCCTCCCTCTCTTCGCACAGATGATTGAGCCCATACTATAAATTTGATTTTTGAGAAAGGCTATACATGGTTGTTTAGAGCTGTTTAGATCGGGTTCACCTCCAGCAAACTACTTTGGCTATGCTAGACAAAACATGGGGGCTTGGCCGATTCTTATCTCCTGTTGTCTAGAAGTGGCAGAGATTTTGTAACATTTGTCATCAAATTAGGGAGCTGTTTGTGTATCTATCTATGCATGACATCTACATAATCGCAAATTTCCTTTTTCTGTATCACCAGAAGACAGTATTTTACTTCATTTTACATTTTCACATTGTATCAGATAGCATGGCCACACGTTCTGGGCTTAGGTTATTTCACTTCAACTTGCCATTAGACTAGCAATTGCCAACTTTAAGTCTGCTATCCTCTTGTATTACAAACATCACTTAATATGCGGTTGTTCCAAACTTCCGAGATGTTGAGAATCCTGTGGATTTTTGTGCTCTGTTTTGTTTTGATTGATAAATTATCCTTGAGGGGAACTTGGGAAGCCTTTGGTTCAGATGGCATGACGAAGGAGGTGTCTCTTCCATCAAATTCACCTGGAATTTGCAGCTGGCTTGAATGTTGCCGTACTTCCCACCGAGAAAGTTAAATTTAAATGGTTTATTTTCCCCAATTTTAATTCTCTATCACGCTTCCTAGATATCTGGACCTGGTACTCAGCTTTGGTGGCCTAATGGTGGAGAACTTGTACTCTTTAAAGAAAGGTCAAAAGTTCCGATCCTGCAGGGGTAGGGTATGTATACCTCGTTTGTAGCACAGTTAGGTGCCTTCTGTTAAGTTTTCTAGAACCAGAATAGCATTCAACAAAATTCTGAAACTCAAAATATACAAGAACAGATGACACAAACATATACTGGGAAAACCCTCCACCTGAGGGTGAAAAACCCAGCCCACAAAAGATGATACTTTATTGAGATCTCAAATCAATACAATAATCTTCAACAGTCAATCAACATAATAAGTAATAACCACGATAATCTCCCAGAGACGTCTAACACAGAAGATGACTTACAGAAAATAACTCAATCATATACAGATCGAGTAGGTAACAAAAGCACACCTTGTCTCTTCAGATGCATACAATAAAAAAAATGTGTCACGGATATACAGAACAATCTGCCAGTCAACATATATCAGGACGTCTAATCAAAATCTGAAGCACACAAAAATATATGTCGAGCATCTCTTCTTCGATCTCCTTGGCTCATATGAAATAGACTCTAATTGAACAAAAAAGATCTTCCCGATGGCATGCAAAAGGTCAACTGTTACAAGCATTGATGACACTCTTCATTTCCTTGGCGGCAATTAATAATGTAACTGGCGACATTGTATATGACCATGAACTGATGAGAATCAACACAAATAGAATCCATGATGCCCAATCATCTAATTTTTTGTGCCATGTCATCATACAATTGAATTGAGGAAGGAAATGATAAATAACGTTGACAATAATAGAATACTGCTGGCAAAGAACTGATGATCATATGCGGCCAAATAAAACTGACTCACCATTATCATAGAGCTGGGCGGTGACAATTCATAAAAGGCAATACTTCACCTTCAGAAGAAAACATAGCATCTGGAATAAAGAACAACGAAGAGATGGATAGGCACGATAGAGTCTTTGACGTTGATTAGAAGCAGCTCTCGAAAATATATAATAGAGAGACAAGTAAAGTAGATAAACATCATCACAAGTGCTCGAACCAAGAGATGATAGTCACAAACCAGCATAGCAAGAATATTCTGTGAATGAGAAAACTGAAAGGATCAACAAAGGTATGAAAGATATCTCATGCAGCTACCAGAATATTAACACTCCCTCTTAGCAAGAGAGAGATCTTTCATATGATATGGTGTCTCTCAACATGACAAACACAAAAGGCTGCATCCAAAATGTGTCAATAACAAAACCTTATCACATATTTTCTCAACATGATATTGTCATCTCAGCATGACATTCACCATGGCTACTCCTAGAGGGTGAAAGAACAGAAAATTAAGTCATGGATTCTCTCACATGACATCCACCATGGCTACTCCCAGAGGGTGGATCCACCATAGCTACTCCCAAAGGGTAGAACAAGGGCTTTCTCCTCAAACTTCTTTTGCAAAGAAGAATGCATTAACAAGGGATTGCACCTTGAACTTCTTCCTCACGGAGAATGACTCATTAACAAGGTATTGCACCTCGAACTTCTCCCTCACGAAGAAGAACTCATTAACAAGCGATTGCACCTCAAACTTCTCCCTCACGGAGAAAAACTCATTAACAAGGGATTGTACCTTGAACTTCTCCCTCATGGAGAAGAATTCATTAACAAGGGATTCCACCTTGAACTTCTCCCTCACGGAGAAGAACTCATTAACAAGGGATTGCACCTCTAACTTCTCCCTCACGGAGAAGAACTCATCAACAAATCTTCATGATGATGTGGCTCTCTCTGAGACAGATATCAACCTTCTGACCTCCTTGTCCAAGTCAGACTCTCTTTGAATCTGATATCAACCTTCTGACCTCCTCGTCTAAGGTTGCCTGTGATGGATAGTCAGACTCCCTCTTAGCAGGGGCAGCATTCTCACTTCTTTGATTATCATAACAAAATAGAGCTGATATTAATGTTGACCAAACAAGGAGCTTTAGCAGTCACACTGCTACACGAGCTTGTTGATTTTCAACAAAAGGATTCGACACTCTCCCTTTGCTGCTCAAGCTCCCTCTAATTGTCATATCCTTCTCTTAGAAGTAGCTGATCACAATGATAGGGATTTCATTGTTTAGTATCTTCGTCTTTCTCAACTTCCTTGCTGAAGCAAACTCTTCATCCAAGGCTGACCCAACCTTATCAACTTAGACTCATGACTATGGGCTAAGTCTTCATGAATGATCAATACTCCAACTGGATGTTTAAACTCTTCCTCATGAGATTTCAGATAATGAATCCACCATACTTTAGCTCCTTGATCCATCTTATCTCTCAAATGCGCCAATCATTCCTTTGTTGGCGGCAAAGTCAATAGATTAGACGCAAAAATCAGTTGGGACTGCTTTGCAAGTGCAACACATATGAAATCTGCCTCCAACCTCTATTGAAGCTTCTTGTACATGTAACTCTCAAGAATAATCATCCCAACCACTTGAAATGCAGCGATGCCTGCCCAGATCACTTTTGAACACAATACTCTTAATCCTTTATGAATCTTATAGATAGCAAGCATAGACAGACAACACCTCTTAAGAATGCAACAAAAATTATAAGTGCTGATACACAAAACTTTCAATAAACACCAAGCTGTGATCTCTTCCCTTAGCTGAATACACACGACTTCTGCTAGAACCATCCTCATACACAAAATCGTCTCAGATCATATATATATATATATATGTAAGAATTGTTTTTCTGAAGAAGAATCTCAATACACCATCACCCACTTTTCCTATTCTGATTCTGGATCTTTACTAAACCTGGCTTTGATACCATGTTAAATTTTCTAGAACCAGAATAGCATTCAGAAAAATTCTGAAACTCAAAATATACAAGAACAAATGACACAAACTTTGAAAAACCCAACCCACAAACGATGATACTTTATTGAGATCTCAAATCAAAACTACTTCAACAGTCGATCAACATAATAAGTAATAACCACGATAATCTCCCAGAGTCATCTAACACAAAAGATGCCTTACAGAAAATAACTCAATTATATAGTATATACAGATCGAGTAGGTAACAAAAGAACACTTTATCTCTTCAGATCTAAGTTGCTGATTTGGGTGCGGATGCCGATACGAGAATCGGGTGTGCGAATGCGCGAATTTATTTTTTGGGGGTTTTGGATCTGATTGGGTGCATTTATATATATATACACACGCACACACACACACACACGAAATATACAAAATTAAATCAGAGAAGTGCAGCTTGATTGTTTGGTTGGGTTTTGGTGGAGTTTATTTGATAGTGAGTTCTCAAGCACAACTCCTTCAATATTTACTATATTATTGTCGACATTTGCATAAGGGATTTGTTATCTGACAATAATAATATTATTTCTGAGTGCTCCTCTCATATTCCTTTAGCCATTAATTGAAGCAACAGCTAATTATATTCCTGAAGATATTGCTGAAGCCGACATATATTAAGACATTAGTCTTATCACCTGGATTATTATATGGACTCGGGAGAAGCTTAATTGTTATTGGTGGAAGAAATTAACTTTATTTTTATTGGTGAAAGAAATTAACTTTATGGAAGCCGTCTATGTGCTGGGCGTTTAATATTTGGCAAAGACCTATGTTCTGCCGTGGCTAATGTTTGAACTATATGGTGGACTTCATAAACATATATTAATATTTGCCATCTAAAAGACTTTACGGAATATCATTAATTAACTCAAGAGCCGAACTTTTGAATTCAATCTTTATAATTCATTCCAAGAACATTGCCGCAAATATTTTCTGAAGCTTAATATCGCTGGGTGTATATATAAGTATGGCGAAAGTCTTTAAATAAAACATTGGTGGTTGCCGTGGAAGAACATTGCACGGGAATGAATGGTTTTTGACGTCTTTGTTGCTGATGGACGAATTGACTTGGTGTGATGGTATCCATGAGACAAGGGGTTATCGTATATGTCTTGCGGTGGTGTTAAAGGAGATAAACTCACATGTTGCTAAATTTCTCAGTAAATATCCATCCGCCATTTGGAACACGGGAAGTTATATGCAGTGGGCGTTTATTTACAATCCGACCTTGTCAAGGTTTCATTCTTGAGACGTGGATATTGCATGTCTGATGCGCGGGGGATGCCTTCCGGAGGCGCACAAGAACCGCTCCACCAGCCTTTGGATGCGCTGTAGATGCACTGGAGAGCATTCACAGCGCATCCACAGGCTGGTGGAGCGCTTCCTGTGTGCCTCTGGAAGGCATCCGCCTCCGCCTCTGCCTCCGGACGCATCCGCATCCGGGGGTTTGGGGAGAGCATCGGTAACTTAGCTTCAGATGCATACAATATAAAAAGGTGTCACCGATATACAGAACAATCTGCCAGTCAATATATATCAGGACGTCTAATCAAAATCTGAAGCACACAGAAATATATGTCGAGCGTCTCTTCTTCCATCTCCTTGGCTCATACGAAGTAGACTCTAATTGAACCAAAAAGATCTTCCCGATGGCATGCAAAAGCAGCCGTTACAAGCATCGACGGCACTCTTCATTTCCTTGGCAGCAATTAATAACGTAAGTGACGACATTGTATATGATCATGAACTGACAAGAATCAACACAAATAGAAACCACGATGCCCAGTCATCTAATTTTCAGTGCCATGTCATCATACAATTGAACTGAGGAAGGAAATGATAAATAACGTTGACAATAATAGAATACCGCTGGCAAAGAACCAATGATCATATGCGGCCCAATAAAACTGACTCACCGTGACAATACATAAAAGATGATACTTCACCTTCAGAAGAAAACATAGCATCTGGAATAAAGAACAACGAACAGATCAAGATGCATAGGCATGATAGAGTCTCTGACGTTGATTAGAAACAGCTCTCAAAAATATATAACAGAGAGACAAGTAAAGTAGATAAACATCACAAGTGCTCGAACCAAGAGATGATAGTCACAGACCAGCATAGCAAGAATATTCTGTGAATGAGAAAACTGAAAGGATCAAGACAGGTATGAAAGATATCTCACGCAGCTACCAGAACATTAACACCTTCTACATGGAGTATGCGGTGGTCCCACATTAAGCCATCTATAAACCCCAAAACAGATTTTCTGGTATTGTGAACCACTAAAGAATCCATTTTCATTCCATTTCCATTCATCCCATCATACATTACTTTTTTGATATTTAGTAGGTGCAAACTTGGGAAACTATGAATTTCTAGATGCTTCCATCTGTTTGTCAGGTTTGATATATTATTTGGCAGTTTTTGGTAATTATGAACCACTCTACACATCTGTGGAAGACCATCCAAATGGGCAAGACATGTATGATAGACCCAACTAAGATATCTGTTTTTGTCAACAAATATATACTTCGTGATAAATGTCTAGTCAAGATATGTACTTTTTATTTCAATCTATACATACACAATATTTCTATCAAATGCATACTCTTTCTATTTGCCACTGGTCCTTATCTCTAGAAATGTAACCTATGTACACAACTTTTATTTTATTTTATGGGCAAGTAGCATGCTTTCTGGAATAGAGACTTTGCTGCTTATTTGCTTTTCCTTTGCACTGTCGAAACACAAATTTTTGTTTTGAATCATTTATTGGATACGTGTTATATACTTTTAGTGTTTAACACCTCCTATAGATTTTACATTTGTCTAGAATAATGGGTGCCTCCGAAACAATTTTTAGGGCTCCTTTTCAAGGTGTTTTCAGCCCATGATTTGACATGCATTCTTTTTTATTACCACACAGTGATTTCCTATAGTAATGTGCTATAAATAATCACACTTTGGTCAAAATTAAAGACAGGTGGGAAATAGTTTATTTTATTGTGAATGGTTGAGTTGGTACAGTCAATAAGTACTGTTTTGCAGGGTTTTCCTCCTGAAAGTGTTTACTGGGATAAACAATCTAATTGTTTTTTGAGTGTGCAATTTTTTTTGTATTATGTTCAAGCTTCTGTTAGTGTTGCTTCTCTTGTATTGGTTTATTGGCATTATTTCTCTTCTTAATGCTTATTATCTCATCAGAGTCTCCTTGAGTTTTGAGCCTCGTGTTGTAGGTAAAATTAGAGCATGCATGTTGAATTACACTGGGTACACTCAAATTGGTCATGTGTCTAATATACGGGCTATTAATTTTCTTTTGTAGATTTTTTGTGTTAGTAATCTTCTTTATCTGTTTTGGTTCTTAATTCAGAAATTTTCCTGCCATTTACATTTTTGGAATTGTAGATAAGTATTTTAAAGACAATTCTGCTATCTGACTGCCTTGGATATTCTTTTAGTAAACCATTTGAAACAAATATTGTGTGCTAGCTTTCCAAGAAATGCTACACAATGTACTGCCCAAGATGTTTCTTCAGCATTCATTTGGTTGGAAAGTGCTTCTGGTAGAGAATAGTAACTTTATACAAGAATAATGCTGCCTAGATTTTGTTTTATGTAATTGTTTCTCAATCATTTTTAATGATCAGACACTAGATTGGCCTTGGGAAACATGAGTGAGATGATTATGCTATCATATATGTCAAACCCATGTTGTGAGACAACCATGGTTGTTTCTGTTTTCTCTTTCTTATGACTGTAACATCTAAATTTTTTGGTTAGTTCTGTCCATTGGTCCAAGCATGTATACATCATTCTCTCGTCACTAAGTATTTTTTATAACATGCATTTGTCAGCAAATTTAGCAACTACAATTTTTGACTTCATTTTTTCTTCGTGTTCTGCTCTCTTAGGTCATATCTCATTGCACTTTCTCAATTGTGATCAAATGTAACTATTGATGGTTCAAACATTATAGTTGTTCCATATTCTTCCCACCACAAAATTGCTGCTGTGGTTAGTGGCCAGCAATGTAACTAAGTACTGAAATGTATTTATAGGCTGTGATGACTTTTCTAATCCCTAGTTTTACTGCAGCTCTAGCCCATCAAATCCATCATCTAGTTTGCTTCTGATTCCTAAAAGTGTTTATGATTCCTAAAAGTGTTTGTTTATGGTATTGATTATTATATCCTAAATGTTACCATGGCTTGAAATTGCAACTTTGTCTGTTGTTATGGTTGTCTTCTTCAATCCTTCTCTCCCTTCCTTAGTGAGTCTTGTAGAGGTTGCCAGTGCAAGCTCCTACAACCTTTGGATGTCCTTATTTTGTTTAGAAACCTAGTTGAGTTCTTTTATTAAGAGCATAAAAGACGTTTCAAATATGAGATAACCTGCTGTAATAGATCAGAAATGTGATTACAACAAAACTGAAATACAAATGGAATAATTGTCAACTAAACATCACATACCCCATAACACAATATTTACTCGGGGAAAACCTTTTTGGGTATAAAAATCCCAGACTCAAATGTAGATCCTATCTATATTAACTTGAAACTAGCTCACAAACAGAATGAGCTCTAATTAAGTTTTGCTGGTTTAGGTTTGGGTTTGTTTATATGGCAGATTTTTTTCTCTAGGTTTGGTACAGCTGCACACACATATAATTACCAATTAAGCATATAAATATAATATTGAATATAAATTTAGTATATATACATATTTTTGGCAAAAATATATTTTACTTTCTTTTTCTTTTTTGATTTATAAGCTTAAGAAAGGCCAATTTTATTTCTGTATCTTGGAACCTTTTCACATGGTGAACATAAATTTGTAACTAAGTTTGGCTGTGTAATGTCAAAAGTTAAAACAGTGCATATCAAGCACTGTGAACTTTGGAAACAAAGGGCCACGACAAAATAATTAGTCTTCTTATTAAAAGTTTAATTATAACTTGTTGAATCACAAAAATTTTCTTGTAAGGGGCCTGCTTTGAAGAAGTTCATTAAAACATCCCATAAGGCATGAAATTGTATCATGTCCTCTTGCCCTCTTTAATCACATTTGTGTTAATTAACTCAAGATTTGTAGAGCACAAAAGAAAGGTACCATATGCTACATAAATTTAGCCTCCCTTAATTTATTTGATACAATAAGAAATAGACTTCAGTGATGCAATGTCCAGTCTACTGTCCTTGCCTAGCCACACCTATTATTCATGGCGAGTGCCATGTGGATTTTGCATTTTGTAGGTTTGTGATGGGTATGCCAAGGTTTTGGTCGGGTCACCCTAAATTCCAATGATGGCCATTGGATCTTGGGTGAATGGCCTTGCTCCCTTGGTGAACCTCGGCTCTCTTAGCTTCAAACTTGAACTTGAAATGAACTTGTCCAATATTACGTCCAAATCGACTGAGCCTGGTAAAATAGTAACTTATTTAACAAGTGATACAACAACAATCTCCTCAATACTTGAAGAATCTAGTAGGTAATCCCTACACCTCAAAATGGATCCACAAGGAACATGTGGGTGCTCGGGATGGCTGGTAGACCCTGGGCGAACCTGAGGTTGTCTCGGCGTCAGACTTGAACCTGGATTGATACCATCTAGTATGGCACCCAAATCTGCCACACTTGGTAACATAGGAATTAACTAGCAAGAGATAAAACAACAATCTCTTCAAAACTTTATGAATTTAGTAGCTAACCACCACACATTAAACTTTGGATGATCAAACCACTATTTCATGGCTTGTATTTATTCGCAAAGCACTGACCAACGCCATGGATTTCCACATGACACCTCACCAAGCTAGTTGCCACGAGGTGGCACAAATCCCAACATCATCTTTGCCTATTCTGAGATGTGTCCAAAAGATGCTTTTGCACATCTCACTAATCTGCTCTAATTAGGTGATTCCTTGTAACTTATAGCTTAACCAATTTGTCCTCATGTGGAAAGTATCCCCTTCCACTAAGGTGTCTTTTTTGTCATTAAGCAACCCCAGATTAAGTCTCAATGTCTTATACAACACGAGAAGCGTTCCTGGCATGTTGTATTCAAGTGTGGATGTCTTTTTTACATGACAGTCCTTTTTTCATAATTTTTAAAGTTGCCTAATCATTTTGATGTCCCCCATCTCTAGGTGAACCACATGAATGGACAACATTGTTATGCAAGGTGTACAACAAATTTGTGGTTGGTTTGTTCCACTATTGTTTTAGGCTTTTAGCTCACTTGTCCAATGAGAAAGTGATTGAGATGGATTTTCCTTTGGATCCAATTTTTGTGGTGTTGTTGGGCATGGGAAAAAACATGTAGCTGATGTGTTGAGAGGTGTAACTAGATTGGCCGCAAAGTGAGGGGATGGTTTTAATGGAGTGAGTGGATAACAAAAACCCCTTAACATAAATTTAATGGCCATATACATGCCAAATCTCTATTACACCCAATTGTGGGTGGTGATATAGTATGATATAAATGGGTAGTACAGGCTTGGAAAATTATATCTTACGTACCTCTACCTAAAAGACACCAAGACATATCAATCTTGAGGCGCCTATCTAGCCTATGCCACAAATCCAATATACACACCGTGTGATTGATATCTCTTGGCTTTTTTTAGATAGATGTATTTAATATATCTATGCTATCATAGTGAGTAGATTTCCACAATCCATGATAATTATTTGAGTGCTGCTTCTGGATTTGATTGTGTGCGTATTTTTTCATTAACGTTTCAGATCACACTCCTTTTGCTTTCTCTCTTCATCCTGATGATGGATCGCAGAGTGTGATCCGAAACGTCGATGGAAAAATACGTACACAATCAAATCCAGAAGCAGCACTCAAATAAATATCTATGCTAGTTAAACTCCAGTACAAATATAAGATATTAGCAATCTTATGGTCTATTGGATTTGTGAGGTAGGTTAGATGGGTTCCTTGAGATTGATCCCTCTTGGCGTTTTTTAGATAGAGATGTATTTAAGAAATCTATGCTATTTATACTCCAGTACAAATACAAAATATTAGCAATCTTTTGCTCATAAACATTGACTTCACAGTTACCAATTATCAATAGTGTGATTAATAGTTTGTCTTTGCTGAGGTCTTCTGTGTATATTTCCAACTTTGAGTCTTCTGTGTATATTTCCAACTTTAAGCATTCTGTTGCTTTGATGATTTTTTTTTGCTCTTCATTATGTTTGTCTGTCGGATGAAAATTGCAGAAATTCAAAAATACCTATGAAGCCGAAAAATGTAAAAGTTGGAAATCTTTATCTCAAGTATAGAACAGAACTTTCAATTGTAATTTAATTTCTTGAAACAGTTTACAAGCCTCATTTTGTTATTTGAAATAGGTCATCTGTTATGATGGTATGATATACATGACTAAAAAATCCGGCATTAATTTGGTGACCATAAAACTTGGTGTGTTGTATCTCCACATCCCATTCCTCCTATTTAAAAAGGAGAAAGAAAATTATATACCTTTTCTCTTTCTTATCACTATTTCAGTGAATTTTTTTTCTTTCATTTCCTTTATATCTTCATATTTATGATTTGTATTCTAAATTTCTATTTTTTAATTGGTAAATTTTCCTTGTTGGCTGTCCTTCATCTTAGATTTCATGACTGAGGAGCTTTTATTTGTCAAATTATTTGCACTTGGTCTTGCTGTTGGTGTATGCCACACCCAGAGTTGGATCTGGTAGTTTATCTGGTTAAATTATTAAACTTCTGTACATATTAACATGTAGCGTGTCTTCAGGGGACTTGAACACAATCTTCACCATGGAATACTTGGTGGTTTACAACTTGAGCTCATCCTTTTAGATAATATTTCTATTCTTTCTATTTTAGTGAACTTTTATATTTTTGAATATTTATTATTTATATTTGCTGTTGTATAATTGTATCTGTAATGTGTATCGTAGATTTTTTTTTAATCTGCCATACATCGTATGTGTAGTAAACAATGCATCTGTATCCAAGAACATAGCCTCTAAAAATTACTATTTTTACGGATACACATTTATCAGATTGTTGTATGTGAATTTTTTGTATTATGTTTATCAAGTCATTGTGCAGAGATATACTCTGAGTTTTTGTTACATTGATTGTATTTGTCATGATCATGCAATTTAAAATATGTGCTTCTAGTACTTATCATTTGAGGTTTGATTGACATAATACATCTTAGTGAAGGTGATGATTTTTGCATGATATAAATTAATTTGATTCTGTTTGCTGACAATGGCAGATATTTTTGAGGCATAGCCGAGTGACGGGTATTGTAAATGCTCTAATACCTTCAAGTTTTTCAGTTCAGTTGGGTTCCCATGGACTGCTAAATATTTAGGTGGTCACTACAAATTGTAATTTCTATTGAACCGGCATGCAAATAGCAGGGCAGAAATAATTTTTTTAATGTTTAGTAGCAGTCTCAGGCTGTAGAGCTCAAACTGAAGAGTTTTGTAACAGGAAAAGGAACAAGATTGCAATAGTTTTGGGCCATTGGTTTTTGTGTCACCGACAGATTTATGTGCTGGAAGTATCCTGATTAATAGTTTCTGCTCAATTGATAATCAATTATCAAGATTGACAGCAAGTATATCTAAACAAAAAACGTGCTATAGAAATATTCAGTGGTTTAAAATCTATTGATTCTGAATCACACTTTATTATAAAGCATCTGGAATGTTTATGATCTTCGCAGAGGTCAATTACAAGCTTGAGGTGCCTTGGTTCTGGTTTCTGCTTGTAAAATTCTTGATTGCATGCTCAATAACTGTGGGCTTGAGAGAATTCGAGTTTCAAAAGTTACCCTATCTTGTATTGAGACGGACTTGTGAGTCATTGGTTCAATGGTAGGGAGGGCTAAATGGAACTTTTTAGTAGACAATGGAAGTATGGCAGTATCCACAGGCATAGTGAAGGCCACAAGCTCATTGTTTTTCACTGGAGAAGAAAATACATTTCGCACATGGGCAATCATTGTTGCAGGCACTTTCGTTCTTATTGCCCTTTGTCTCTCCATGTTCCTCATCTTTGAACATCTGACTGCTTACAAAAATCCCGAGGTTTTTGTTGATAATATCTTCTATTCATTATTTACTGTTACATAGAGCATGCAGCTTGTACATATCTGCCTCATACAATGTATTAACATTTGGGTGATTTGACTTAGAGCTGTTATATATAAGATGTTATAAAATCTTTCCTTTTTTTTTGCGGGGGGGGGGGGGGGAATGTTGATTGTCTGTCAAGTCTTTTTTCTTCTATCAAATTTTCTTCTCTTCTATTCATATTACCATTTTGACAAGGACATTATACAAATTTTGGCAGGAACAGAAATTTCTCATTGGAGTTATATTAATGGTTCCTTGCTATGCAGTTGAATCGGTAAGTTTACTGAATTCATTGGTTCAGGATATCTACTATAATTATAACTAGTGATTAATTATGGTTAAAGATACAGCTGTTTAAGATTACCTTCGTAAAAGATTCTAATTATTCAAAATTTCAATCTCTTTGTGCACTCTTTTTTTCTTCAATTGTGTCCTTGAGTATAATGGGGAATCAAAATTTATCCAGTCAATTCCCTACCTATTTTACTATGTTTGCCAAATATCTAGGAACTATTTAAAATCAATAGAATTTTAACATATGGAATGTGGGGCTTCAATTTATTACTGTCAAGAGTGCTAGCAAGGGGTGGAGTGCTATGGTGTGAGCGTCTTAACAAAAACTATCAAAGAGCTGGCATAGAAAAATGATAAAAAAATAAAACAAATAGAATGCATGACCTACATAGAAAAGTTTAATAACTACAAAATATTTGTCTGCATGGTTATTTTCATTTTCATTTTCATTTACCTTCAATGAATAAAATAAATTTTGATGAAATAACTCTAGTAAATAAAATAGTCAATAACTATGCACTTTAGTAAATTAAATAGTAGACTTAAAAAAACACTTAAAATAAGTATACGGTTAAAACTTAAATATCTAATACTCATTTATTTTTAGAAAATTAAAATACAAATACTATCAATTGAAGTATATAGGTATTAAATAAAATACCAAGTAAAATTTAGATTTAAGTAGAAATAAAATGGAATCTAAATTTTAGATATTTTAAAACTATTTTAGTACATGGTATTGGTAGATTTTATAGAAAAATGTAGAAAAAACAAAAGAAACTATAGAATGGTAAAAATAGTAAATGAGAAAAACTATTAAAATTGTCATCTAATTTCATATATGCATTATTCACCGTATAACAAAATAATTTTTTTTCAACTGCATAATAAACTAAACAATGTAATTAAAATAAATAACTCTTAAATAGTGCCTAAACATATATTCAAATATTATTTCCATTGTATAAAAACTAAACAATATAATTAAAATGAAATAATTCTTGAATCTTAAGTAAAACACAACTTTTAAATAAATTAAACAGATGTGTCCATGCATGCATGAAGTATATAAATATTATTTAGAAATTGATTGATTAGTAATTTGAAATTACTAAATCTATATAGAAAGTCATAAAAATGATATAGTGGTTATTAATTATTTGAGGGTAATCTATAGTTTGATATTTCACTAATACTTGAAGAGTCTAAAAGCTCAAACATTGGCTTACTGTAATCTTTCCTCAACAAATTAGAAACTCTATTATTTAATGAATTTTTGAAAAATAATAAATTATAAAAATATGAAAGTTTAATATATTTTTATATTAAATTTTTTGTTATTAAATAAATTTAGTTGAGTCAGCATACCTATCTTAGAAAATCTATGTAAAAGATGATGAGAGCTATCATTCTTGAGGCGCATATTTTTGTCTGGATTTGTGAGTTAAGTGGAATAGGTGTGCATCTTTTACATAGATTTCTTTAAAGATAGGTATGATAGTTGAATTTATATATATTAGGGGTTAATTTAATATCTGCTTTATAGTCTTTTTTATATATTCAAAGTTAACTTATTTTGGTTTTATCAGTTCAAATACTTGTATAATGACTATTAACAGTCAGGCTGAGTTTATGCAGATGCTTTCAGTTTGATACTTATTCATTTAGTTCCATAGAAACCCTTATCGTTTTATCCTTGCACACTTGAGGTTGAGAGGCTAAAATTTCCCACATATCAGTTGACCAAACAATCATAAATTAGATGGATTTGGTGAACAAGATTTTGAAATATGTATAAGGTTGTTTAATTATTACCTACAAGTTAGTGTTGAGTTAAGGATGGTATAATGGTCCTTGGAAGGATGCAGATTCGTTACCTCATGAGGGAAAGGCTAAGTGGCTAAATTTTCTATCTTTCGTAGTATGAGACTTTTTAGGTCCTTTTTGAGCTCATCTTTGGCACCTCTTAAGCAATGTTCTATGATGTTTGTGGGACAAGGATGAGAGAGGATAGTGGGATGCATTTTGGGGATGGTAGTCCAGAATGCCATTTATCACACACACACACACACACACATATCTATATATTAATTTATATAAAATAAATGTTTGTATGCGTATATAATATTTATATGTATATGTATATGTATATATCTATATCTATATACTGTATATACATGTATATATATATATGTATACAGTATATAGATCTATGCATGCCACCTAAATAACTCAAAGAAGAAGACCGTCTCGCCTTTGTTTTATAGCTATGATGATGCGTTTAAAGCTTATGAACAATAACAAATTGATTTAGACAATCCTCTATGGCTCTCTGCTGGAGGAGAGATATAGATACCCGTATCATTAATTCGGTAAATCGAGAACTTCCTATTGAAGTGTTTCGATGCGAGGATCGGGAGAGGAATATACATCGAGGACCTCAATAGAGGAGGCCTCGTCTATAGTGGGATTTACATTGGGAAGAGGGAAGGGCGTTGCCTCCGAACAACCTTTTTGGAGAAGAGTTGCCCTATGGCTGATTCTCAAAACGATGGCCGATTTGATTAGATAGATTTCTTGTTGTGGAACACTCAACTAGATAAAGAAGGGCACCCATAGTCTTTGTTGCCGCTAGTAGGCCAGTCCCTACCCCCTAACTTCTCTTTTTCATAGGATGAGGAGCCGAAGCCTAATCAATAGCTTCTTGCCCACCTTGCTCATTGGCCGTCTTGCATCTCAGTTCCAGTTAGGGTCAGTAGGGGTGGGTTGTGTCAGTTGCCCGACCCCCTATTATCATTTAAGGATATATACATATATGTACATACATATATGTTATATATACACGTGTATATATGTTTTATTTATTGGCCTTTAATTTTAGCATAAGAAATATAAGCATTGATCATATAATGTGTCCACTCTTTTACTTTGAAGAACTAAACAACTAAATAATACTACCCAACAATTGAAATTGTGCCCTTGATGAAAATAGATCACCATGTTTTCAATTTTAGAACACAATGAAAATGAGAGTAAGTAAGAATATATGATACCAATGGCATATTGTTTGGAGAGCATCAAAATATATGAATATAACGGCCACTTGTTGATTTTGTAGAAAATCATCATATTTGGTATCAAGTTTTGAATTGTTTTCCTTCAAGCCACGAGTTTCACTTGTGTGTGAGTGGTGTGAACATTCAAGGGTGACTAATCATAAACTATGCATACTCCCTTCTTCAAATTTACATCTGCAATTGCAAAAAAATATCGTGGTAATTATGAGTGGAAATGGGTGAGTGGGTTAAATTTAGGGTGTGTTTAGGTTTCGTAAGGCAATGGGAGGAGCTTGCGGACCTTCTATGCTCATTTCTTTGTTTTATTTTCAACTAGGTTAATAATTTTCTATGTGACTAATTCTCCGAACATTTTAATACCATGGGTACAAGACTTGGAGTATCAATGGGCTGATTTTCAACTTGAACTTGGAACTCAGACTTGATGAATTGAAACAATGAAATATAGAGATTTTTTTAAGGATTTAAAACTTTTACCATGCACCCTTACCCTCACTAAATCAAACTTTAAAAACATAATAAATTATTAAGTTAGAAGCTTCTTTAATCACATACACTAGTATACATCCATTAAATGTGTACAAATGCTGTTTTGAGTTGTAGGAACACCATTTTAAATAAATATTCTCTAGTGTTTTTGGTGTGTAATACTCATGGATTTTGATATCCATGTCATGAAAAACAAAAGCCAGAAGTACAACTATGATTAAGAAGAGCTTGCATCACTTGGTCCTAAATTTGCAGCTCTATGGTGTGTCCTATCAATGACAACATCTAAAGGATCCACTTGTGTTCTCTTTCACCATGGCTTTTGCCTTTGCGATTAGCTTGACCGATCCATGTAGGTCATCCTTAGTGAAGATAAGAGTTTCAACCTTGATGATCCTATTTGATTATAGATCATCTTCCTTTAATGTGATGAGAGATAAGTCAAACCTTGAGATTTGCATACGATGGAGGCAAAGGTTGTACTTGCAACAAACATAAACAAGATCATTCAACTTTTGCATCAATAACTTTCAATGCTTCTTGTAGTGTATGTGGTCAAACATACTCTAATTATGCTTATATCTTAAAGAGCTGTATGGTTGACTCAAGATACAAATGACAATCTTTTGAAGATTTGACACCTTTGAACCAAACCTCTTGTGATGTGCCCTTCCTAAAAGAGAATATATATATATATATATATATATAACACTTTAAATATATATTCTAATTATTAAAATTGAAATATACTATAATATATGATCATTAATATTAAATTATCAATATTTTTTTTTGATTGGTAACATTTTGTATTGATATTGGTAAATGAAAATTACATAATTAAGCCAATTATCTATTTGGCTGCCCCATTACATTCGGATTGCTTGTCTACCCCAGCATCTATCCATATAGTCCTAGAACTAAAGACTTAAAGATATTAACATCACAAAATCAACAGTGCCTACAACAATTCATCGATACATTAAGTTGATGCAACTAGGAAAACGCATCAACAACACGGGCTATCCCCAAAACTTAGACACTGGAATATGCCCCGCCACACAGTAGGCCACCCCGCCTCATTTCTCTTTAAACCAGGCTGCTGCGTCTTCCTAGGTGAAATTTGGGATGGCGCGGGCATCATCCGCTGTGAACCTGCGCTTTCCCGTGCCACTTGCAGTCACCTCCCCCAAGAGGGATTTATCAATCCACGTTCCTGCCCTTGTAGATGCCCCTGCCTCATTTCGTCCACCTCTGGCCAATTGTGCCTTAGAGTTTCACCCGGAGGGCGCACACTCTTTCTGCGGGACGTCTTCCTAAAGCCCATGTGTTCAGCCTCCTCCTCCCCAGTGTTCACCTGCAGAAAGGTGAGCATCTTCTGCCACGCCTTGGAAGCCTTCGACAGATGTGCTTCTTGAGGGGTAGCTGACGACCAAACCACCAGGGGTTGCATTGAGTTGTCTCCACCTCCAATTTGCCTCCACGGCTCCAGACCCATGTCCAGCCCGACACCCAACTCGGCCCTATTGATGATTTCATCCACCCCCAGCAACCATTGCGAATCAATGCTTGCATTAATGACCTTACGGACCTCTTCCTTTGACTCCCCAACCATCAACGCCAGAGCAACAAACAGAGAAGCAACATCCAAGTTCGTCCTCCTCCTCCAGTAGGCATCCATAAACTCCGGGCCGAAGAAATCCATGACAGCACTCAGAAAGGCCATATCTTTGAAGAGGAAGATGTGCTTCAGACGCCTAACGGTGACATTTCCCTTGTAAGACTGGGTTTGATTGCATGATTCCAGTACGAAGTTTGCTTCCATTTCGACTGCTCTGCTCAAAACTTGCTCAAAGTGTGCCAAAAAAAGGGCCAATCTCCACATTAAATGCATTCCCAAGAAGGATCTGGAAGATGCGCCCATTCATTACATACTACTTGTGGGTTATCACATGTGTGGCATTACTCTCCAATGAGTGCTTGATACAGGGTAATAATTGTGCATCCTTATAACAAGTGGATGTAAAGCAATGGAAATCGAATTCGAATTAATCCACTTTGAGGAGAGTGAAATCTTCGAATATGGCATTATGATTCCCGAGGGGTTTACTTGCTCCTAGGTTGGCCAATTTATCAGCCTCCCCATTTGCCTCCCTATACACATGGGAAATCCGAAAGTCCTCAAATTTCAACAAGAAGCATCTAATCTGTTTAATATGCTTGTCGAGGTGCCATGACTCCAGATTGCCTTTCTTAATCCCGTTTATGATGATCTCAGAATCCCCTTCTAGGTGAACCTTTCGAAAGCCCATTTTTACTCCCAATAAAGTCGCCTCTGTGCAGCTTCACACTCTGCCTCATTGTTGGTTCCATCTCGTAACCTCTTTGCTGCGAACGCTACGATGTTGCCTTCATAGTCCCGAGCTATGCATCCACTCCCGGAAGTGCCTAGGTTCCCTCTGGCTGCCCCGTCGAAATTAATTTTGATCCATCCTTCGTCTGGTGGTTGCCAAGCACACTTCAATCTTCGCAAGCAAGGAGTAACCCTTGAAGGCCCATTAACGGGAATTAAATTATCAATATTAATCAAGGGGAATCAATATATAATTATATACCAAATTAATAATACATATAATTATTATTAATATTCTAATTATCAATATTTTAATATATCATAATATACAAATAATTAATATTGTAATATATAATTATTTTAAATTAAAATATTATAATGTATCATAAATTATAATAATTAAATATTTTAATTATTATAATATTGATATTTTAATATTGTAATATATAATATCAATTTAAACAAAGTAAACTAGTATTTATTAATAATTAATATTTACTACCAATCACATGATCGGTAGAAGTTAGTCTAAGACCTTAGTAACATGTGTTAATAGAATCAATACTTAACCACCGTATGAGACATGTCTCTTCCAGAGGGTATTGATTTTAGTATATATTTGGAATTGATTCCCATTCCAAGAGAAGGGACAGCATACTTATCATTTTAAGGGGATAAGCATACTTAGTAATCTCAATGGTGGATTGCAGAATTAAATGGAATAGGAGAGTGGTGGAATAAAAGACATCATAAAAAAAGATAGAAGCAGACCACCTGAAGGGTACGGCAAGATCGCTGAAAGGTAACATAGATCAGAAGAAAGAAGGTAAGACTAATTCGTCTATTTCTGAACACAGCCACTGCATATTCATATTACTGTTTATATATATATATATATATATATATATATAATTCAAGATTTATACCAGATCAAGTAAAACAGTTTACACGAGATATTAATAATGTGCAGCCCCATATATACATGTGTGTGTGTGTGGAAGATATATAGACGTACATAAATAGAGGGCTTTGTTTTATATATGGGTATTTATGATATATAGTAAGATCATATAAGTCACATACTGTAATCAGACCTTTGTTAATTAGAGAATATATTTGTAATCTATACTTGCATATATACCAATACAGTGACAATAATCAACCCCATGAGATGGAAGGAAAGGACAATATGGGAGAACAATGAGGCCTTACTAGGTACACCACCTCATGAAGTATGAGGCCAAGAGGAACGAGAGATTCTGCTCTTGGACCTAGGGTTGAGTTAGGACACCCTATTGTAATCTTTACCCCAACCCATATGGTAGAGATTATTTCGATAGTTAAAGGACCTTAGCAATGTGAAGGGAATAAGTTAAAATGATGGAGAAGAACACCATAAATAAGTTAGAATGATGGAGGAGAACACCATAATGATTCTGCTAGGTACGCCAACCCCATAAGGTATGGGGTCAAGGGGGACAAAATATCCGCCCTTGGGCCTAGGGCAGTGACAAAAAGGGCACCTCATCATGTCTTCTTATTGAATCCTAACTATGGTTATGGCCCATAAAAGTTGAGATGATATAAATGTTTTCTTACCATTTGTCTAAGTATATTATGATTATGTTGTTATCTAACTCCAGGATAGGTCTGCATATCTTTTTATTTACTTGCAACATACATGTACATGCACTTGTTCCCTAATTGGCGATTGCAGGACCTAAATCAGGATTTACATTGTTAAAAGGCATTTTTATTGGTAAAGTTATATCTCTAACCATCTTACAATTCTTATTTTTATGAAATTGTGATTCTAGGGAAAAAATTAGGGCAATCCCAAAAAGGGGACATTACACCTCTCCCATGATTCCTTGTATCTTCAACCATGTTCTTCACTCAACATGGTTTACCCATATCCTCAAGGAGATGTTTATGGTATTGTGTGACTCAAGAACTCTAAAATAGTGTAGGGTATTCTGTGTTTAGTAGACTGTTGACCACCACATACATAGATGCATTTTTTGTCACCATTTGGATAATATTTTCACACTCACCTCTATCCCCATCTCATCCAACAAGATACACTACACAAGGTCTCAACATTTCTACATCTTTTTTGGTATTTGTGATTTCTATTCTACATTGCATTATTGCAATTATTATATATGTGGATCTTATCAAGTGGTATTAGAGCTTTGATTTGAACAAGGTGAGGAAAACCCTAATTTTTTGATATTCACCTATATCTTTCAATCGTTGTGCTTTTTTTTGCATTTATTTTTATTGAAGTCAAAGGATTACATAAGGAAGATATACACCAAAAATCAGCTATTATTGTAATTTGGTGGTTTCCGTAAACTCAATTTCTAGGCTGCAAATCATGAATTTTTAATGATATTTTTACATTTCTAGAAAGCTTTTGAAAATTCATTAAGGGGTCTATCATCTATATTTTATTTTTTGAGGTTGAAAATATTACAAAATAATTATATCAAAGTTGGGTATGTGGTAGAAATTTAGAAACCCTAGTTTCAATGGGATTTCCTATATTTGATGGAAGTGCTAATGGTATGGTGGTTCCAATGTAAAAGGGCCTATTGTCACCATAAATATTGAAGATGAGAGCATATCAAATTGACAAGCGTAATTAATTGATTTTGTATCACATATTATGCACCGTTTCAAGGAGGAAATGGAAAAATTGTTCTTAGATAGACGGGCTGCAAAAGAAGAGGAAGAAGTTGTTAATGTTTATGGTAGCTACAAGAGAGCTCCTTCATACCTGCGATAACTTCTTTAGCATTTGATGGTTCATATGCTGGCGTAATTGCTAGAAATTGAAGAGTCACATGCATACGTGGTTGTTGAGATCACCAACTAGGTTCGACTCCTCCATATGTTTATGGAACCTCTTCTTTATTGTTATCAGAGGTCATTCGTATGCCATGGGAATTCAAGATGAAACGGCTCAGCTCTTTTCTACTGTTCCCGTCATTGAGAAAGGTGATTTAAGACCTTGTGGCTTTGAAAGGATATGTAACGGTTCCATAGTTACTGCCGTTCGTGTATGTGTTTCGTGTTTTAGAAGAGGAAATGACTTCAGTTACTTTGATGCTTTGTATTCACATGTATTTTGTTTGCTTACTCGAGTTGAGTATGATTACGGTGGTGATCATTCATATATGATTTAGGTTCAAAGATTGAGGGTGCTTGATCAAGTCTTACGGTAGACATTCATGTTGATATTACCTCTGTGGTTATTATTATGTGTTTTATTTTGTTGTGTATCACATTGTGAGTGAAGAAAAGCATTTTGTGTTTAGTATATATTGAGTAGTGTATATATATAAACAAAAAGGGATGTTCTATGGGTGATTGTTAAGTGTTAACGATCACAGTGGAGAATTCAGGTTAAGCTAGTGTGCATTGTATCCAGATTTGTGATTATTTTATAAAGTGATCTTTCTTGGTGTGGCTGGGTTTTTTCCCTCGAGTAGGAGGGTTTTCCCAGGGTATCTCTGGTGTTCACGTGTTCTTAGATTTTGTTGATATGAGTTTTGTACCACTACATAACATATAGGATTTAAGCACTTGATACAGGATATCAAACACTCAACCCTCTCTTGAAAAGTAATTACTCATGAAGAACATGAAAAAAAAACTCCAAGGTTCCTTACA
>MU224910.1:4415689-4435717 GCA_018584345.1 Thuja plicata | reverse complement strand
GGGGAGCTTGGACAGCCTGTCCAAGGGGAGGGCGGAATCCGCCCATACCTTGGACAGAGTAGACTGGCACTTCCATACTTAGCCAAATTTCAGTTCAGGGGCAGAGAATTTATACAAATATAACATTCAAGTATAAGTCTGTTTTAATTTAATTTCTTATACTTTAAGTTATATTTGTATAAATACCTTCCAAGATGTTTGAGATAGGTCTCAGCTTCATAGGAGTTAAGGTGCAGATTCTAGATTTTGGGGTTTTTAAAATATTTCAGGACTTAGCCAAATTTCAAGATTCAGCGTGCCTTCAGCAGAGCTACCTCCCACAATCTATCTCGACTTTCTAAGATCAAATTGAAGCTGGAACAAGGATTCTCAGAGGGTTTAGACTTGTTTCATCACGAATCCTTTGGTTTTATCCCATATTTCCGAAAGATATAGCAGAACTCTCGCCCATGCTCCAGACAGATTTGACTTCTCAGCAGGCCAAAATTGCCCAAAACCAACTCTCAAACTTCACTTGCCGGACCAAGGGGCTTGAAAAATATCGCCAACAAAGACTACCTAAGACCACTACTCCTACTACTTGCAAAAAAGGGGGTCCCCATTTACAATGGGGCGATGGTGTGAAAACCTCACAACAGATTTCTGCTATTTGTTTTATGCTATTCTGGCTCAAAACATTAACATGGTATTAGAGTGGGTCTAAAGAAAAGATCCAAAACCAGAACTCTTAAGCCTTGAGATATTCTAATTACGGTGAACATTCTTGGACCATCACAAGTTATGGACAAGTCTTCTTGGTTCAGTTATGATCATTCAAGATTGAAGATTGTTCATGTTTATGGGAGGTATTCTTTAAGGAGATGTTCGTTGGTATTCATTGTGTGAGATAGTATGCATGCAATGCTATGATCATTGTATGAATGCTGAACTGTGATTATTGTTCAATATTGTTAAAAGAGATAGCTGTATATTGATCCTTATTTGTGTGCATGCTGAGATCTTTCTTGAGGAAGATTAGACAACAAAGAGATAAGTATCTTATGATTATACCTTCGAATATTGATCATGAATTTTTGTGTAGTTAGTATTAATTCATGTTATAACATTGGGAATAGTGTATGCTTTTAGCATTGATCTGTATATTTCTCTTCATGATAGGTTGATTCTATAAATTATTATTAATCTCTCTTGGTTGTAGGACGGATCGAGAAGCAATGGGATGACGAGAGATTCATGTGAAGTCATGCAGGCTGTAGAAATGAACATGGGGACACTGCTTGCAGCCATGTGACTGAATTGGTGACACATAACTTTATTAAAGAGGAAGATCTTATACAGGTTGTCATTATGATTAGTTTCTTTGAAGAGGAAGAAATGATATTCAGAGGGAGCTTGTGTGGCAGCAAAAGCTCCTTGCTTGGTCAAACATTGAAATCAGCTCTAATTTATTGTGATAATCAAAGGAGTGAGCTTGCTGCCCCTGTTGAGAGGGAGTCTCAGCAGAGAGGGAGTCTTAGCATTCAAATGATATTTTATGTGTTTTAACGAGTTCTTCTTTGAGAGGGAGAAGTTCGAGGTGCAATCCCTTGTTAATGAGTTCTTCTCTGAGAGGGAGAAGTTCGAGGTGCAATCCCTTGATTAATGAGTTCTTCTCCGTGCAATCCCTTAATGCATTCTTCTTTGCGAAAGAAGTTTGAGGTGAAAGCCCTTGTTCCACCCTCTGGGCGAAGCTATGATGGATCCACCCTTTGGGAGTAGCCACGGTGGATGTCATGTGAGAGAATTCATGACTTAGTTTTGTATTCTTTCACCCTCTGTGAGTAGCCATGGTGAATGTCATGCTGAGATAACAATATTATGTTGAGAAAATCTGTGATGAGATTTTGTTATTAACACTTTTTGGTTGCAGCTCCATTGTGCTTGTTAGGTTGAGACACACTCTGACATATGGATGATCTCTCTCTTGCTAAGGAGTGTTAATGTTTATGGTAGCTACGAGAGAGCTCCTTCATACCTGTGATGACTTCTTTAGCGTTTGATGGTTCATATGCTCACGTAATTGTTAGAAATTGAAGTCACATGTATACGTGGCTATTGATATCACCATCTAGGTTCGACTCCTCCATATGTTTATGGAACGTCTTCTTTATTGTTATCGGAGGTCATTCGTATGCCACGGGAATTCAAGATGAAACGGTTCAACTCTTTTCTACTGTTCTTGTCTTTGAGAAAGGTGATTTAAGACCTTGTGGCTTTGAAAGGATATGTAACGGTTCCAGAGTTACTGCCATTTGTGTATGTATTTCGTGTTTTAGAAGAGGAAACAACGATAGTTACTTCGATGCTTTGTATTCGCATGTATTTTGGTTGCTCACTCTAGTCGAGTATGATTACGGTGGTGATCATTCATATGATTCAGGTTCGAAGATTGAGGGTGCTTGATCAAGTCTTACAACAAACATTCTTGCTGATATTACCTTTGTCTGATATTACCTCTGTGGTTATTATTATGTGTTTTATTCTGTTGTGTATCACATTGTGAGTGAAGAAAAACATTCCGTGTTCAGTATATATTGAGCAGTGTATATATATATATAGAACCAAAAAGGGATGTTCAATGGGTGATTGTTAAGTGTCAACGATCACAGTGGAGAATTCATTTCAGGTTAAGCTAGTGTGCATTGTATTCAAATTTGTGATTATTTTATAAAGTGATCTTTCTCGGTGTGGCTGGGTTTTTTCCCTTGAGTAGGACGGTTTTCCCAGGGTATCTCTGGTGTTCATGTGTTCTTAGATTTTTGCTATTTGTTTTATGCTATTTTGGTTCAAAACATTAACAAAAGTGGGGAAGTAAGAGGAGGAAGAAAAGGGAGAAGAAGAAGAAAAACAAAAATGAAGAGAAAGAGACGAAGGAGGAAAAAGACACGAGGAGAAGCCAAAGGTGTTGGTAATAAGCCAAACCCATATCAAAGTTGGGCTAGTCCTATAGGGCTTTATAGCTTAGTAGGTAGAGCATTCCAGCAATTAATGGAATGTCCTCGGTTTGAGTCCTAGCTGGTTCATGAAAGCTCAACATGGTATGAGAGCCCGGCCAGACTAGGAGCCCTAAGCACTTATTGTGGCTTAAGGGAGGGTGTTGATAATAATCAAAACCTAGACCAAAGATGGGCTGGTCCTATAATGGCCAGTAGCTCAGTGGGAAACTCCAACAACAAATGGAAGGCACTAGTTTTGAGTCCTAGTTGGTCAATGAAAGCTCAATAAAAGGATACAAGTACATGCATTTCAGCTCTACAAAACCATACAAACCTTACAAACCTTCGTGGTGCATGCCATTTTTACGATTTTTGAAAAGGCAAAAATTGTGTATTTTCGCTCCAATTCGATTTGCACAAGAAAACTCAAATGCCAGAAAACCATGTTTTTTAGCATTCATGCTGTAGTTTTGGAGTATTTTTCGCCATGTTGGGTTATGTGTTCCATGTTTGTTGAGTTGCATGCATGGACCTGCCAGGTTTTGCTACCACAACTTGCTGAAAGCTTGGCTCCTCTAACCTACGAGTTCATTCGAGTACTTGTTTCAAAAAAATCCTGAGTACTTGGTGATTTGTCCAGTTTTCCAATTACGCTTCAAACAATTGAGCTTGGGAATCTGTTACCTTATTGATATTTTTATACATTCTTGACTCTTTTATACCATTTCACAGATTCTAACTTTCCTTTCCTCCATGAGTACTTGTCAAGGTTTCCAAGTTACCTTTCCTCTTTCATTCTCACTTTTGATTTACAAATAGTGAAGTGCCTATATATATGGTGCTTACACTATTTACAACATATTTACAAATTTATGTTTATGTTGATCCACATTTACAAATAGCATATTTATGTTGATCCACCAGGATTGACAGCCGTAGGCAGTTATAGAATCTAGATAAAGCGAGTTGGCAGAATGCAAATTATTCTTTCTAATTTATTACATATATTGTTTCTTCCACCTGCAATGGCTGCGATTGGCTCAGTTGAACCTTGGAAGTTTTAAAAGTTTGAGATATATCAATTGGTTGAACCTCAGTGATGAATCAAAAATTTTGGCTACCCAAAGATATGGTTACCAGGTTCAACAAATTTGGTTGGTTGAGGCCAAAAAATTCAGAAATCTGGGATTTAAAAATTAATTAGGTCAATTTTCTATAGGAATTGAAAAGTGCCGACTGAATCAGACAAATGTGGACAGTCAAAAAAATCTGGCTCTGGCAAGATCTGAAACAGAGTGGCTGTATCTGAGAACCATGCTTAAAGATAGGAACATTATTGACATACATTCCTTTCAATGAATTTTCTCTTGTTTGTTTTTTGCATAGGCTGTAGATGTTTTCTACTGTTTTCATGTGAGTGATGCAAGATTCAGTTGTCCTTGATCTGAATATAATGAAGTACTTTGTTTTCTCAAAAACTAACAATAAAGTAGTGATTTTGAGAAGAAAGATTTTGGTAAAGCACATTTGACCTTTCTTTCATGATATTAACGCATCCATTTCCTTGTATTTATATTGTTGTATCTATTGGTTTGCAGTTTGTGTCGCTGGTGAAACCTGCAATTTCTGTTGATTGTGAAATCCTACGGGACTGCTATGAGGCCTTTGCTATGTACTGTTTTGGAAGATATCTTATAGCTTGCTTGGGTATGTATATTTTATTGCCTCAAATAACATGATTACTTTTAGTTATATTGACATACATTTTGTTACTCTTTAATTATGCATATATAACCTTTAAAATTTTAAATTCCTCTTCATGCTCTTGGCTGCTCTCCTGTCATTTACTTTATAAGCATTCAGAATTTTGTGTGCTTTCTCAGATGACTGTTTTGTTTTAGTTATTTATATATAGGTTACTGCATTTTTAATATCTTGTGAGTATTCATAAGTTGCAGCTTTATGGGGTTTAAAACTCATCCAAAGTAACTCAAATTACTTTTTTGCCGTAGGCATAGGTAAAAAATGCAAGCTATTTATAACATAACTGGTGTCTCCTTGGGTTCAGACAAAAAAGACCTTCTGCCTTTTACTACTGGCTGAAATGATAATGTCAACATCCTCTGTTACATGCTTGATGATTTGAAGACAAAGGTTAGGCTCAATCCAAGATTGTTTAGACTCTAAGTTGTATCTTTTTTACTTGACAAACCACTGAATGTATTCTCGGGTAAACACTAGCAATCAAGAGTGAAAGCCAATGAATTAGGCAATTATATAGTTGGCTAGCAGAAACAGTTTTTGTTTGCATATCCAGAGTATCATAATTACTGCCTGGTTCTGAATCTGGAATAGCTGGAAAATCTAAAATAGCTAAATATCTGAAAACAGACTGCTTGAAGAAAACAAAATTTGAGCTGCTGTCTCAAGGGGACAAGACCCTATATTTGCAAATTGTAATTTTGAACTGGGATATGAGATTACTGAGTTCTCTTTTTTATATTGAGACACAAACACATGATTTTCTAATGTTTTCAAAGATGAAAGTGTTAATAAGGAACAATAATAGAACTGCAACATGATTATAGGTCTCTGGCATTTCATAGCATGCAAGAACAACTTTCCTGTAGAGGTATGGACCATAACTCAGGTCAAATAAGCCTTCAAGCACATTATTGTCAAAAGACCTTGGTCAAAATATAGAATACTTCATGCCTCGAATGTCCATTTACATTACTTTTTCTTGAGGATTTGTTCTTGTATAATTTACTTTTATATCAGTCAACGGACAAGAAGTAGAGCCGACTTTTTTGAAACCTGGTTGACTATAGAAATCTGAAAAGTAAACCAACTGTGACTGACATAGAACTATGGAACATTAGAATGACCCACAAAACACCCTGTAATGAAAATGCATTATTCTTTATAGTTACTTTTCCTTTGTGACTTGTAGTCTATGTGCATACTGGATAGTAGTTTTATAGACTAGATAAAATCTAGTTGAAACAACAATTCATGACACCAAATTCAGTTATCAGCAGAAAAATAGATTGACTGACATACAATGCTGGCAACTAACAGATTGAAAAATTACCATAAATTCTTTAAGAAATGGTTGACCAACAACTATAACTATATATGTCAATTATTTTTTGATACTGTTACAGAATTCTTTTCTCGTTTGGTCTATATGATTTGTTGAGTTCCTTAGCCTGCTAAACTTTGTTATTGAGTGTCTGGTTTGATACCTCTATTATTAATTCTGTGGAATGTGCCTAAGATTTAGTTTATTTGACACAGTTTTATGCAAAATATCATTTGCTTGTGATTGTCCTGAATATTTACTTCAGGCTTTGAAGACATGTTATGGGGTTTGAAAATTTGAAAATTGCTTATTCAATCAATGAAACCAATGGGGTACATATAGCAATTTACAAGAGCTTCAAATTGAAGCTGGAGTCTTCTAAAAATAAAAAACTTAAAACTAAAATAAGAAAAACAACATCTAAATGACCATTAATTAAAGAATCTAAAAGATTGGCTAAAAACAGCAAAGATTCTAAGTGACTAAAATAGCAAAAGAATCTAAGGTAATAAAATATTAAAACATTCTAATACCCTCCCTTAATGGTCATTCTATCAACTACACCAAGTTGCCCCCTAAACTTGACAAACTTTTCCGGATTGAGAGACTTGGTGAGTATATTTGCAGTTTGGTCCTCAGTGGGGGACATACCTGCAACATCACCGATCCATCTTCAACAAGCTTGTAGATGAAATGACAATGAAGCTCAACATGCTTTGTCCTCTCATGGAAGACTGGATTTTTGGCTAACTTGAGAACTCCCTGATTATCACAAAATAAGGGAGTAGGTTCTGCTTGACGCATGTGCATGTCTACAAGCATCCTTCGAAGCTAAATTGCATCACAAGCTGCCTTAACAGTTCCCCAATATTTAGCTTCGATAGAGGAGAGAGCTACTGCCTGCTGCTTCTTTCTGGTCCATGTGACTGCACATGTGCCCAAACTGAAAAACATGCCCAGAAGTAGACTTCCTGTTTTCAACACAACCTGCCCGATTTGAATCTGTATAACCAACGATCTTAGGATCTGGGCTTCTGCTGTACAAAATACCAAAATCAGGAGTGCCTTTCATATATCTCAGCACACGCTTTGCTGCAATCCAATGTTCAGCTTTTGGGGCTGTCATGAAGCGAGAGAATGTAGCTCACGTCATAGCTGATGTCTGGTCTAGTGGCTGTGAGATAGATGAGGCTGCCCACTAGTTGCCTGAACGTTGATTCATCCACCTCTGGTGAATCTGATTTAGTTGAAAGTTTCAGCCCTTTCTCCATAGGTGTAGATGCTGGTTTGCAATCATGCATCCAAAATTTATCTAACAGACTTTTGGCATACTTTGACTGACAAATGAAGATGTAGCTTTCTGTCTGCCAAACCTCTACACCAAGACAATAATGGTGAAGTCTCAAATTTGTCATATCAAAAGTATAGCACAAATTCTGGTTGACCTGCTTGACCAAATGTGCTACACTACCAGTAATGATGAGATTATCAACATAGATGACAAGAATAAGAATCTCACCTCTAGCATGCTTGACATACAAATTAGAATCAGAAGGACCCCACTGAAACTCTTAATCAATCAAATACTTATCAATCTTGATGTACCATGCTCGGGGAGCTTGTTTGAAGCCATAGAGGGCTTTTACCAATTTGAAAACTTGGTGTTCTTTACCTGCAACCTGAAAACCTGAAGGCTGTGTCATGTAGACTTCTTCCTGCAAATTGAGTTGAAAGGGCAAAACAAGACAAATGGTACTCATTTTGGCGGTACTTATCAAGTGTTCCATTAGCCTTATACTTGATTTTATATACCCATTTGCAGCCAATGGGCTTCTTCCTAGATGGAAGATCTGACAACACCCAAGTGTTGTTTTTGAAGAGACTTTGATTTTCAACTGCCATAGCTTGTCCCCATTCTGGTATGCCTTTAGCTTTTGAATATGTCCAAGGCTTAAAAATACGGTGAATGTTTGCCATAAGAGCAAAGTTGACTATAGTACGTTGCTTGCTCTTATTCTGAGCAAATCTATCCTCAACAAGTTCATTATCATGAAGATCAGTAATGGTCTTGACCCACCACTTAGGCCGAAGACTAGAACCAACATCCACTGCAAGAGGAACATCACCTGGAATCTATGGATGTGGAGTTTGAATGTCTTGCGGAGGGGCGGGTTGCACAATGTCATTTGAATCCATCCCATCAGGTGGACCAAATGGAAGATGAACATCCAAATCTGTAGCCTGTGGAGGCTAATCCTCAAGGCTCAAAACTAGATAAGAAGGCTGAAATGGTCCTCATTCTTCATCAAACACCACATCTCAATTGAATACGAGACAATCGACATCAACGTCAATCAATCGATAAGCCTTATTGTGTATCACTATACCCTTTGAACATCAATTTCTAGTCTTGGAATCTAGTTTGGCGCGCTTGGCATCCAGAATCCAAACATAAGTTGTAGAGCCAAAAACCTTCAGATGACTGATTTTGGGTTTCTGTCCAAACCAAGCTTCCTCTAGGATCATCTTCTTAACGACTTGTGTGGGAGACCGATTCAAAAGATAAACTACTGTATAGATTGCCTCAACCCAAAACTTCTTTGGAACATTTCTATGCTCCAACATAGATCGACCCATCTCAGTGATTGTATGATTCTCGCGCTCAACAACATTGTTCTGCTGTGGGGTGTAAGGTGTGGTAAGTTGATGTGTAATCCCATGTGATGCACAAAAGTTGGAGAAATTAGATGAACACAATTCTCCAACATTGTCAGACCAAAGAGTGACTATTTGACAACCCGAATCTTTTTCCACTAAGGCCTTGAACTTCTAAAACATGCTGAACACCTTTGATTTATGCTAAAGAAAATACATCCACATTTTCCTGCTGAAATCATCAACATATAAGAGAAAGTGCCTGCATCCTATGACTGACGGAGTGTTCATGGGTCCACAAATATTTGCATGAACTAACTGCAAAACCTTGGATGCCCTCCAAGCGTCAACATCTAAAAATAGAGTCTGAGGCTGCTTCCCAGCCTAACAAGCTCCACAAAATCCATGATTTCGTGTCTGAATCTTAGGTAATCCAACAACCAGACTATCTCTCAATTGAGAGAGATAGTGAATATTGAGATGTCCATACCGTTGATGCCAAAGATTGCTGATGGAAGTACTTCTGGTTGCCATGACATCCTCCTGAGAATCACTTGTATCAATGAGTCTATAAAGACCATGATGCTTAAGAGCGAGACTCCCTATCAATAATGCTGCACTTGTGCGAACTGAAGACAACATCCAACTGTAGAGAATGAAGCCTAATCTAACTGACTGACAGTAGATTGAGCTTCATACTTGGGACAAAGTATACATTGAGAAAGAGCAAATCCCTCCCACCAAGTGAAATCTGAATGTTGCCTTTTTCGACAACAGTATACTCCTCGCCTCCTCCAAAGACCACCGAAGCGGTGAAAGGCACAAACTCCGTGAACCAATCTTGACAATTTGTGAAATGTTGAGAGGCACCAGAGTCAATGTACCAGGTAGATGATGACTCATGATCTGATGGGCAGGTGGCCATGAACGCATATGAGGCAGACTCCTTTTGATTAGAAAGCGTAGCAGCGTGGGACTTCTACTGAGACCCTCCCTGTGAAGATTGTATGACTGCCAACTGTTTCTTGCAATCTATTTTCATGTGACCAAACTTGTGACAATTATTGCACTGAACACTCTTCTTCTTTGAAGATGTCAGAGGTTTACCTGGTGCTTTCTGTTGGGAGGATTGAGGTTTACCTTTGTTCTTGTCTGAGGCTTTGGCTGTGAAGGCCACTTGTTCTGCAGAGGACAAACCAACATTGCTTCCAAACTGTTGCTTCCATCTATCTCGTTGTAGAAGCTTGTTGCAGAGATCAAGAAACTTAAAGTCAACACTAGTAGAAGTGATATTGATCGTCTCAATGAAATGCTCGTAGGATCGGGGTAGGCTTTTCATCGTGATCACTACCATATCTTCTTCCTTCATCTTGCGACCAATAGCCTCGAGCTGGTCACAAATGTTCTTGATATTCGTGATTGTGCCTAGAGAGACATCTTCTCATCCATCAAAATAGAAAACAACACATTCTTCAGAAAGAAAGCTTGACTCTTGTTAGACGTCTCATGAAGATCCTTCAAGAGTTCCCAAATCTCTTTAGTTGTTTTGCTGGAAGGCGCTTGACGGAGCTGATCATCTGTAACAGAAAGTTTGATGAGCATGACGACTTCTTGGTTATGCTCATCAAATTTGTCTTGATCGGATCCAGCTTGTGTAGGACGTGTTTCTTTACCCAAAACAATCTTGTCAAGGTATTGATATTCGAATATTGTCATCATGTGCTACTTCTAGGTGTTGTAGTTGCGACTGTTGAACCTTTGCTTGCCTTCTAACATAATGTCGGTCAAAGATGCCATCACAGATACTGAGGTTGTTGGTAAACCCTGTGAAGACATGGAAACCAAGGTAGAGGTTGCACAATTTCCAAGACAAAACACACTGAAAAACTGAAGAAAAAAACGAGCATTGATGATCCTGAAAAGAAATTGTTAGTTTTTTTTTAAAAATACTATTGAAACACTAGATGGGTTTAAGGGTAAAAACCCTATTCCGAACAAGAACAAAATACTCTTGAAATGTAGACCAAAAAAATTTGCCCAAAAAATCTCTCCACTTTGATACCATGGAAATTGCTTATTCAATTAATGAAACCAATGGGGTACATATAGCAATTTACAAGAGCTTCAAACTGAAGCTTGAGTCTTCTGAAAATAGAGGACTTAACTAAAATAAGAAAAGCAACACCTACATGACCATTGATTAAAGAATCTAAAAGACTGGCTAAAAATAACAAAAGATTCTAAGTGACTAAAATAGAAAAAGAAAATTGCTATTGTAGTAACATTGATTTGAAAAAAACTTGAATAAAAAGGAATAGTGGGAAGTGTAGACACAACATTCACTTTAACAATTTAACTCACTTGATGCTTCTGGTAAAACTCTATAGGTGTTTTTTGATGTGATAATGGCTTATTTCGGAACAAAGTGAATGCTAGAGAATCCTACTGGTGATAATTATGTAGGGGTTTTTTGCTTCAATGTTTTGGATGACACTCCATGAGCCATCATCACTGTTTTTGATGACATTTCGTGATCCATGATGTGATGATGGCTCATAGAGGGTGATCTGAAATATAGATACCTAAAAACAATGTCACAAGGTTTGTGCTTGTATTTGAGTTTGACAAGGGTAAAATTTGGATTAAATTCAGCAACTTAAAAAAAAATTGTGATTAAATTCATCTAATATAAAGAAATTATTAGTTCCTACCATAGGTAGGAATACTTAAGCATTCATGCAGATTCTTTTTTGTTATTAGTTGAACCAATTATATTGGAGATTTTTTTTCATTCCTAAACTTAGAATTTTTGTACATATTTTTTAGAATTTTGAAATGTTATTTATCTACATTTCTATTGGCTTTGGATGGGAACAAGAATTGAAAAAAAAGACTCCTTTGAAATTTTTTTAATCGAAATAACTTTCAATTTGGGCAACCCTTGGAAGTGACAAAATTTTTTTAATCGAAATAACTTTCAATTTTTTTTTAATTACAAAATTGACATCAGAAATGCCAACTAATCTACAAAGAATGGCTGCATGCCGATGACAAAACAAATCCCATAATTGCTTTTGACTTTTTCACCTCATATATTAAAAGCACAAAACAATCCAACCTCCCAAAATTTATTTGTGCTTATCTTTATACTATAGATGGACAACCTTTCGTCCACTTTGTGAATTATTTCATTTCAAGCAATTATTTTTGTGCAGATTTTTTTATGTGGGCTGTAGCTTATGGTTGATATATTCAATGCACAATTCCACCAGATTGAATGCATTCTTAGCTCTTGAGCCCCGCAATGAAAGCTCATGCAAAACAAGATTCTTGAATGTGTCCAGGCACCACTTGAGGTGTTTTTAGAACGTGTGACATCCAAGTTACAAGTGTTTGATGAAAGTCCTACAAAGGAGATAGTGAAGTCATTAACAAGAGTTCTTCACATCGTTCCCCCTGAGATAACAAGGTACGAATTGTAAGTAATTGTTACGGTTTTGACAGTTTTCCTCGAAAGTCAAACCCGTAACATAAGCATTTGAGATTGTTTTGTGTGTTTAACAACTTTGTTGTTTGTGTATTGATATCGCACGTGCTCCTCTCCTTTTAACTCTTACTCTAAAACTTCTGCCAGTTTCCTTCGTACCTTCACTGTCTTTGATTGAACAATCCAACTTCGCTCTGAGATGCCTCCCCTCTTTGGCCGTAAATTTGGCCTCGTTTGGAATTTTCCTTAGTGTTTTTTCTATGCACGTCTCATCGAGAAAACACTCTGTGGTGTACTGCTCGAGTTATATGAACTTAGTAATGGAGTATCCGATCGTAAGGGTGGGATTGTACACCTTCATCCACAATATTTAAGATCACCTCTTCATTAGAAGAAAAACATCCCTATGTAGAAAAAACATGTCCTGTTTTGATTTGGGCATGTCCACGACAATGGATAGCCTGCAAAAACCCCACGTCGTAATTGTGAGCTTTCTTGCAATGGGGCATTGCATCCCATTGCTAGACTTGGCCAAATTACTCGCTTCACACTCTCCCCGTCAGCTATGTCACCATTCACACCATCGAGCATCATCTATGAGGTCTCATGGACGAATCCCACCAAGCCCTTGCTCTGGATATTCTGTTGGTTGACCTATGTCCTCCCAACGCAATTCAATGTCTACTAGAGGGACACGGAAGTATGGATCTTTTGCCATATGGATCTTGAGCTGCTGTTATTTCACTCGTCAAGAGCCTTCAAGAGCCCTTCGAACAGTGGGTTGAAGAGAAGGCTAGTTGTTGGCCAGTTACCTGGAAGCTCAATAGACCATTTTTTTTTATTACTAGCAATCTTTGTAATTGTGTAACCAAATATCTTAAAGATTGGGTCAAAATTTTATGCTAAACTTAATAAGCTTTGATGGACATCCCTATTCTGTTTGGAGTTTATATGGATTGCTTGGTCTTTGCTAAAAACGTCGCTTGCTATTTTATACTTCCATTTTGGCATGTACTATTGCTATGACACTCATTTTTCTTCCTCTTCAACAGATCAAATGTTTTCTTGTTTTAGTATTTCACACAAATAGTAGCTCAAATCAATTGTAGCCGCCGTGGTTGCATCTTGGTAGAAACTGTGTATTGGAGAATTCAAACAACAACGGTGAGACAATGACTGAAGGACAGAGAAAGTTATTAAAAAAACCACCTTTTTTATTCCTCTCTTCATCGATTGCAAATGCTTATGGTTAGGTCTTAGAATACTCTCAAATTTTGCATAGTTCTACAATAGAGTAAATACCCATGTAAAGAATATGGATATCAGTAGGCAAAAAATCTTAATGGGTGGTGCAAGAAGTATAGACACAATGATATTTGGTGTGGGAAGTCTTCGAATTAGATGCTTAGCAGACAATACAATAATGTTCGATTTGACAATGTAGTGAAAATCTGATTGAGAAATTAATACATATTAACATGTCTGCCAATGATACTTGTTCAATGCTTTCATGAGTATGAAATCCCCTCTTAATAGCCCCCAACAAGCCCTAAATTTGGCTTCCCAAATAACATCTCAGAAACGTGTTTGTGCCCTTTTTCAAGCTTCTTTGAAAAACAATAAATCAAGCATATAAACGGCTTGTAGTTTTTTTCCAACTCTTGCCACCGTTTAAGTCTTACTTTTCAAGCTATTAGTTCGAGTGGTTTAAATAAATAAATATTTCGATTTCCCATTTCTTACTTTTACATTTTCTTTCTCTTGTTTATACTTTGAAGCACGTGACTTCGAAAAAAGAAAATAAACTTAAACCTAATTCTTTCTTTTATAAAGTATATTCTTAACTGATACTTTTACTTTACAAACTCATGTACTATAAATTATTTTTTTATATTTTTTTAATTGTTTTATTTATTTAAAGGGCCAAACATTATTGAAATGATGCAATTGTGGTCATCTTGAATAGTATATTCATGTAAACTCTATTGGACAAAATCACAATAGTTGTTAGTGTGTCACACATGTCATGTTAACAATTTTTTTTTTGGTGCGAAGTCCTAAAGCACTTTACATTTTGTGATTAAATTCTACAGGACATTCAAATACCAGTTCAACCTTGTGTACATGGCAACGTGAAAGCTATACTAATTGCATATAGATAGTTGTCACATATCCAGTTTCTTGAAAGAATAGAGTAGTTCACTTTGGCAAACAATGGCTCCTATTAATGTTATTAGTGTGCCATATGGAGGTATTATTCTTTTCATAGAAATGTGCCTTATACTTTTGCTACTCACCGTGGTCAAGGATACACGTTTATTTGTCACATTACTGACGTGTAATGTGGTACTTCTCTTCTACTACTCATAAGTCAGTGCACACTATATAATGTTATGCTACAAAATGTGAACGTTCCACATGAAAACAGAGGGGACCATCAGTTGTGTGCATAGTTGACTGCACTATATCACTCGAACATCCAACTAATGATCATTATACACACTTGCCAGATGGACAAAAACACTGACAACAATTTGTGATTTTGAATATAGCTATTTAGTGTCAATTGGTTTTTTAGAACAGGCTTTCTCGTGATTTTGTGCAATAGAATCGAGTTTCCTTGAATTGCAAATTGAGGAAGCTAATGCCACAACAAGCATTACAACTGTCCTTGTGAAAATGTATACATGAAGTAAGAAAATGAGAAACAATATGGACTCATTGCTAAAGCAATCAAATTCTCAAGATTCTATGAAAGAACAACTTGGACATCTGCTAAAATTGAATGCCAAGAGTTTCAAATGTTTAAAAAAACAAAGCATATATAAAGGTGTTAGGAAACGTCCATGGGGTCGTTATGCTGTAGAAATTAGGTACCCTAAATCTAAGCAATGTCGATGGCTTGGAACATTTGACATAGCTGAGGAAGCAACTAATGCCTATGACAAAGCTGCAAGATCCATGAAAGGAATTGAAGGAATGACAGGTTCTGACTCTAACAACTCAATGCAATGCATTTTGTTAAAACATGTTACATTGTCATCATCTAGAGTGCAGTCAGCTTCTAAAATAGAACCTTTTATGATTCAAGCCTGGTGCCGAGCTCCCTCGACTTATTCTGTGATAGGATAGTTTTCTCTGCATTTTCAGTTCTAGGTTAAATTTTGTTTTAAGAATAAAGGATTGATTCCTTGGATCATCCTATTGTAAGATCTCGATCTACTTTGTAAGGTTAAGGGTCTTAAGGTACACTATAAACCTTAAGGTCTCCTTAAGCCATTAACACCAGAGATCCTGTCATTTTGATGTGTTTGAACCTTAGTCCTAGGTTATGTCATGTTTAGATTCCCCCCTAAGTGTTTGGATTCAATTTATTTTGTCCTTTGCAACATTTCCTAAAAACTGTCAAAGTTGCATAGTTGCCGAGCAAAGTTGCATTGTTGCCGAACAAAGTTGCTTGTTGCCGAGCGTCAGGTTGTCAACATATTACCGAGTAACCTGACATAGTGTCGTTTGGTATTCCATCGGTTACAACTCATAGAGGGGCAGTTGAATCGATGGTATGATGCTATAAAAACGCTCCCTTGGAGAGGAGAGCAAGGGAGAGAAGATAGATATGTAACAGATTTGTACGACTTGATAAGTTTTGAAGGAACATGAACAATTTTCTGAGTATTTTGAATGTGTACGGTGTTGTGCGGATCCACTAAGCAAAACCAATAACATATTTTTATGGTGTTGTGAGTTTACTTTCTGTTGCAATTTGTTTCATTCAATTTAGTATTGATTTGTAGAAGTTAGAAGTGTTTTTGTAAGCGCAGTCCTGAAACCCTCCTATTTTGGGTCTGTGCATAAGATGGAGCCCTAACTTGGGATTTCTCCAGTGGATCCTCACGGCCACTTGGAAAATGCAAGTTAGGGACATGTACTATAGGACTTCAGAAGCTCAAGAACTCAAAATTAGGTCTGTAATATTTAAGATCAAGCCCTAGGTCAAATATCCTCGTGTATTTGACCAGTCAAGTAAGCAAATGTATGAACATATGAATGTATCGTTTGATGGGACTTGGTAGGTTGGTGTTTTGGGGTATTTTGGGTTAGTTGAACACTCTTGGGTGATTGTATGAACTCTGTGTACCCATCTCTCGATACTTACTTTGCAAACCAAGCCTAATTTGGCCAATTAGGTCTGTGTGTCTTGCAGGTGTTCAGAGGTGCTGGAGTAGAGTTGGTCTCTGTGACTTTTGGGTTTGTTGTAACTTCCTAAAGGGTACCCAATTCTGTAATTTATTTGCCAAGTCCCTTTGCAAAAGTAAAAGTTGTCTTAGGAAAACCACTTAGAAAAGGCTACAAGGATTTCTAGGACAATATTGGTTTTAGTGATTTGAGGTGTGTGCTACACAAACCAATGGGCGATTTCATACCCATAGAGCCTAAATGAAGTGTTTCAACCAATAGATTGATTGGTTGTTAGGAGTATGAAGATTTCCTTGTTTGTTTCCTTGTAGAGGGAAAGATCAGTGAGGGATCAAAGTTTCTCAGTTTGAGCACTTGGGTTCACTTGTGGCTTCTTGCAGCATTGCTCTGCATCAAAGCCACAAAGGCAACCCAAAATTCTCCATTTGACCGTGTGGACACATTCAGGGAAAGCACTGGAAAACAATGATGATTTAACCGAAAGTAATTGTACATATTTAAAGGAATCTATGCTTGCAGCAACAACCAACAACAACAACAACAACAACAACAATTGTATTCAAAGTTCGAGCAGTTGGACCAAAGACTATTTGAACAATTGCACTATGGAAAGTAGTGGTGGTCCTCAAGCTGCATTGAAATATCTTAATCCTCAAAAGACGTGTGAAAATAATATTTTGAACTACACCAACATAGTTTCTATTCGAAATCAGCAAATTGGCCCTGATTATCACTATAACGTTCCTTATATCTCTAGTGAACCTACTCACAATTTCTTGTTTTTATCCTTCCAAGACCACTTTGGGTAACCGAATGAGTAGTGACTGCCTCACTAATTTAATTGACAATGCCACTTGCACAATGCCAACCAACTTTTTTGAGCCACTAGTGTTAGGTGTATTCAACCCAAAAATCAAACAAATCTGTCCTAACGATACTTTTCCATGTGGATGTTTACTTGACCAAATAGCGCAAGAATACATTTCAGTCTCAAATTTCAATAATCTAGATGGATTGAACAACAAGACTCATGCAAACCATGCTACCACTTAATACATGCCCGATGCAAGCAGTTCTCCATGCAATGCTAGTGACTGCGTATCTAAAGTTCAATTGCAGTTGTAGACAACTTGACAGATATGCAGACAGAGTGGCGACAAATGAATGAATTCATTGGTATGAGCTTTAGAACCATCTTATATTTACATGTTTTGTTTATCACACTTAACTATGAATATAGTAGAAACCAATAGATTATGTGAGCAAATATTTAGCCTTTCATTGTTTTGCTATACAAATAACCAGTTTCTTTGAAAGTATAGTGTACATAATAGAAGACCTAATTGTAATTCAGTGTCAGATGTTCTTTTGTCTTCTAAAGACAACATGTGCTCAAACAAGATCCACATGTTCGATGCTATTCCAGCGATGGACAACGTGTCTGCAACTCATTAGTTGAACACTCAGGCTTCCACTAAAAACCTTCTAAGTGCCAATTGTGTTCCCATTGAGCATGTTACTAGTGTGGCCATTACAGAACAACACTGTGAACTTTGTTCAAAGATTATAGCTTATGTGCAAGAACTAAAGACTAGACTGCACACAATAGAGCAAACTATGAAGCTTATGATAAAGTGCAATGGCATGTTATGCACAAGTTTTACAACATCTTCTTGATTTATTTGGGTCTTAAGTTGAGCACAAGAGTATCAAAAAGGAACCATGAGGCTTTTGACTAAATGTAATGGCAGATCATCAGAAAGTTAATTTCCAAAATGTATCTAAGTTCCATTTCAAGCATTCTACAGTTTGCATTGGGATTGCAAATGTAACATTGAGAACATGAAACATCTTTTAAATACTTGCTTGTATTGCTGTACTAGGATTGCAAAAACAAGATTCAGAACACGAAACTGCTGTTAAAAGGGCAATTTTCAAAATGTATCTAAGTTCCATGTTAAGCACTCTTAGTTTGCATTGGGATTGCAAAAGCAAAATTGAGAAAACGAAACTATTTTTAAATACTTTCTTGCTAAGGTGTTTGCTGTTTCGGTGTTCCTAGTGTTCTGTCTCTTCTTTGTTTCGCAGGCTTTGATTGTTTACGTTCGCCGTCATGTCTTTCTTCTTGATGATCTACTTTCTGTAATTAGGGTTTCAGCTCCCTTCAAAACTTTTTCGCACGGTGATCAAAACCATTTCCTACTCTGAATCTTATCTACTTTTTAATACTTCACTGGAATTCCTATCATTCTTTTCTAATTAGCTTTTAACAAAATACATTTCACTTCGGCATGAACTTTGACGCTTTGCGTCCTTGTTAATAAATATAATTGTTTAAAATATTTTAAATTATTTATTAATTTTTAAATATTAATATTTAAAAGTAGAAGTCCAATTTAATTTTATGTAAAAACATTACGTTTTAATATTTGAATGATAATTTAATTAGCATTTATTATTATTATTATTTTTGATCGATAAAAGGCAAAGGCGAGGTATTTTTTTTTATTAATAAAATTAAAATATTTACAGCTCCGTTCGTGCAGGCACTGGTAGGAAAGAACGAAGTTAAGAAAACCTCTAGTCTTGCCCGGGACTATAAGTCCTGTACATTAGTTAGTGTTACAATGCTCACATGGGTAATGCGAGATAATTCAATATGAGGACAACCCTGATTTACAAGTTCCAGACTACCCTATTCTACAAATGAGGCATTCTTATTTCATGGCATCTTACAATGTTCTGTTCCAATTATGTCGGATCTTTTTACAAATGTGAGTTTCACATTATAATTACAGATACAAGATTGCAAACCCTTTTTACAAATTATCATTTATTATTGTGCAAAACCTCAAAATATTTTAAAATAAAATAAAAATAAAAATAAAGTTGTGTATAATAGACATGATTCCTTTATTATGAGCACCCAATGTTTATAGAGCCTAAGCCTATCTGATATATCATTGCACTTTCTGAAGGTGCTTGGAAAGCGAATTGCAAGTCAGTTCTCGTGCTGTATACATCTCAAGTTACAAATAAAAAGGTTTGCTTTACTGAGAAGAACAGAATATCCAACCCCAAATGATAATAAGAGTCACCCAAGTAATGCTGCAATGCATTTTTAATGCCTCAAAAGGTTTCTTGGAAGGATAAGTCCTCGCTTAAGCGATCTGAAATGACCTGAAGGGAGTGATTGATAGGGGTCCTCTCCACGAGCCCTAGAGGGAATTCACATGACCAAGAAACGCCTTGCAGTTTTTGACTTTCTCACGGAAAATAGCAAAGTTTGAGATATTTTTTTCATGCAAAATCTGAAACACAAGCAAAAACATATTTAATAAAAAAATTAATGTGAAAAGCCATAAGCCCTTTTCTGTATGAATTTCAGGCAAATTAAAATGATTTCTTTAAATTCACTGAAATTCAAACATTTTGCTTCAGATTTGCCAAACCCTGCGACATAGCATAAAATACCTACAAAGTTATTACCAGAAGGATTCTTTACAAGGTTACCCCGAGTTTCCGGGACGGGGACGGCAGGGGACGGCGGGACGGGTTTCCGGGACGGCAAATTTTTTTGCCGATTTTGGGGACGGCAGGGGACGGCAAAGGGGACGGCTATGTAAATA
>MU224910.1:4375586-4412524 GCA_018584345.1 Thuja plicata | reverse complement strand
TGTTTGGGGACGGACGGCCGTCCCCGGGACGCGCGGGGGACGGCTACGGCGTCCCCAGCCGTCCCCGGGACTTTTTGCCGTCCCCTTATTTTATGACAGACGTCCCCAAGTCCCGGGGACGTCCCCAAGTCCCGGGGACGTCCCCACCAAATTCTCAGAATTTGGGGACGTCCCCAAGCCGTCCCCAAGTCCCGGGTACGTCCCCGTTCCGGGAACTTGGGGATTTAGGCCGGGGACGCGTCCCCGGGTAACCCTGATTCTTTAACATTCAATTTGATCCAGAATGAAGCCATTATTCAAAAATGCTACAGAGGTCTGGTGGAGCTTTCACGGTCCAGAGTTGCACTCTTTTCCTTTTGATTGACTCGATACCCTCTTTGAGATTCAGTATCTGCTACCTTATTCTGTTCTCTATATGCACAACTGCAGGAGATTTAATTGCTGACCTTTGATTCTGTGAGTATACTGCAAGTTGAAGAAATGTCAAAAACAGGTGTTAGAAACCATGCACAAAATACATTGATGGTGGAGGATATTGCATCTTCTTATATTGAAGCTTATTGTATTAAATGTGCTGTGAATTTGTACACGTGGATCACGATTCATTGCACTAGTCATGCAGCCTGAGTTATGAATCATGATAGCTGAGAAAACATAGGGTAAGACAATGAACTAGACATAGATGCCTCAGTTGGTAAGTAGATGCTGTTTGTGTCATGTGTGTGGAACCTATTTGGTAGCCATGTACTTCTCGCATTGGATATGTTTCAATATTTATAATGCAATTTCAAATTTGTAAATGCCCTATAGAGTTACTTGTGTACTTGAAACTTCATATTCTGATGCATGTCATATATGCTACAAGTTTGAAATTTGAATATATAATCCTCAAGATTTTGATTTTAACATATTGATATGTACTCCTGAGATTTTATGCATATGTCCTCGTCTGTAATATCTGAGGCCATCTTTTATCCAAGTCAAAAAAATGTATTAGATTTTTGTTTACTACACTTGTTTTCTGTGCCTCATGTTTGGGAATTGTTCCTTGACATTATTTGTTGTTCATTCTAGTAAAGTCATTGTGTCTACAGCAATAAAAATGATTCATAATTTTTTTTCACATTAGGATAACTGCTATTAGAGTACATATGATTATATATCATGGGTTTTACGCATGAAATTGTAAATGTGATATATAAAGTTTGGATATTTTCTCTCATCTCAAATAATGTTATTGAAGGTGGAGAGGAAAGAACTGTCGAGTTCATGAAGAGGCAGGGTCGGTCAAATGCCAAAACGCCTCTGTTAGAACCTTCCTCTGAAAAAGGATGTGTGAAGCATCCTTTTCCACTGAACTATTTCTTTAAGCCATGGAAACTTGGACAGTGGTTTTTCCAAGTTGTTAAATTCGGTATTGTTCAGTATGTATGTTCTTTAATTCCTCCAACAATGTTTGCTAAGTTTTCAAGTGTTATCTAGTAGGTTATTTCAGTTTCTATTTGATTTTTTAATTGAGGTTGTGGCTCTTCTGTTCTGACTATTTTGGCTGCTGAAATATCTGGTTTCCTCAGATGATAATAAAGACATTTTCTGCACTTTTAGCAGTGGTGCTTGAAACATTTGGGGTTTATTGTGAAGGAGAGTTTAAGGTAAATTGTGGGTAAGTTGCCATCCCTATGCACTAAATTCTTAGATAACATGTGTAGTAGCAACAGAAAAACTTAATGTTTTATTTCTTTCAGCAGCGGCTTTTTCTTCTACCCAAGGACTACTTTTTGAGAATAAAATGTATATTATTATTATTATAAAAGAAACTTTGAAATGAGCTTAAATGCTCCGATCGTAATTAGGTGGTAGGAAATTGAAATTTGAAAACACAATAACCTATTAAATAAATTCTCAACAAAAAGCAATGATGTGATAAACATTTTTCTAGCATTCACTTCTGACTGTGAAGACATCCAATCTTCAAAATATTAAATTGTCAATCCAGTTTGATTGCACAACCTTTTCATAAGAAAATATTCTTTGCTACAAGTACTATTATACTTAAGGCTAAGTTGCCGGTTCGGGTTCGAAGAACCGGTTCGCGGGTACGACAAAATTTTGAAAAGGGGTTAGGGTTTGTTAGCACAAAATATATATATATATATATATATATATATATATATGCAGCCTAGGAGCATGAGTAGCATGAGTTAAGATTATAATGTCACATAGTATCATAAAAACAACAAAAACTTGTAATCATAGCATCATGAATCATGATCATACCATCATAGCATCATCTACTTCAAGTTCAACATCAAAGATTCAAAAAATTAAAATGTCAAAGGATAAATCATAACATCAAGTTCAAGTATAATTGTTTCAAGTTCAACTAATGGATTAATAATTTATTGATATTCTTCATCATCATCATCATCATCTTCTTCTTCTTCATTGGCGTTAGTTGATTCACAAATTGTGCTAAGGCCAATGGGATCAGCTGCACCAATAACATTATTGGTGTCAAAATCTGCAAATTCAGCGACTGCAAGTTGAGAAGTGGAAGCATCCAAGTCCGAATGCTTTGCATGTAAATTCCACATCTCTGTCTCCCCTTCTTTGTATTCTTTATTCTTGTGCGAGATGAGATGCAAGTTGCAATGCACATATACCAAGTCCTTTGCTCTTTTTGATTGCAACCTATTGCACTTTATTGAGTGGATGAAAGAATATGTGCTCCAATTTCTTTTTGATGCAGATGAACTAACAACCTATGAAGACAAGACAAACAACCTATGAAGACAAGACAAAGTAAACAATTAAAATAAAATTATTAATCTTATAAAATAAAAATTATTAGCAACTCATGAAGACAATGTAAACTAAAATATTTTAAATAAAACTTGTGATACAATTTTGATTGCAAGGGGCTGCAACGTTTGGAATCTTTGGCCATGGAGGTACCACCAACTATGAGCATCCTTCCTAAACCAATGACGAAGAGCATCATTACTTAGACCTCTTGCATTCACAAATTCTATGAACTCATCTGTAATCAAATCTCACATATCATCATTAGGAAAGAGTCTTTCAAATGCTGCCTTGTACCCATCAGACACTTCTAAATCTCTATGTGGTGGCAACTTTTCTGATAGATCAATATATTGGTTGCTATAATATTTTGGTGTCAATGCATAGGCAAGCAAATGTAGAGTAGTCATCTTGTTCCATCATTCTACTACAATTGTTTGCAATTGTTTGAAGAAGGTCTTCTCGGGATCTTGCTCTTTTTCATTTACAATTTGCTTCATCTTCTCAAGCATTGAGTCTATGCCATCATACACCTCTCCAAGGCAAGGCCTATCCATGTCAGTGTAGCGAAGCATACTCATAACGGGCTTGGTGAACTCAAGGTGATACTCCACATGTTCCCAACATGAGTCATCCAATATCCTATGCTTAATTTTGGTTGCCCTCTCAGTGTTGCTTTGCCTTCATATAGACCAATTATTGCTGATTACCATATTGCAAAGTGCTACTTCACTTGCACAAGTCGTCTCAAGACGATTAAGTTTGATGCAAAACGGGTCTCAACAACCTGTAACAAAAACTAGAGCAACAAAAAAATAAATATTAGAGACATACTTTAAAAACAAATACACATTACACAATCAAATTATGAAAATCAGAAATTGTAAAATACTAATTAAATTTTTTTAAATTAAATTATTACTTCAAGTTGAAGTTCAAGTTCGCTTACCTTCAATAGCTCCAAATGTGAGAATAATCTGAAAATTCCTTGAGTCATGTGGTGGTTTGTGACGAACATCTGGATGTCATTAGCCTCTTCATACACCTCTGTGATCCTCCCAATTTTGTTACCAATCTTTTGTAGCATAAGATTAAGTGAGTGAACTGCACAAGGTGTCCAAAAGATATGTTGATATCGCTCTTCAACCAACAAACCAACAACTCTACAATTCTTTGCGTTGTCCGTTATGTCTTGGACAACGTTTCTAGGTCCCACTTGTTCAATGACAGAGATGAGAATATCAGCAATAAATGGCCCATCTTTTACTTGCCCCTCACAATCCACGAATTTCAAAAACATTGCCCCTTTAGGGGACACCACTTTGACATTGATCAAGGGACGATTTGTTGCATCTGAAACAATCGATACCCCTGTCTCAATTCATGAATTCCTTACGGGCTTCAATGCATCCTCAATCCCCTTGACCTCTCTATCTCAATCCCCTTGACCTCTCTATCCAACAAGGTGGTTTTTACTCTCTCATAACCGGGTCCTGTATACCCTCTTGGAGCTTCATTGACACTTTTCATTATCTTCTTCCAGTATGGGGAGTGAACAACACTGGAAGGCAACCCATTTGCAAATAAGCATCTTGCCACATCAATGTCTGCAATTTCCCGACTCTCATTTTGAAATGCAGTTTCCAGTGGTCCTTTTCATTTGTGTGTAATAGGTGCTTAAGTTTCAGTTAGGGTCAGTTGAGGTAGTATAAGAGGGGTTGTCTTCTATCACAATAGAGGGGGGTTGTCTTCTATCCAAAAAACATTTTTAATGGCTCCTTATCCATTGGTTGTTTTTTAAGTTTTATGTAGGAGAGTTTAAATATTGCAGTGAGTTCAAGAAGGTTATGAACTATAATCTTGTCCTTCATGGTACACGTCTATGCAAGACAATTACTGAGTATTGAGAATACAACATGGTCAGAAGTAGAAATGGGAACCACCAATGTGATTCTTAGCAGTTATGAACTGAATGTATTGATAAAAATATTATATGATTGTTTTATTCTATGTTATAATTGTAATTGTATGTAGTACGTGGATGGAGGGGCAGAAAGGTGTGAGATGAAAGTTGAAGAGAGGATTTGTGTGGTGTTGACCTCATATAACATGTATTGGCAGTATTGTTAAATGAATTTTTTAATTCTATGTATGAAATCACACCTTCACACTCTTGCTTTTACATTTGCTCCCCTTGTTGGTTCAGGCCTTAGCAATCCTATGATAAGTGATAGGGGTTGGTGATTAGAATTATGAATCAGATTACAATACCTGGTGTGATACCTACGGTATTGTCAATTTCAATATAAAAACTAGAAGACTAACAACAGAATTGCAAGCCAAAAAGTGATCCATTCTATTTGAAATTGGAGTTTACACAAATATGATGGATCCCAAGGGTCACTAGAATACTTCGGAAATGAAATGAAGAGTCATCATAATGTTTATTACAAACAAACTTATTAAAACTACCAAAAATTTCAAAAAAACTATATAAAAATTTAGGTCTACTTGGAGAAGGCATAACTTTCTAGTCCTAGGTCCGATTTGCGAACCGTTTACTTCGTTGGAAAGATAATAAAAAATTGTAGACCCAAATCTAGGAAGTGAAATCGAGGTTACCCTTCCCCAGAGGAGATCATCCCAGAAATGCCCCGAAGACCTTAAAAAATGCAGTTTACTAAGACAGAAAATACTGAAAAATTAGATTTCAGTATTTCCCAATTCCATCCTGATCATTCCTCCCCCCTTGAGAGGCAATGGGCCCCATTGCACTAACCTGTTGCAACAAATGAGGAAATTGTGCTTCAATTTGTTCCTTAGTTAACCACTTGCCTTGATGAGGATGCCGACCAGCTCGAACCACCCGATAAAGAGGAATGTTCTGATTTCTTAAAGTCTTTAAAATGACTTCAGTAACATGGTCACACTGGACTGGAATAGTAGTAGATAATTCTGCAGCTTGAATGTGTTTAGTAGCTTGGGAAATGTCCAACAAAGGAGGAAAATAGGGTCTCAACAATTCCACATTGAAAACTGGATGCATTCCCAAGAAGGATGGCAAATTAAGTTCAAAAGCATTCTCACCAGCTTGCTTCACGATAGTATACTGGCCATAACGAAGAGGACGATGCTTCTTGTTTGGTCCGTGAAGGTGCTCTTTCTGAAGATGTAACCATACCTTGTCACCAATCTGAAAGTGATGACGAGTTCTATGTTTATCATGCCTTTCCTTATACTTCTGATTACTCTGCTCCAAAATCTCATGAACTTGCTGCTGTAGGTGTCTAATGTTATCAATGAATTTTTCTGCTTTATCTACCTCCTTGCCAACATTCAATAGACTATCAGATTGCAAAACTGGCAGTGCTACATCCATAGGTGCCAATGGCTAATACCCAAGACAAACCTCAAATGGACTATGCCCTGTAGTACTATGGAGTGCACGGTTGTAGTTGTGTTGCACGTAGGGTAAGCTTTCATCCCATGTGCGAGGATGTTTTGAATGATACATCCGTAAGATATGAATAATCATTCGATTCACCACTTCTGTCTGCTCATTTGTTTGGGGATGGAATGCTGTGGACTTTGTCAACTTGGTGTCCATTTTAGCTCAAAGTGCAGACCAAAATTTGCTGATGAACCTGCTATCCCTATCAGAAATAATAATTTTGGGCAAACCAAAATGAACCCAAATATGTTCAAAAAATAACTTGGCAGTCTCTTCTGCAGAAATCATCTTTTTACATGCTACCATGATAGCCATTTTAGAAAACCTATCGACCACAACATATACACAATCATGCCCTCGCCTGGTAGTTGGAAGCCCAGACATAAAATCCATTGAAACAGACTGCCATGGCTTATCAGGAATAGGTAATGGTAAGTATAGACCAAACTTATGGTTTGCTGGCTTTGCAATTGCACAGGCTGCACAAGCTTGTATATATGAAATTATATCCTGCTTCATTTTTGGCCAATAGAAATACTTTTGAAGGATAGCAGTAGCCTTACCAATACCAAAATGTCCTGCAACACGGCTGTAGTGAGCTTCCCATATCATTTTCTTCTGTTCCTTAGTGGGTACACATATATGACCAACATGGCAAAGCAACCCATCCTGTAAGTGAAAATCAGAGACACACTTTCCTTCTACCAAATTACTATAGATGTTAGCAAAATCAGGGTCAATACCATATAGTTGTTCCCATGTAGATGATTGATGACCACATGAATCCAACACCATTGTCAAACCTGCAATTGGAGACCTACTCAAACAATCTGCAACTTTGTTACTACTTCCTTTTTTATGACGAATGTTGAGGTGAAATTGTTGTAGATAAGCTGACCACCTCTGATGTCTATCATTCTGCAACTTCCCTTGTGTTTGCAAGAATTGAATAGGTTTATGGTCTGTATGTATAACAATTTCCTTTCCCAGTATATAATGTTTCCATTGTTTGCAGGGCTGAACAATAGCATACAACTCCTTGTCATAGGTGGGTTACCTATGTACTGTATTAGAAAAAGTTTCACTGTGATAGGCAGCAGGATGCCCATGTTGCATGAGTATTGCGCCAAGAGCATAATCAGATGCATCAGTTTCTATCTCGAATGATTGTTGCAGATCTGGGAGGACCAGTACTAGTGCTGAACATAGTCTTTTCTTTAACTCTTCAAATGCTTTTTGCTTTGCCTTTGTCCACTGAAATTTTACTTGTGCTCCACCCCTTAGTGATTGATTGAGAGGCCATGATATATGTGAGAACCCAAAAACAAATCTGCGATAGAAGTTGGCTAAGCCCAAGAAGCTGCGAAGCTCTGTGAAAGTTTTAGGAGATGGCCAATCTCTGATTATTTGAATCTTTACTGGGTCAACATGAACACCCTCAGTATCTCAATGATATACCCTAAGTATTGAATACTCTGCTTACGAAAAGAGCACTTCTCAATGTTGGCATAAAGTTTCTGTTGTTGCAGAGTTGAAAGCACTTGTTCAACATGCTGCAAATGCTCAGACCAAGTCTTGCTAAAGATGAGTATGTCATCCAAATAAACAGCCACAAAAGAATCAATGAATGGTCTAAGAACATCATTCATCAACCTCATAAATGTTGCTGGGGCATTTGTTAGGCCAAAAGGAAAACTAACCATTCAAACAAACCTTCCTTAGATTTAAATGCAGTCTTCCACACATCTGTTGGATCAATTGGTACTTGGTGATATCCAAATTTCAAGTCAATTTTTGTAAAGAACTTAGCCCCCCTAAGTTGGTCCAACAAATCATCAATTCGAGGGATTGGATATCTATTTTTCACACTGATTTTGTTCAATGCCCTGTAATCAATACAAAGTCTCCATGTCCCATCTTTCTTTTTAGCAAGGGCAATTGGACTGCCACCGGGTGAAGCACTTGGACGAATATGTCCTTTCTGAATCAACTCTTGAATTTGTCTCTTGATTTCATCTTTTTCCAAAACTGACTTATATATTGGCTCATTTGGTAGTGGTGTGCCTAGGATTAAATCAATAGAGTGCTTGACTTGACAGTGTGTTGGAACTCCCACCGGTGATTTAAACACACTATGATATTCTTTCAAAATTTTATCCATCTGATTTTGTTGATTTGCTGTTATGGCTACCTTAGCATGTGTATTAAGAACAACTGACTTTGTTTGTTCAGGGCGAACCATGAGCAGAACAAAAGCTCCAGTTTGAGCAATCAAACGTTTACATTGTTTAGCACTAATCACAGAAGCAATTTGTGTTGGACATACCTGTGGTATTCGTTACCTTTTCCCTCCGAGCTTGATTGTAGCACTACGTGGCCTGGATTCATACACTCCATGCCTTCGATACATGTAAGGTTGCCCCAGCAAGCCATCACATACATCCAGCGGTGCTACATAACATAACAAAAATATTTAATAAAGTTACAAATTTACAATCTTGCAACTTAAAAAAAGTGACATTATAACCCATGCAGCTCCCTCCCTTGTCGGTGTAGGCTTTTTTTTTTCTTTTTTTTTGTAGCCCTCACTGTAAAATAGAAACGGTGCAATCTTCAGAAAACAAGAATGGCAGTGTAGAGGCAAAAAATTTGCAGGTTTTAAAAAAAATTATTTTTTAGCTTTAAATTTTTTCAAAAAAGTAAGTATTTTTTTGAAGACTTTTTTGGGTGGTTGGGCTGCAGGTCCTCAGCCCCATGAAATGCGTGAAGCAGATCTTGGACAAAACCCTGGTTAGGGAGAATTCTACAATGTAGACTTTCTAGGATGCTTGCCTGCTGTCTTTTTTGCCTTTATGATATTATCCTTAGGAATGCTGGATTTTCAGCTGTACACAAGTTAATATAGGTTACAAGTTACAACTCCTTAGTTACGGCAGAGCAGGTTTGTGCCTCTGGAGCATCATCATAATCTTATTCAGAAATGTAAAATCACAAACAGATGGTTATTATTATTATATTTTTAATCTTATGTACAACCTTAACGATCGCTTGCATGTTCTGTATTCTATATGATTTTCAGTTTTTGAACTTTGATATTGTGAATGACATTCAATTGTTTGTCTTGTTTGATTTTGAATCTTTGATTGTTTTTTTCTGTAATTATTTGCAGGTATCCTTACCTGGCAGTTGTGCTCAACTTCAGTCAGTCATGGGCATTGTACTGTCTCGTCCAATTTTACACGGTTACAAAGGATGAGCTGGAGCCAATTAAGCCTTTGGCAAAGTTTCTTATGTTTAAGTCCATTGTATTTTTGACATGGTGGCAGGGAATCGCAATAGCAGTTCTCTATTCTTTGGGCATATTCAACGGTGCTTTAGCACAAGGCCTGCAATCCAAAGCAGGCGTTCAAGATTTCGTTATATGCATAGAGGTGTGGACATATAACTTTAGTTTTATATTCTAAATTCATAACTTTTCAAAATTGTGGCAAATAAAAAATCAATTATGCATATAAATGTGAACTGCTGACATTTAGTCAATGTAATTTTTAGCTACAGTTGCTTGTTACATATGATCAATATTTGGAACCATGCAAATTAAAAACAGTAGCGCTAACAAGTATAATGACACTTGTGGTAGTGTAGATTGAGAGGTAATGACATGTCTGTAATGTTGCTATATGGTTTCATTGATGGTAATGAGTTGTTCACCTTCCATGCTCCTCTGATCTTTCTCTTTCTTGAGTCGACTGTTTGGCTGAGTTTAATTGTTTAAACATTTTCTCTTTTCTGGATGAAATGGAATTCTTATCATGCCTGAGTCTGAATCCAAGTCTTCATCTTGCAGAGCCTTGCATTTATGTCTTAAGGCCATCCGTGTTTACATTGTTACAATAATTTTGAATATGACTTCTCATTTTACAACTATGCATATGCTACAGTTGTGACAAGATTTTGGTACAGTAATGAGATCCAACATTGTTATGCTAATTTACTGAATCAGCATGAAACCTAGACAATTCCAGGTATTAAATGCTAAGACAGGGTCCAGTCCGTTTGTGGGTCCGGACAGGGTCCGGTCCACGGAGAGCTGGTTCGAACCAGGCCATGGGCAGTTTGGACCCGGGCAGGCTCGCCCAAACTGGACGCCGGACCAGGCAAAGTTTGAACTGGTCCGTGGTCCAGGTCCAGTCCGTTTGTGGGTCCGGACAGGGTCCGGTCCATGGAGAGCTGGTTTGAACCAGGCCATGGGCAGTTCGGACCCAGGCGCATCACCTGCCCAGCCGGTGAACAAACTTCGAACTTGGACGAACTAGGGCCCGCGGACAACGTTTAAGCACAATAGGTTGCAATAAAAAAGAGCGGAGAACTTGGTATTTGTGCATTACAACTTGCGTCTCGTCTCACATAAGAGTAAAGAATACAATGAAGGGAAGACAAAGAGGTGGGATATAAATGCAGAGCTCGCGGACTTGGATGCTTCCACTTCTCGGCTTGCACTTGATGAATGTGAAGATTTTGACGCCAATACTATTATTGGTGCAGCTGATCCCATTGGCCTTAGCTCTATTTGTGAGTCAACTAATGCCAATGAGGAAGAAGATGATGAAGAAGAAGATGGTGAAGAAGAATAGAATATCAATAAATTTTTAATCCATTAGTTGAACTTCAAACAATGATACTTGAATTGATGTTATGATTTAATTTTAATGTTTTGAATCTTTGATGTTGAACTTGAAGTATATGATGGTATGGTCATGATTCATGATGCTATGATTACAAGTGTTTTTGTTGTTTAAATGTTTTTATGATACTATGTGACATTCTAATCTTAACTCATACTTCTAGGCTGCATAAATATGTATAAATTATATAATTTTTACATGTTTTTGTACTAACGAACCCAAACCAGCCCAAACCCTTTTTCAAAATTTTGTTGTATCGGCGAACTGGTCCTTCGTACCCGAACTTGAACCGGAACTTGAACTGGCATCCTATATTAAATGTTTTGGAATTAGGATTGGACCAAATTCTTTGTGGAGTTAGGTTGCACAGGATATTTAGTTAGAATATTTTGGAATTGTTTCTAGATATCCAGGTCATTCTAGGTACATTGAAGTGATTCCAAAACAATATTGGTGCACTTGCAGGTAGCAATTGTCAGCAGTTCGATTGCTTCAATGTAAATGTGATCTTGGGCCAGATAATTTTTGTTCTGCCTCTTGCATCATTGATGTTTTGTTCAACTGCTGAGGATATTTTTAGTAGGATTTGTACGTGGGAAAGGGAATTGTATTTGATGCCCTGTCTTAGGAGAAAATATGAAGAATCAAGTCTTTTTAGCTATGTTACCGGATCCCTCTGATATGCCTCGGATCTTGATTCTGGTGCGATCCGGATCCTGATTCTGCTCGGATTCTGCCTGGATTCTTGACTGGAATCTGAATTCTCTGTGGATTTTGCACTGCAGATTCTACAGAGAATCCAGATTCCAATCAGGAATCCTGCCGGAATCCACAAGAATCCGACCATGTGGGTGCCCAAAAACAGGCCACACATGCCAAATTATTATTCTTTTTTAAAACTAAAAAGCCTCTAAATCCTATTTCGACTAGTAAAGCATACATTTGGTCATTTGATGATCATTCATTCATCTCTCAAGCATTTTCACCATTTTTTGCTTTGTTCATCATGTAATGACATTTTGAGACTTTTGCAAAATGTGAATATGATATAATCATATAATGGCAATTATGGATTTATCATTTTATGAGAATCACACTTCTAACTTCTTATTATTATCATTATATGTTTGAAGTTTGAAGTTTTGAACTTATGATGAATGAGCATTGACATGTTATATATATATATATATATATATATATATATATAAAATGTCTATATGTATACCCACAGAATCAGGATCCGGCCCTAAAATATTTTGCCGAATCCCCAAATCCGAACCAGAATCAGGACTGGCTACTTAGCTTTTTAGAAGCCAGGAATATCACGAGTGAATTCAATTGATTATAATGACCTGCCCCATACCAAAAAAGTCCATAAAAGCTTGACACGACTAAAGTATCAAAGTTTTAAAGTTAAATTAGACCAAATGGCGACTTCAAGAAGCTTGGATGCGCCTCTTTTACACACGTGTGCCCACGAGAGAGAGAGAGAGAGAGAGAGAGAGAGAGAGAGAGAGAGAGGTTTCTACAAGTTCAACTATTATTGACTAATGAAGTATAACAGTAATAAATATATCGCGACAGCAGTGGCAGCAGCAACAGTAGCATAGCAGCAATAAATATCATGTTTCAGATTCATATCTAATGATATAAGAGCTAACATTATCTTTCTGATGTGGTGAAGGAATTTTAAAACAGGTTATGACAGTCGACAGTTTGCAAGTTATTCGGATTCATGAAGGAATTTAAAAACAATTATATAACAGTTAACAGTTTATAAGATCTTCAGATTCATGATTGAATTTTAAAAATTAATGTCACAGGTGATATTTTAATTTTAAAAACATTATAAATAGCTTCCTTGCCATTAGGAGATTTCCTTGACTGTCCCAGGGGTAGCCAGGTATCCCCATGGTGTTTCTTGTTCGTTTCCAAAATATTTTGGAATTTGAAGATTTTTGGGGATGGCAAAGTGACATACCTTGCCGTCCCACTGTACCTGAAACACCATTGGAGTGGGGATGAGGGTTTGAGGATAGGGGATGTGTCCCCAAGGAACACACCTTATTTAATATATTTAAAATAACAATATATTTAGAAACACAACTTATAGATAAAGGAACACAACTTATAGATAAACACTATTAAAATATTGGGTCCCTTTATCTATAAGTAAACATTATTATAGATAAAGGAACACAACTTCTAGATAAAGGAACACAATTAAAATAACTTATGGTGTTTCCTGCATTTCACGTAGGAAACACTGTCAACTCAGTCATACTCAGATGAACATCAATTTTACTGAACCTCAATCTGAAGCACAAAAACTTGAATCCAACATCTTCAAACACTACTCAACAACATTCCAAGATCTCATCATTAGATTTGCAACATGAAGAATATGCGGAGCGAAACTCTCAGCACCATTGCACAGGAAACAACTACTAATGACAGCAACATGTTGACATTAATGACAACCATACTAACTCACAAACCTCGATGCTAAAAATTTACACACAATCTGACCAGAAGCATATTTGTTACATATTAACTCAGCCAACAACTCATTCTGCTGAGTTTGGAAAGAGATGAAAGGTATGATGTAAGTGAAAAAGGAGAAAAGGGCAAAGTGCTTAACAAAGATTCAGTTGTTCAGATGTGGGTAGTGCAGAGATGAAGACAGATTTAGATGATTATTCACTATGAATTGTACTTTGGCATGTCAAATGCTATTTTATCAATTTAATTTCTTTTGTAATCAAATTATATTGTGCTTCTTGCTTTGAAGAAGTGATCTTCGGATTGCAAGTCATTTCTATATCTTGCTCTATAGGTAGTGAACCATAGTTGCAAGTCTTGAGCAATGAACTCTCCAATAGTGAGCCTAACAATTTGTAACCAAAGATTTATATATAATATTGTGAGATAGCTCTCACCGCATTTTTTCCCATTTTTGGTTCCTTTCTATTTTTCTATAAAGGAACACAAATTATTTAAATAAGTTGTGTTCCTTTATAGATAGATAGAAGGTGGGCCCTTTATGTTCTCTTCTTCTATCCAATGCCCTGAAAATCAGCCTCTGTAGACAAAAGATTTGGGTGTTAGGCTTCCATTGACTTCACCTGAAGGGGGGATTCTGATGATTCTGAACGTGAATTGGTGGAATCTCCTAGGCATGACATTGTACCACCAGATTTCCCTCAGGAAAACCTGGATTAGCATCCAAATGAATTCATTCCAGGCAGCCCAAGTCATGATGATCGTCCTGATTTGGAAGAAGATGGTCCAACCCGTTGGCCTAAGTGGAGTGAAAAGCTTGTCGGCGATGTTTGGGATGATGGGCTTGTTGAGGGTAGCTCATCTGGAGGCGAGAGCAAGAATGATACAATGAACTTTGCTCTTATGGCCAACATTCTGAGTGTTTGAGTCCTAGACTTATTTAGAGGCAGAAGTGATATTTGAATGGGAAAAGGCTATGGAAGATGAGTATCATAGTCTTTTGAAGAACAACACTTGGCTTCTGTCAGATCTTCAACCAAGGAAGAGACCCATTGGCTGCAAATGGATCTGTAAAGTGAAGTACAAAGCTGGTGAAACTCTTGATAAGTGCAAAGCTCAATTGGTGGCAAGGGCTTCTCACAAAAAGAAAGCATTGACTATGTGGAAACCTTTGCTCCTACAACAAAGATGAGAACCATCCGATTGGTTTTGGGCCTTTGGCCATTGCAACATAGTGTGGTGGGAAAGTCCATCAAATGGATGTGAAGAGCGCCTTCCTCAATTGTGATTTGGAGGATGAAGTCTATATGTCCCAGCCTCCAGGTTGCAAAGTTCCAGGCAAATATCACCTGGTATGTAGACCGGTAAAGGCTCTTATGGCCTAAAGTAGCCCCCCAGGGCATGTTACATCAAAATTGATACCTATTTGAGTGCACAAGATTTTCATAGAAGTCCTTCACATTCCCATTTGTATGTCAAAAGCACTGGTAATGACATCATTTTCCTTGTCGTCTATGTAGATGATATCATCATTACTAGTAATGGGGCACAATTGTTTGAGCAAATCAAATTGAATTTGTGTCAAGCGTTTGATATGACTGATTTGGGACTTTTCCATTTTTGTCTTGGTGTAAAGGTTTCTCAGATAGGTGGCGACATTTTCATTTCTCAGTCAAAGGATGCCAGGAGTTTGCTAGATAAGTTTAGGATGAGAAATTGCATGCCTTCATCTACACTTACGGAGAAAGGGATGAAACTATCAACCAAATCAGATTCACTTGTGGTGAACGAGACAACTTTCAGGCAACTAGTGGGCAGCCTTATCTATCTATAGCCACTAGACCTGATCTTAGTTGTTGTGAGCTACATATCTTGTTTCATGACAACACTTTAGGCAGAATATTGGGTTGCAACAAAATGAGTATTGAGATATGTGAAAGGGATGCCTAACTTTGGCATTTTGTACAACAAGAGCAAAGATCCTTGACTGATTGGTTTTACAGACTAAAATTGGGTAGGTTCTATTGATGAAAGGAAGTCTACTCCTGGGTATGTCTTCAGGCTTGGTACGGGTCAGTCACATGGACCAATAAGAAGCAGTAGGCAGTAGCTCTTTGCATGACAAAAGAAAAATATTGGGGAACTATTAAAGCAGAATGTGACGCAGTATGGCTACAAAGGATGATTTTTGACATGAAAATGTCTCAAGCAGGGCCTTCACTCTTGTTTTGTGATAATCAAGGGGTGCTAAAACTTGCCAAGAATCCAATTTTCCACGAGCAAACAAAACATATAGAGCTTCATTGTCATTCATCAAAAAGCTTGTTGAAGATGGAACTGTGATGTTACAGTATGTTCTAACTGAGGACCAAACTAGAGATATTCTAACCAAGTCTTTTGAGCTCAGACAAGTTTGTAAAATTTAGGGTTCAACTTGATGTAGTTAGTAGAATGACCCATTAAGGGAGGGTATTAAGTAATATTGTCGTTTTATTATTTAATAGTCATTTAGCTAGTTTAGAATCTTTCAATTTCTGCTTTTAGTTTGCAATTGTTTCTTTTAGAAACATTGTCTTTGGGAGCCTTTCGCCTCGATTGTAAATACATCAATTCACCATTTCAAAAAAGTCAAAAGTGTAAACATGGAAAAGTTCTCACAAGTGCTCAAGTGTGCTCTTAGGAACTTGGATAAAAAGTTGTAAAGGAGAAATTAAAAGTAGTGCATTGTGATCTCTAGGGACACTTGAATTCACTTTTAAGTATAAAAATGCCAAAGTAAAAACATGAAAAGTGCTCCCAAGTGCTCAATTGTGCTCCTAAGAGGTTGGATAACAAAAGAGAAAGCAAAACCATAAGTGAATATTGTTCTTAGAGGTCCAAATCAATCTTGGAGAGAGAAAGATACTTAAGTGACAATGTAAATGTCAAGTTATAACAAAAAGTGCAAGGAGGATTTAATAGTTGCATTTTCAAAACACTAAAGGACACCATTGAAGCAAGCTTCCTCAACCTTTTGTTCATTGTTGATTACAAATTTCTTAAGCTCTGTCACAACTACCTAAGAATCAACACTTGTCGACATCATGTATATGTTCTAGCTACAAGACATTGAATTGAACAAGTTTTTCAAGAAAGAATTTGAATCAATCATCACGATTTTTCATCAAGTTTCTAGATTCTTCAAAGGATTAGCCTTGGTGAGAACAAAAGAGCCTTGTTAGAATCATTGGTAAGTGGCCACGTATTAGATTTGACTATTTAAAGCCAATGAGAGTGTTTGTTTTTTTAATTTTTGATGAATAATCATATTTTGAGAAATCACTTTTTACAACAGCTATTTTTTGATGACTTTTTAGGTCTATTTATAGAGATATTTGTTTTGGTAGGAAATATATTTGAAGATTTCCTGATTTAGGTACTAAATGTTCGGACCTAAATTGTTATCTAGGCTTACTTTGTGTGTAAGAAAAATATTTATAGTATAGCAGTTCTAGTTAGTCCTTTATTTTTTCTCATGCAAAACATCGGAAAAAACTTATAAATAAGTGCTTTTGGCACTTAGATTTTCATGGGATAGATTTTGGTATGCATATTCACTACTGAAATTGTTGTTCAAACTTAAAGTCTTTTGTGAGATCTTGTGTATGTGTGTGTAAGTAGAACTTCTTTGTTGAATTTGCAGACTTTGTGTTGTAGGTTTGGGATGATTATGACTCTCTACACAATCCCTGATTCATTTTGCTCAATTGTGCTTTGTTTGTGCAAATCAAATCAATACTTTTGTTAGACTCATTTTTTAATGAAAACACTTGGATTACATAGATATTGACAGCTTTACCCCGTTTTCAACAAATGGATTACAATGTTGAGAGTAAGCATACATATAAACTAGAATTTATCCTTTGGGTAAGTTGCCATGAGCAGGGGGATCTCATTTGTCAAAGTCACCTACAGGTTGAACTTGGCCTAATTGCGCATGTTTGGTTTTGATCCTTGGTGGATGGTATAATTAAGGAACATACCATCATCCTCACCAATTGGCCTACAAGTTACAACCCTTTGACAAACTCTTATTTTTTGTTTTTTGTCTTTAATTGACAAGTTTGAAAGTTATTGTCATTTAGGGTTTCTGTGTTAGGTATAAATGTAATAGCTTTGTGTTCTAACTTGAGAACAAAAAGATTTTCTCTCAAGTTTGTGTCCCTCTTATTCTAATTTTTGTTCTTAATTTTCTATGGGAGAATATATCGTTTCCATCACTCTTGAGAAATGAGTCTCTTACAAATTCAATGGAAAGGAGTTACTCTTACAAATTCATTGAAAAGGTTTTACCTCACACACCTTTCTATTTTGTGTTGTATTTCAAGTTACAAATTTAATTGCTAATAGTTTTTGTTGCACACTATGGGGCACAAGATCAAGAAATTTAGCTTGCACTATAGTAGAGAGTGATCATTTGTGGCTCAAATGGTCATGTGTTATAGCCTTGAATTGAATCAAATAGGATCAAGCACACATCTCGAATAGCTTCAAGCAAGGGCAATAGAGAAACAATAGTCCTCTATCCTTGCCTTGGGGAGACAATATTGGCCCTTTTGGCCTTTTCAAGATATCATGATCTTCCTTTCATATCAATAAAGTTCTCCAAATTTCTTTGGTGATGACACTCAACATTCAAACAAGCATATTTTAGTATTTACAAAAAAACCTGGAATTTTTTTTAATTTTTTAATTTTGATGAAGATTTTACAATTCTCACCTATTGGTAGAGAATTTTGTGGGATACACAATTGGATGTTTACATCATTTTTCCATTTGTTAACTCGTCAATTGGAATTCTTTGTTTGAGAAATTTGTAATGCATATCAAACCAAATGAAGATGGCCATATTTTATCGACCCAACTCTCAAGTGCTAAGAAGGATGATAATGAGCCTATGAGGGAGTTTGGTGAAACTATAACGACAACTGAATACAAATTGTGAAAAGCTCAAATGCAATTAATTTTTCTAGTCACGTAAACACCCAAAACCACACAGAAAATAAATGTATATTATTAATTAATGTATATTACTTTATGCCCTAACAAGTTAAAGGCTCACAATATTTATATAGGAAGATGAAACTTCCACATCCACAAAATATGGAAGTCCTAAAATATAAAAAACTTCTTATTTGAAATCTTAGCCAAGTGCTAATTAAGTTAAAAATCTGTTCACAAAAACTATAGTTTCTAAAATTTGAGTATCTGTTGGAGATATTGTTGCTCCTGCATCAAGTTCCCAAGGAACAAAAGACTTGTTTATGGACTCCTGTCCATGAGTTCATCAATACTGACACCATACTTGAATAGATCAAAAATTGTCATCCATGTGGAAGCTTCAAGTGGGTGCCCCTTCCATTTGACCAAGTATTGCAGATGTTCTTTACCTCTTGTTTTCATGACAACTTTCGTGTCCAAGATTAGCTCAGGTTGCTTTGGTGTTTCTTTGGGCAATTGCTGTTCGCATTCGATGACATGTTCTTCACTTGTTTCAACGACCTGGATTTGTTCTCTCCTCAACGTTATAAGGCTATATATCTGCAACTTTGAAGATAGGAGAAATCCCAATGCCCTTTGGAATTTCTATCTCATATACGTTGCTAGAGAACCTCGGTAGAACCCTACAAGGACTAATTTTCTTTGCTTTCAACTTGTATTCACCTCTTGGAAACCTTTCTTTTATGAGATGAGCTAGAACCAAATCACCAACATTAAAATTGATTTCTTTCCTTTTTTGGTCAGCTCTCATCTTGTACTTGATAGTGCTTTCCTAAAGTTTCCTTTTCACCTGGTCATGCAAATCTTGCATTGCACTGGCAAAATCTTCACCATTAGCACTCCTTGTCTCCATTTTACCCAGATTTCTTAGCTCGTACACTCCTCTAGGATGCATAACATACGTGATCTGAAAAGGACTCATACTTGTTCTCCTATTATGGGAATCATTGTATGCGAACTCAGCTTGTGCAAGCACGAAGTCCCACTGTTTTGGACACATACTCACTAACCTTCGTAGGATATTTCCAAGGCTTCTGTTGACTACCTCTGTTTGACCATCAGTCTGAGAATGGTAAGTCGAGCCGAAACTCAAATTAGTACCCAATTTCTTCAAGAGAGTCCTCCAAAAGTGTCCTACAAATTTAGTGTCTCAATCAAAAACAATACTCCTAGTAAGTCCATGTAGTCTATCTCTCTCTTTGAAGAATAAATTAGCAATATTAGTGGCATCACTTGCTTTTGTACATGGAATGAAATGAGCCATCTTAGAAAATCGATCAACTACCACAAATATTGAATCATGCCCCTTTTGAGTTCTTAGCAGGCCAAGTACAAAATCCATACTGAATCCCATGGGCTATTTGGAATTGGCAATGGCTGATACAAACCCACATTTCGGCTGCTCCCTTTGGCATGTTGGCATACTTAACAGTTTTCCACAAACTTCTTAACTTCATTGCTCATACCTGACCAATAATAGTGTGAACTCAATTGAGCTATTGTTTTGTTTTGTCCAAAATGCCTTGCTAAGCTATCACTGTGTTTCTCCTTCAACAGGTTCTCTCTCACGAAACTTCTTGGAATACAAAGTTGGCTTCCCTTAAATAGTATAACCTCCTATATCATGTACTCCATCCAAGGACTCCTGTCCCTACCAAGGGGATTTAAACAAGTTTCGTATGCCTCTTTGAAGTCCCTATCTTCTTCTTACATCTCCTTCAGGTCATCAAATCCCAATATGCTCAGTTGAGATTCTTGCATGATCAGACTCCTACTCAAAGCGTTTGCAACTTTGTTGGATTGACCATTGTTGTGCTTAATGACAAAAGTAAAACTTTGCAAAAATTCAACCCATTTGATATGTCTCTTGCTCAACTTATGTTGACTATTGATAAATTGCAAAGCATGATTATTAGTGAACAAAACAAATTCTTTAGGCATGAGATAATGCCTCCATTTCTTCAAAGCCTGTACAATGGTATAAAACTGTTGATCATATGTTGAATATCTCTTCTTTGCATCATAAAGCTTTTCACTGAAGTAAGTAGTCCTACTGGCATCACATTCAACTTGGAAAAGCTTAGTAAAATCAAGGCAAAGACAAGATAGGTTCTTCTATAATTTTCTTCTTATGCATTTGAAAACTTGTTGCCTAGATTTTTGAAGGGCCAAAATTTAAAATTTAAAGTCTTTGCCTTATTGTGCGTGGAAATTTATTAAAAATCTCAACTTTTACACCTATTTGGTCCCAAACCTTAACTTCTACGTGTTTGGAGTCTCAAACCTTAACTTTCAACATCATTTAACTCCAAACACTAACTTTTACGTGTTTTTAGCCTCAAACCCCAACTCTTGTGAGAATTTTTCTAAATCATTAACTTTTGCACTTCTCAAACCCTAAACTCAAACTCTTACGTCTTTTTGGTCAAAACTTTAACTCTTATGTCTTTTTGGTCAAAACCTTCACTTTTGCATATCTTGAACCCCAAACTTTAACTTTTGCACCCTGTAACTATCACCTGACAACTTTCAAGAAAATGCAGTTAGCTGGCGTAAAGCCAAATTCCACAACCTTTGCTACCATTCACCCTGTCGTGCCAAATTAAAAGCTTTGGTACAACGCATGGGAACTCCAAGGAAGAAGAGGGTCGTTTTTGTCAAATGTCATAATTGCAAGTGCCTGAAGGTGCATACACAGATAAGGCAATTGTTAAACTTGCAGGTGCCATGGTAGATGTGCGTATGCAGAATGTGGAATCATATACAATGCATCTCAATAGTTTGATAAGATGCCTTGAGCAAACAATGTCTCAATGAATGCATAGATTGCAAGATGTGCACGAGACAGAGTTGTTGAAAAGGTTTTGAAATTTCAAGGAAATGTGCTTGGCAGGCATAAAACTAAATCCAACAACCCTTGCCTTTGCTGACATACTCCTAGCTATCGGCAAAATTGGAACATTGAGACGGTGTATTGATGTCAATCAAGCACGCATTACAAAGTGCCCACACAAACATCCATGTAAAATGTTGAAGCATCTACAAAGCCCTTGAACCGTTGGACAAAATGCCTCAAACCAATGTTGACTTATGAAAGGGGTGCAAAATATGAGCATACATCAAGGCATTTAGGTAAATAATTGTAACATATGATGGCTGGAATAGCACGAGATATACATGAAAAATATGGAATCATAGATAACTTATGGAAACCATTTGCTATAAAGCATCAAAGATATGTCCCCTCATGGTCCATAGTGATTGCAAGATGAAAATGGATTCAATGAAGGTAGTTTCAGAACCTTTCAGCAACTGAAATCATATAAAAATGATGGGAATTAGTTGATGAACATTCCTCCAAAGGATGTCATTGCATACAATGTAAGATATGTGCAAGATGGATTGGTTAAAAATGCTTGTGAAACGTTTAAGCAAATGCTCGAAGCTTGTAAAATGTGAGAGAAGAGACAATGCGCACAAAGTGGTTGACAAAATGCTTCAAAGAGATGTCGCGGCATATACACAAAATGGATTTGGTGAAAAAGCATTAGAAACTTTCGAGTTAATGGAATCAACAGAAGAAAAACCAAGATTTCACAGTCTCTTCAAGAAAAGAACTTTGTAATAGGTAATTGGCATTGATCAATGCGTATTGGTTGGGGGAGTTTGTCAGATTTTATAGGTGGAAATGCACTGGCAGACGTACATGCAAAATGTGAAATCATAGACAAAGCGCATGTTTCATAGAAATGTCTCAAAGAGATCAAGCCTCATCAAATACAGTGGTTACAAGTTATGCAAGAAATGGGAATGTTGAAAAGGCTTTAGAAACTCAAAACAAATGCAATTGGTAAGCGTCAAACTAGATTCTTGCTGCCCATCGTCCTTGGTTGTGCCATATTGGAAGCTTTCGAAATAGTATACGAGCATCGTTTGAAGCATAAAGAAGGGGGTTTCAGTCAAATGTTGTAGTCACAGTGCCATAACAAAGACTAGGTAATTGAACTGTTTGACAAAATGCTTCAAAACTTTTAAGCAGATGCAACCTGCACCATTCTCCTTGCCCATGCTTGACTTTCATACCTACAATGGCTATCTTGAGAACATCCAATGTTCCTAAGACTGCAATGATGGAATGAACGTGTCTTCTTGGTGCATGTAGATCATATCTAAAAATAGGCCGATTGTTTCCAATTATATTTGCGTTGGTAAACATTGCATATCTTTGTGAAGGAATATGTGGGTGTGAACTATTTAACAAAATGCCTCATGGAGACCACAACACAATGATTGCAAATGTATATATAAAATAGATTTGTTGAAAAGGGCGGTAGGAACTTCCAAGCAAATGTAATTTGCAGGCTACGATTAAAAGATTATGCAAACAAATGAAAAGGTTGGAAAGATTACTCTGGTTATGCCCCTTCTATGAAGCTATTTTTGCAGTCTATCTGTGACAAAACATCTGATGCAACTCTCAAGAGGGGAGTCAAAACAATGATTGCATCTCATCTGGAACAATGTATTTAGAAGTTTAATGTTTTTGACTTCCTACAGGAAATAGTAAGCAAGGTCTTAGACATGGGTGCTTCTTGTGGTAGGAGAAGAAAAACTCACGAGGAGAATAATGAAAAGGACAATGAACTTAAGAGGCCAAAAATGGTGGGTAGTTGTAGAGGCAGTAAATCAAGTACAAACCGTCGCTGTAGAAGAGAAATTTGAAGAGGACCTAGATTTGTCTCCAGAACATAATCATACACAGTTTACAACCTCATAAGAGCGTACAAAAAATAACGTTGAGGCACATCAACCTAGAGAAAATGTGGGTCTGGATGACACCATATTTGCCAAAGAATTTGATCTCAATTTGGATTTAATGAAAATGGGGATATAGCAATGATGCACTAGAATGATAAACAAGAAGAACAATATCTTAGTTCATCTAATTCAAATGGAGATGATATAACTATGCAACCCTTGCAACTTCAAATACATTCCAATAGAACTATTGACCAAGATGAAGACGGCCATGACAATGATGTTGTATAATTGTACCATGACTTTTGAAGCATGTGTAAATACGTGTTTCTAGAGTCAGTGTGATTTTAGATTTACAAATGCAGGATTAATAGTATGGTTTCGATCATCTAGTAATGTTATAGGATCATAGGATGGTAGAAATACAACAAAAAGAAACGATAATTGATCACAAATTGGTTTGAATACGGAATTCTTAGTCAAATGAAATGGAATGCAATGGTCCATGGTCAAACTCTTCACTTGAAATGACAAGTTAGGTATAAGACCGTGTTCAACATTTATCTACATCTTCCCAAAGCAACATTAAATTGGGAGACTAAAAACAAGTTGTGGCTGGAAATGCTCTCATAGAGATGCCTGCAAAATGCAAACTCGTGGGCAATGCACTTGAAGTGTTTGACAAAATGTTTCAAGGAAATGTGGTTTTATAGTATGCTTTTTCAACATTCAAACAAGCTCGGTTTGCCAATATGGAAGATTTGAAACAGAATTTAGGCATACTAAAGAGAGATCTTGAAGAAGTTGAAAAGGTGGTTCAAGAATTCAATGCGGCACTCTATAAGTCTCTGGAGGACCCTCAAGTAAGTTGTCCAATCTTGAGAATACCATTAGGTTGTTGTTGGATTTGGAATCTAAATCAGATCCAATATGGTATTATCTTGATATTCAAAATCGTAGAATTCGTGGTCTTTTAGAGGCCTGTATATTTGCTATGTAAATGTTTCGTAGATACAACTTTGGTCAATTTTGGGTTTTAGTCTATGTTACCCCAGGTTTCCGGGACGTGGGGACGGGGAAATGGGTTTCTGGGACAAATTTTTTTTCTCGGAGCAGGGGACGACAATGGGAACAACTATATAAAAAATAGGGAAAAATTAAAATATATAGGGAAATTTTATATATTCATATAAAAGCATGGATAATGCATGCTTATATAAATTATAGAACCTTAACATATAATGTTTGTGTTAAATATTTTAACTTTAGAGTTCACATGAGAGTGGAAATCAAACAAATGATCAAACTGAAACATTAATTTTATGGGACAGCCAAGGGAAAGGTTTCTGGAAGTTTCCAAGTTTTCGGGACGTCTTGAAAACAGGGATGAGTCAATTTTTGCCGGAAACACATCCCCGGGTAACATAGGTTAGGATTTTGACTCTCCTTCTGTTAAAGTTAGGATTTTGACTTTCATTTTGTAAAAGTTAGAGTTGGTTGTAAAAACATGAATAGCTTCCATGCTCTAACTTAGTTAGTTACTAACCTGAACAAGTTAGTTATTAGGGAAGGCCTATAAGTACAAGGCCATTGGTAATGTTAAGGGAGACTTTTTGCAAAGGGGAAACTATGGAGAAATTTCCAGACAAGTTTTTGGGTTTACACTATGTACATAAGAGTGTTTGAATTTGTATATTGTCAAAGAGATAATGAAGAATGCATTTAATCGTATGTCTTGAATGTGTTCATAGTTATTATTACTAATTTTTCGTATGTCAAATTGGTAATCTCTTTATGTATTGATGAAAGCCGATAGTCTCTCTAAAATATGTAATTGATTTGATTCAAAATGCATTCGTCTCTTGGTATCTTGATGTGACTGTGTTGGAATATCATATCTTTTCGTATGTTACGGTTTGCTATCCTTCTTATCATCATTGCATTTTGTGCTAAAAAGTAAAAACCCATTAGTAATCATCTTTCGTTTGAATCTCAATTCGTATTCGTATGTCTATTGTTGGGGTTTATGTTAACCACTTCCTTTAGTTTTGTCTTGTTCCCTTTTGTACTTTCAGGTGAAAAGTACACAAAAATTACAAATACCCCTATCATACGAGGGAGCTACCCCTCTCAAATGCAGAGGAAGATTGCGCTTGGATTGTGATCTAATTGCAATCTCTCCAATTGTTGGCACAATTGTTACTGATCTTTGGGCAAACAGGGTAAGTTTTGGAATTGAAATTACAATGACAAATCTGTTTACCAACAAAACTCTTATTAGTAGCTTTAGTCCAATGAAATGTCCATCTATCTCCCTTAACTATATCCACTATTGGAGCCCAAATCCCACTAAAATTCCTTATGAATTTTCTATAGAAACTAGCCAACTCATGAAAATTTCTTACCTTGAAGATACTCTTAGGAGTAGGCCATTCAATGATTGCCTTTATCTTCTCCTTGTCCATCTTTAGTCCTTGTGAGATGACAAATCCCAAGTAAACAAATTCTGTCTTCAAGAAAGTACACTTTTTGAGATTGATTAGTAGGTTTTTTTCATGCAATTTCTCTAATACCACCCTAAAATGCCTCAAATGTTCTTCCCTTGAATTACTATATAGCAGAATGTCATCCAAGTGTATTATCACAAACTTGTGAAATCTTGAAGTACCTCATTTATAAGCCCCGTGAAAGTGCTTGGAACATTAGTTAAGTCAAATGGCATAACTAGCCATTTGTAGAGTCCATTGTTCTGTCTTAAAGGCCGTCTTCCACTCATCTCCTTCTCTAATTCTATTCCGATGGTAGCCACTTTTCAAGTCTATTTTAGATAAATATTTAGCCCCACTTAAACAATCCAACAAATCATCAATCCTTGGCAAAGGAAACCTATACTTGATAGTAATTTTGTTGATTGGTCTAGAATCTGTGCACATTCCCCAACTGCCATCCTTCTTGGAACTCAAGATTGTTGGAATAACACAAGGGCTTAAACTGCCCCTTATCAACCCTTTCTCAAACAATTCTTGCACCTGTTTCTTGATTTCTTCATTCTCCTTCAGTGTCATCTTGTAGGCTGCTTTATTTGGAAGATTTGCTCTTGGAATCAAGTCTTTGTGATGGCTGATACTCCTTAATGGAGGTAAAGCATTAGGAAGATCATGCACTACTATGTCTACATACTCTTTCAACATGTCTTGAATTTCTTTAGGTATAAAGTATGTAGAATAATATTTATTTATTTTCTGTGTAGTTTTGGGTGTTTACGTGACTAGAAAAATTAATTGCATTTGAGGTTTTCACAATTTGTATTTAGCTGTTGTTATAGTTTCACCAGTTTTTTGGTATTAGAGCTGGAGAATCTTGGTGTAAAGTTGAGAGAGTGAAGTCTGTTTGCAGCTGCTTTGCTTGAGTGTGAGAAAAGAAGGTTTGGAACATCTTTAAGGATTGAAATCGATGCCTAGAGAGTGGAGCGTGGGGCTGGTATGATTCACGCATGGAGCAAAGGTGTGAATCGAAGCACAAAAGATTCTTGCGCAGAAGCGTGTAGCTAATTACTCATTGCTGATTTCGAATGAAAGATCATTGAAAGGAGACTATGTGGAGGCGTGGTATCGAAATTCGTTGATATTGTGTTATGTCATGAGATAGTTAAGAGGAATAAAATGAGATCTGCCATCAAGCTATTGTTGGAAGATCACGTGCTTAGATGTGAAGAAGCCTCTTGTTGTACAAAGGAGAAAGAGGCGAGAGACAAAGAGGACACAAAATGCAGAAAAGGAAGCAATGAAAGACAATAGAAGTGATGCAATAGAAGCAAAGGAAGCAAGGTATAAATAAAGTTGTGTAATGTGCGATAATAACTCTATGAACAAATGTCCCTAACAGTTTAAATGGTCCTTGGTAAAGGTGGTCTTAAGTCATAACAAAGTTAGATAAACCTAGAGTTGAATGTTGAGAAAGTATACTTGATTCAAATGGTGATGTAAATTGTACCCACATAAAGTTTGTGGTGCTCTAAACCACTTTGTTATGTATGGTTTGTGGTAGACCAAAACAAAACCATTGATGTAAGCATAAACTAATAGAGGATGGAGCGTCATTCATAGAAGCTCAACATGGACAGAATTGCCGATTTGAGGCAGTCGACACTTGGCAGAAGTGTCGATTTGAGGCAGTTCACACTTGTCATGAGTGTCGATTTGACGCAGTTAGGAAACTTGCGAGTCATGAAAAAGGGGCTTGTATAAGAGCAAGATGACCATTGAGATAAAGCAGAGGAAAATGTTAAATAGAAGTTTGTGAGATGGCATATGAAGCCAGAGGAAGAGTGTGTCTACCAAACATGGTAGAAATGCACATGTACATGAGTTAGGAAAGTTGCAAGTCATGAAAAAGGGGCTTGTATAAGAGCAAGATGACCATTGTGATAAAGCAAAGGAAAATGTTAAATAGAAGTTTGTGAGCTGGCAGATGAAGCCAGAGGAAGAGTGTGACTACCAAACATGGTAGCAATGCACATGTACATGAGTCCATGAAGAGTTTTTGTTCCTTGGGAGTCTGATGTAGGAGCATTGATAATAGATTATGGGAAAGCTAGAAACCCAGGTGAAAAATGATGACAAAGATGAGAAGGGAAAAATAGGTACTGGTAAAAGGTATTTGCAATGCAAAGACAGTTGATGATGTATGAGAAAGAGTTTCCTAGAGATCCGGTGGATACAACGACTGGTGACCCATGTATTTCAGTGGATGGTAATTCTTTTATATGGACTTCAACAACATGCGTGTTTTGAAGGAATGAGGTGAAAACATGGAGACATGTGAAGGAGACCATAATTCAAGGAAGATGGAATGTATGAAGATGAAAGGAAAAGTTCAAGGACCAAATCCACAAACATAAATTGCATCAATTTCAATGCTCTTGCATCGGAGTTCATTACAAGATTGAATTGTGTAGTATTACTTTGAAGTCATCTTTTGAGTTTCTTCTTAGTTGCTTTATAAATGTCCTCTCCCTTGATATTGCTTTATAATCAAAACAACTTGGGCCATTGATTTAGTAGATGCTCAAGCAATTGAGTTAGAAGATGATATAATCACTATTGGTAAGAGAAAAGAAGACTCCATAAGGACACAAGAGTTTGATAGTTCTATTCACGGTGGTGGGGATTCTATAGACATATTGATAGTAGGTTTTGCTTTTCTTCACATGCTTTATACAACTAGTTCTGCTAATGAAGAGGGAGTATAGATAATTTAGGGATAACAAATATCTTGTCCTCGTCTAGGCAAGCATATTTTTTGTTTGGTTACCAAAATGATTTTATAAGGTCTGTTTCTTGTTCCTAATAATTCTATTCCTTTAATCTCTAATATTATTTGCTCTTTAGATGAGCAAATACTTTATATACTACATAATTTGTGAGATAATTACTTGGCATCTCTTATTAAGATTTTTAAGAGAGAAATTTAACAAAGAGTCTTTAGGTCCTAATGTTTAGTTCAAATAAATATATAATTTTTTGTAGCAAGAAGTTGGTTAGATGATGAATATGGTGAATGCCTTATCATATGAATACTTGAATTATTCTACACTTTTAAATTTCCCTCTATTTTTTTAATTGTTGTGTTGCTACGAGACATGTCTCTAACCCACTTTGACACTTCTCGAAGACGAAGATGCGTCTCTAGTACTAGAGACTTTGCCTAACATGTCTTTGGGCGTAGGAGACTTTCAGCGACAGTCTCCCGAAGACTCCCACTATATCCCACACAAAAGGTGTTGTTCCCAGCATAATTTGACACATTGTGGAAACTCAGAAACATGTCCACTGGCTGTCCCATAGTATAAATGTTTGAGTTTTGATAATTTGTTTGACTTCGACTCTCATGTGAATACTCAATTTTAACACAAACGTTATATGTTAAGGTTATATAGTGTATATAAGCATGCTTTATCCATCTTTCTATACGAATATTTAAAATTTCCCTATATATTTAAAATTTTCCCTATTTTTTATATGGCCCTCACCTTTGTTGTCTCATCCGTCCCTTAAAATAGCCAAAGAATCTGTCTTGGAAACTCGTTTCCTCATCCCTATCCTGGAAACTCGGGGTAACGTAGCTTAAAAGTTAAATGCATTGGGAAGCTGGAAAATAAACATGTCACGGAAGGGAAAACAAGAGCTGATGCATGGAAGGAGCCAATGCAAGCTGACAAGACCACAAGTATTTGCCATTTGGCTATTTGCAGTTTGATGCAAAGCTTAAAAGATATTCATTTTTAAAATATCCTTGTGGCTATTCTTTTAATTCCTTTATGTAGACTTCATGGTATACAAAAATGGGAATGAATTCTACTAGATTCGTGGTAGTAGGAAATTTGGTTGTGATAATACATTTTCTTTCTCATTCTTGTGAGTATGTCTATACTCATATTCTCATAATATATAATCACACAAATAGCGAAAGGATTCAAAGTATTGAAAGATTGAACTTGTTGGTTTGGGTCCTTGCCTACAGTTTGCTTATACACTTTGTCAAATTTTATTGATTCCTTTGAAGTTTTGTTTGCTTTTGATGGATGTTTTGGTTCTAGATGAACTCATTGCTCCTTTTATCCTACAGATCAGGATTATTGTTGGGTGTTTGCTACTTTCTTTTTCTCCTAAATGTTTTTCATTGTTAATTTACTATTTGGTGTTTGGGCATACCCTTACCAAAGGATTCACAGTGTTGAAATTTCAATGCCATGATATTTTCTATAAATGATTAAATTATATGAAAAAAATGGTCTCCCCAAGTACCCTGTCCCTTATTTTAAAAAATAAACGTACCTGTACCTGTCTCCTGTACTAGTACCAGTATCGGTCTCCTGGCAACCTAGTTTAATTGCCATCACCTAACATCCCTTAAAAAAGACCTCCCATTCCTTGCCATCCTAGAAACATGTCCCATTGTTTCTTCCTATTCCCATCTTGGAAACTTGATGATATATATTTGTATGGATTTATGTAACCCATTTTGCGTCCTTCCAAACTTGCTTGTAAAAGAACTTTTTTGTTTTGTGTTGTATCATGTTTCCCCATTTGTGATGTGACAATTATGTATTGATGCATTTCCTCACATGTAATCTAGTTTTGGGTTTGTGTTATCATTGTTAGATTGACTTAGGATGATCTTTATTTAGGTGACTTAGAAATCGCTTGATTTTATTTCCAATTGACCAGACCCTAATTTATTGATGAACTAGATATTCTAAAGTTCTTCTATGCCCGATGAATTTGATTTTCTCCCCAAACAAAGCCAATTTTGTACTCATACAATTTTATTTTTTTGTGTCTTGTGACACATTCTATGTATAAACTTGTCATTTGTCTCTTGTAAGCTGTTTCCAAGTCCTTGTTGCTAGTAGTTGCCAATGTTTTATTTGTCAAAATTCTTGTTAGTGTCTATGCATGATCCACAATAGGAGGTTTGCAAGCACAACATGCAAGGTGGGTGTGTCAGCTAGGGTATAAGGAAAAGCAATGAAGCACATAGGCATACAGATGGAGGATAGAGCTTCCAAGGCTTGTTTTGACAAGCAAATTTACCTAGGGGTTATTTTAGGTTGGGAAAAGTACAGGTGATCTAAAGTTCTAAACTATGTCGAAAAGAAACTCATGTTGGAGGACCAAAAATTATGTGAAAATGAATGCAAACATCTTGGATGTGTTGATAGGAGGTCTAATGTCATGTTGCAAGGTGAAAAACTACTTAAGTCATAAAGTGCTTGAACTTTTCACTGTCAACGAAGAAACAATCCACCTAATTGACTCAAAAAAATGTTTTCCATTTCAATGGCAAATGTTGATAAATAATAGATAAAAATGCATTTTTTGAATTTAAGTTGTCAATTTAAACATTAAATTAGAATGAAAAGTGTCTTTTGACACTTAAAGTGAAAAAGGGAATGATGCAAGTGTTAAAGTCAAAGTGAAATAAGATTAAAAAAAATGTCTCTAAGAAGTTTGGGAATCCCTCATGACTTAAATGTCAATATGTTGCTTGCAAAACATGAAAAAAGTGCATCATATCCTCTAGGAGCGCTTAATAGACGTAAGTGTCAAATTGAAAACATCAAAAGCAATCCCAAGTGCTCAAGCATGCCCTTGGAAAGTTGTCCATGATAAATAAGAAGAAACAATGCATTGTGACCTCTAGAGGTGCCTAAATTCACTAAGTGTTAAGATGTCAATGTGGAAAATTACAGATGTGCTCCCAAGTGTTCAAATGTATCCCTAGAAGGTTAAAAAACAAAAGTGAAATAGAAAAAAATTGATTGGGAATTGCTCTTTTTGAGACCTAGAAGCATACTTATAGAGGGAGACACTTAAGTAACATAGTGGAGGTCAAATTATAATAAAAGTGCAAGGACCCAAAAGCACACTCTTTACATGGAGAAGTTCAAATTTCACTTTCAGAAGACTAAAGGATGCCATGATGGAAGCTTCTGGTGGATTTCGTTGATTGTTGATGACAGATTCCTTAAACACTATTATTAGAATCCTTAAACTCCATCATATTTGCATTGTGTATAGGATCTAGGTATAAGACAATAAATTGCACAAGTTTTGGAGGAAGGAGTCAAATTCAAGTCACCAAGATTTGTTATCAAGTTTTAGGGTTTCTTTGTAGGGTCTGCCATGGTTAGCACAGAAAAACTTCATTAGGATTACCAGCAAGAGCAAGTGTCATTGGATATGTTTAGCCCAAGCTATTTAGAGCTTGTGCTATTTCTAGTTGTCACTATTTTTGAGAAGATAATCATATTTCAAGAAATTTATAAAATGACTGTTTATAGATTGGTTATACTTATTATTTATTCTTATGAAAAATCTGTCTGAAGATTTCCTAATCTAGGTATTGCATTTATGGACCAAAATAGTATAATAAACTTGATTTGTGTGCAAAACTATTTACAGCATATAAATTCTATGTAGCTTTCTTATTGTTTCTCATGCAAAACATTGTAAATTTTTATAAGTGCTTTTGGTACTTCCATTTTCATGGGATAGAATTTGGTATGCCCATTTGCTAATAAAATTGCTGTTCAAGGTCTGTTGTCAAATCTTGCGTATGTTTGCATAAGTAAATAGATTTGCTTTGCTGAATTTGTAAGCTTTGTATCGGAAGTTGTAATGATCCTGATTTTAAGAGGTCAACCACCGTATTTTAAATAATTAATTAATTAAACTAGTAAATAAAATTATCACATAATTGCCCGAGGCCGACTATGGTAATGACAATTATTAAAAAATTTGCATTGCGGACTGAGCCGACCTGCCCTAATGTGTTTTGGGGGGGTTAATTCCCTAAGGCCGACCTTAGGAAGAATTGATGTTTTAATGGGTTGGTTTTGGAAGCTAAGCAGCGAAGAATTTTAGTTTGCAAGGCATTGAACTAATGCTGCTGTTGCTGGGTCGGAAATCTCAGTAACTGTTGTAGGTGGGATGATACCCCTACCTATTCACTCTTCACAGTTTATTACTGTCCTTCCTCTCCATTCTGTATGCCATATCTTGTATGAGTGATAGAGATAAGGAGGCGGTTGCAAAGTGCATCAACAGTGGTGAGTTGAAGCAAGAAAGCAGACATTTTGAGAATCCTGTATTTCCTGGAGTTAATCAGATCTGATCAGCATAGAGGAAATTGCTGTGTGGATGTGCCACTTCCAAGGTGTCCTATCTATAATCGGTCCATCCTTCAGAGTGCAGACATCGACTTGGAAAAAGTGAATATGAATTGTATTTGATGTTTATAATCAATGGCCTGTAAGTAGATATGATCCTGCTTAGATCTGAATTTATGTCAGTCTATGACTTGAGAGTCAAAGTGTATATGAGGATCTGAGCATAGTTAATAATGTCAATCTGCCTCTTTAGTTGAGTCTGTTCTCGAGGTCTATAAAAAACCAGGTTTTATATTGTGATAATTGGAAATACTGTTCAAGACAGTTATATTATTATAAATCTGTAAATACTCTGTTTTGGTATACTTTAGAGGCTGTGAGAAATTCGAAGTGAAATCTGGAATTTCCTGTTATTTATCTGAGCATCTAAATCTAAAAATTTGAAGTAGGATATTTCACAAGTCTTCATAAAAGTGGTGGTTGTGGCTTTGTATGCATTTTCTTGTTTTTTTTTAATTGAGTTTTGTGTCTATTGTTCAAATTTATTTGATGCTTGCACTAGAGTTAGGCTTTTGGATTATTGTCTTTAGCTAAAAAGTGTGAGAGTTTGCTATCATTTAAGTTTTACATGTTAGACAAATGCATGAAATCTTTTGTCTAGTGTGGAGTGCTGAATAGCCTTGCACTCTAACCTGAGAACAAAAGGATAGGTTTTCCTTCAAGTTTGTTGGCCTATACCTAAAGAAACTCACTATTTCTAGGTTTTGTTTATAAGGGAGAATATTGTTTCCATTTACCCTTCAAAAGGGAGCTTCTCGTACAAATTCAAAGAAGGTTTTTACCCTATGCACTGTTGTTTTTTGTGTTGTGCCACAATGTAGGGAAAAAATTATTTTCATCTACCTTTCAAAAGGATGCTTCTTGTACAAATTCAAAGAAGGTTTTTACCCTATGCACTGTTCTTTTTTGTGTTGTGCCACAATGTACACATTAGAGCTCAATATGCAAACCGTTTTGCTTATACTTTCTTTGAATGTGTTTTGGCCTTTCTTTTTTTTGTTTTTGAAGAGTAGCACTTTCTTTTTCCTTTCTTACCAGGATCATGTGCTCCTTGGTGGTGTTAGTTTTGTGCGTCAGTTTACAGTGATTACTTACACATTTAGTCCAAGGAATAGTAAAATTACATTCTTTTGCAACTTGTCATGTCCTGTTGCAATTGGAACAAAACGTGAACTCTTTACTTTGTTAACCTACATTCTCTTTTACGTCTTTCTTGGGCTTGGCTAGTGGTGAACCAGAAGAGTCTCCCCATTTCTTTATTTTGGTCATTAGGTAATCTTTTTCTAGCAACTTGGAGCCTATACCCTTACTATACTTCTAAAATTTGTTAGTAGAATTATCAGATCTAAATCCATTGAAGAAAGCTCGAGTGTTTTCTTTGCTTTCTCTTTTGCATGTTCTTTATAGTTGAGGATGGCTCATTCTTTCTTATAGCCCCCTCCTTATCTTCTCATTGTTTTGATAGCATTTCGTCTTTTACAATCAACTTATTACATTTGCCCATGGATTCCAATCAAAAATTCACCTTGGTCCTTAATCTCCATTTGTAACTCTTCAATGTGCTTTCTCAAATGGTGCATCTGTTTTCAGAGAGATGGATTTTCTCCCAACACCAACTCATGGCTTTTTTGGAGGTATTCAAACTTCTCTGTGGATTTGGTCGTGGTTGTTTCTTTGCGAGTTGCATACCCTGAGTTCAATTTGCAAAGGTTAAATTTGTATAATAAAATTTCCCTACAAGCCTCAAAATTTTTGTTGCTCTGATACTAATTGATCCATATTTTTGACTTGGACATCCAAATGATAATGTTAATAGGGAGAGATTAAAGAGCTGCTCATAAGAAATTAAGTGGTAAGATGAAAATAAGCAACACAAATACAAGTTTTTTTATCATGGGAGAACTTTTTGGGGGATTAAAACCTATTTGGTTGTGGCAATTGTATCTAGAGTGTATTTGCTCAGATGGAGGAATACAGGGGTTTATTCTCTGTCAAGCTCTTCTACTTCAGTTTGCTTCTTAGATGATGCAGTCTTTTAATTCTCCTTTTTGTGGATTAGCATGGATAAAGAGAACAATACTCTCAATCTTTCTTTATTGGTGCTGCTGTTTAAGGATCTTTGCCAAATTGAAAGATTCGGGATTGGATTTTGAAGTGGAAGAGTTGTTTTTTAGTTTTCACATTTTGTTCTCTTTTAGGGGTTGAATCCGCAGTCGTGGGTCAATCCTGCAGGTGTTGGTTCTTCCACATTTTCTGATAAGCTTTTTCCTGGTTCTTCTGAAGTGTCTCTCATATGTCACTAAGTTTTGTTACTCCCAGATTTATTACAGATATTTACAGAATGAGAGAACACTTTATGTTTTTTCAGTTGTTAGTAAACCATCTAAATTTATATTTTGTAGAAATAACACAGTAGTATTACTAGAAATTGTGTGGATTGGTACTTTCATTGTTTGATGAATAATTGACATAAGTTTCAAGTATGCTCATATTGCACCTAAAGTAAAAGGTACCTTTGAGCTTAATATTTTATCACTCTGCAATTTGACAGATTTGTGAAATTGTTCAGCACAGATGGGTGTTGCTTCGATTTTTCATCTCTATGTATTCCCCTCAAAACCATATGAACTTATGGGGGAAAGGTGTATTGGAAGCGTTGCTGTTATGGCAGATTATGCCTCTATAGATTCTCCTTTAGATCCAGAAGAGGTGAAAGATAGTGAACGTCCAACAAAGATGCGACTTCCTCAGCCAGACATTGAGGGAGGAGGGGCAATGACATTCAGAGAAAGTGTCCGTGATGTAGTTTTTGGAGGTGGTGAATATGTGAGTAATCATGAATTTCAGATTGTCAAACTTCTCAATGATTAGAATTCTTATTATATATAATGCTTTCTAATTTTCCGAGCCTTGCTGGTTGAATTGTTAAAGGGTGCTGTACTCACTCATTGGAACTGTACTGTGTTTGCAGATTGTGAAAGATGTAAAATTTACCGTCCACCATGCAGTAGAACCTGTTGAAAAAGGATTTACACGGATTAATGAAACATTTCATCAGATCTCACAAAATATCAAACGCCATGAGAAAGAGAGAAGACATACTAAGGATGATAGTTTTGTTTCATCCTCAAATTCAGCCAACAGAGTAATACGTGGAATAGATGATCCATTGTTGACAGGAAGCATCAGCGATAGTGGGATAAGCAGAAGCAAGAAACATAGAAGTACTTCCGGGAATGCAAGTGCCGAAAGTGGGGGGGAGAACAGTGACCCTGGTACTGGTCGTTATGAGATTCATGGTAGAAGATGGATTTCAAGGGACTAATGGTGGAGATTTATTTTAGGCTGCAAGATTTTTCTCCGTGAAGTTTTGAACATAGTATGTTTTACTCTGCTGTCATTCCGCGTGATGTATATGGGACTGAAACGCTTAAAACAATCGCCCTGGGCTTTTAGCCTCGAAAGATAGAGGATATGTCCATGAGGAGGCTCCTTTCATTTGATATGTCAGTACATGATTACATGTTATCAGCTGCTGGTCTGAAATATGGTTCACATGTCTCCAATCATTGGACCTTTACCTGTAGATAATGGAGAAACTGATTTGAAAACGTTTTAAGGGGCAAATTCAGGAAATATTTTGCTATTGTGATATACATTCTATCATTCTTTTTCATTTGGATGAACGATCCTGGGCATCTATAATATATCACAAAATGCAAATTGAGTATCATCCTTACAGGCATTGCTCCTTCAAAATTTATTCTCTTGATCATTGTAGCCAATATGGTTGTTATGATTTATCTTAATATACTGTAGCAATGCATGTATTGTATAAGGGACACCTAAGTTACCGATTCGGGTGCGGATGCGGATGCCGGATGCGTGGAATTTTTTTTTAGGGGGATGCGAATGCGTTTGGATGCGTTTATATATATATATATATATATATATATATATATATATA
>MU224910.1:4329869-4365459 GCA_018584345.1 Thuja plicata | reverse complement strand
TCCTAAACCATTTCCATCATATTACATTTATACATTTAGATCCATATAAAACATCAACATAAGCTGCAACTAAATCAGAACATAAACATCTCAAAAGTACCCTGATTACAAAATCAGGTGCTGAATAAATAACACAGGATTCCACCGATCCTCAAAAGTACGAAAAGTCTCTCTGAAAGTCAAAGTATGTCAAAGCATAAACTACTGAAAGCATGAAAACAAAATAGTAACTATAACAGTCTAGTGTGGGTCTCACACTAAGCAATCCACCAGAGTGCATAAACTGCCAAACTCGGAGGAGAGAAAACCTGGAGCAGAATCTGAAAAAAATACCTTTGCAACTGAATAGTACACTGAACCAGCTTTCCGACGATATCTGGTTTGCCAAAAACGGAGTCCGGATGAGCCAGATATGACTCCCGAAAGGCAAGAATAGACATCGGACTTCAACAGCAAAAACCGCTGTCAAAACAGCAAAACCCAGAAACCCAACCTCCATCATCGGAAAGAGCTTTCCGACGGTATATGGAAGTCGAAAAAAGACCCCCGAATGCTCAAGATAGAGCGAAAACAGTCCCGAGGGGTCAAAAAGCCCTTAAAAGTAAAAAATAAGCCCCTGGGGCTGAAAAAGCTCCGGCCCCTGGGCGCATGGCATGTGGGCGGAGCCCCTGGTCACCCATGTGACTGCCGCTATGCAAAGGGAGGCCCGCGGGGGCTTAAAACAGCCGCCGGGCGGCGGTGTCGGTTGCGGGCGGCAGGGAAGCGGCGGCGGGGTGGTGGAACGCCGGCGGAGCGGTGGGGCCGGCGAAGCTGGGGGCCGCTGAGGGCGGCAGGGACCGGCAGCGGCCGGAGGGGCGGGGCCGTGCTGAGACTGAAGCGGCGGGGAAGGCCGGGCGGCAGCGGGGGCCGCTGAAGAGGTGGAGCGGCCGGGGGGTCGGGAAGAGCAGGGCGGCGCGGGCCGCGCGCTGGCCGGGCTGCGGAGGAGCGGCGGCGGCGCAGCGGCTGTGCTTTTAAAAATGCACAGACTATGATAAAAAACATTTAAAATAATGTTTTTTTTTTTTTTTAAAATTTTTTTCTCGGTTTCCGTGCCCGTACGGCACTGGAAACCAAAAAATATTTGCCTCGGGGCCAAGTTGTCCAAAATGGACAAACTTTATATGGATTCTGGGGTTTTTGGGCCTTCTGGACGCAACTGTGAGGTCGATTTTGGTCCAAAGTGCCTCAAAAAACAAAGACCCCCCAGATCTAATAAAAAACACCGAAAAAGCTTCTGAAACCCTCTGTGCTTCAACAAAATCAGAACATCGAACAGTAGGAGAGCTCTGATACCATGTTGGGATTAGGCTGAAAGATAATCTCCCAAGATCACCTGCATACAAACCTGTCACAGAATAGAAGCAAGACAGAAGAGAAGACAGAAAGCTATGGCGGCCAAAGAACCAGAGAGTTGAAATCCATGTTGCAAGAAAAGAATTTCTATTAACAACAATACTGAATACAATATCGGTTATGAAATACAAAGCGGTGAGTTCTTATAAAAGGATACCGAAACCCTAAAAGGGAAACCCTAAAGAAATAGAAAGCTGCCTATGTATAACTTAAGCAAAGAGTAGATAGACTAATAATTAAATGAATTAATTATTAGCTAAACTAAGACTACTCTAACAGTTGGGTTGTAATTTATCTCAGCCGTTGATTGAGAATTAATCTCGGCCATTGGTTTACCAATGAGGGTAGTATAAAAGGGGGTCTAGGGGCATTTGGAGAGACATCAATCACATCACACCAACACAAGTTGGAGAGCATTTGCAGTGTTAGCAAATGAGTTTGCAGTGATAGCAAACAATCTTGTAGTGTTAGCAAGGGTGCGGTGATAGCGTTGGGGATAGCAGTGGAGGAATATCAGTAGGAGGAGTTAGGAGATTGTCTAAGTTCTGCCAGTGAGAGGCAAGGAATTTTTTATCTCTTAATTTGCTGAAGATTAATATATATTTCTCATCTGCAGTACTGGTTTTCCCTTCGGGGTTTTTCCAGGGACGATTTGTCCAAAAATATTGTGTTCTTTGTGTTGCATATTTCTTTCCGTATTTTTATTGGTGAAGTTGCAGTTGTGTTATTTTTTGATATTCAGCTGTAAATTTGTTTTCTGCAGTTAAATAATCTTTATGAGATAGGAGATTAATAATCAGTGACTGCAATAGGAATTTTCACAGTTTGCATATCAAATGTGCGCTCAAGAGCGTAAATTTTACACGGGCAAGGAATTTTATATTGAAGCAAAACATTCATGAGGGATTGAAAAATTTAATGTTGAAAATCCTTGACTATATTTTATCTGCAACCAAAGAAAGGTTGAAAGAAAGAAATTAAAATTCTTCGGAAGTGTAATGTGGGACGCAGCGGACAGATTATATTGATTTGACAAATTAATAACATTTATTAATTAATTTAAAAATAAAAAAAATGTTACATGGTTTTAAATTTAATTAATAAATGTTATTAATTGAGCAAATCAGGTATAATCTGTTTGCCGTTTCCATAACTGAATAAGTATGAAGGATTTAAAGGGAAGGTGGTGATTTAATAAAACAAGGATTTAAAGGGAAGGTGGTGATTTAATAAAACATTGGAAATAATGGGAATTTATTAAAAAACTTAGAATTTATGCCCATGTTCATACGTGGAATTGCAAAGTTGGATTTAAATGAGGAAAATCAAAAGTTTAATATAGTAGTAAATATTAAATTTTTTGCTTGGACATTAAAATCCACTATGTTTCCAAAGTGGGCTCATGGAGGAAAAAGTTCAATAGAAGTAATTTTATATTCAATAAAATATGGAAAATCAAGGAAATATAAGAAACATTTGGAATTTAATTAAATATTAGAATTTTCTCGTAAATTTGAATAATGTCTAATATTTAATCAATAAAGTGTTGGAAATAATTTATTTGCCTAAATATTTAAATTCCAACCTCTTTCTAACATGCACCCCATGAAAAAAGCGTGTTGATGAATATAAAGCCCAAAAGGGACTCTTCGGAAAAATAATGTGACAAGTGGCTTTAAAGCAAGGAAAGATTTTGACAACTCAAGATTCCTTGCTAAAAAAATAGAAACTTCTAAGATTTATGGAGGGATATTGAAGGCAGTTGCTAAAATTAACTCATTGGCTATATAAGATGAAAGATTTCTCATTTTCACATTGAAGTTGGAGAATCAAGAGCAAGAGGTGTGAGAATTTAGAAGAATTTGGGAAGATGTTTGAGTTTTCAAGAGAAGGTGTGCAAATTTTGGAGAGTTTTTGGAGAGAGGAAGTTTCTTTCTAGATAGGTGAATTTGCAGTAAGTTAGAAAAATCAGAGAATGAAGTTGTGAAATTTGAAGAGAAGTAATTTTGCAACAATTTTGAAAAATTAGAGAAGAGACACATTTCTAGAGAAGAAATTTTATAGCAATTTTTCAGATTTTCAAGAGAACTTAGAGAAATTAGCTTGTCCAAATCGGCATTAATCAATAATGAACATAGAGGGTTTTATCCAAAATCCAAGATAGTGTCAAAGTGAAAAGAAGTTGGTGACACAAATTTGGGTGGCCTTGATATGAATGAATTTAATAGAAAAATATTCAGCTACAAGGATCATGCTCCCACATACTTAGCCAACCAGATAGTTAAGAGTGGGATTGTAGCGGCAGCTGGTTTTCTTCTGACCATTCGACATTCTAAACTGATCATGAAATGCACAAAGTATTATAGTTCAAGAGAGATAATAATTAGAGACACAGATGACAAGGCACTAGCAAACTTCTCTCCACCAACAATTTCAGAAGCTTTTGGAATTCCATTGTACAAATAAGTGGTATGGAAGTTGAAAGAACAGACAATCGAAGTCTATACTTCTAGGGATGACCATTGGTGATGGAGTGATCAACCACAAGTGGCTACGGAAGATCAAGACTCACCATTCAAAATTACCAAGATAGTTGATCTAGTTAGACCTTCAACGAGAATATAGTGACTTGGCAATGATGCTAAGCATCATATTTGGAATCCCGCAGTCCTACATGTTTGAGCCTTGGATGTGGTACTTCATGAGAAAGTCACAGAAGCGATCAATGCTATGAACTAGGTTGGAATGATCGGTGATAGTTTGGATGAGCAACTCAAAAACTTGGAGGAGTTAAAGAAATTCTATGTGAGATCTTATTTTAATTTGAATGTTAGCCAGAATGACAAGGTACAAAGGATTGAAATACAAGGGGTTGATAGGAAGTGGTCCAAGTCATTTGAAAGTGTGCAAGTGTTATCCCCAATTGCAACTCTATGCTAAAGATGACTTCATGAGAGCTAACAATGCCTTTGCTATGCACATTATCAGAACTTTGCAAGAAAAATTCCATACAAGGCTATCAGTTAAAGCAATGAAGTTGGTAGAGAAATACAGACCGTATTTCATCTAGTTCCTAAATTTCTCCTACATTAGGATACACGGGTTTTCTTTCGAGCCACACATACTTCCAATGTATCTGACAGATAAGATAGTGTTGTTGGAAGTCGCTAGGCAACCGACTGCATACAACAAGATTCATAAAAAAGAAACGAAATTAGGACTTAGATTCCCAATTACCATAGGAGATTTAAATGAAATGTGTCCATGTATACAAACAATTGAAAGGTCAACAAATGAATTATAGTTTTACCATCTAGCACTCCATAAGGCAAGAATGGATTATGATCCTTACAACAAAATCTAAGTGGTCGCTGGTGTAAAGTACCAACACATGATGCACCTTGAAGATTTTTGGGCAAATGTTGTAGATGAATACAAGATTAAATGGAGGATGTTTTCTAGGTTTCCCCTAAACATTACCAAAACATGTAGATTCATCCAAGTCCCTGACCAAGTAAAGGAAAATATGAACATGATTCAGTCTGGGTATGAAAAAGGAAAGAGAAAAGACCATTCAACCATATCATTGGTCCAAATGTGAAAAATACTAGATTTGGATCCAATATCAGGACTAGACTAAAGGTGAGTAATTAATCGTTTGTCTTATAACTTGATGAGACATCAAGATTCACATGATGATAGATCTAGGCAACCATCAAGAGGCAGAATTGAAGAAGGAGAAATTCCATCAAAGAATATTGACCAGGGAAAGGGAAAGAGTGTTGTCCAAGATATGCAGCCAAGGAAGAGGCCCAACATGCATAACAAAAGACCTTTGTAGAAGAGGTAAATACCAATGATAACACCAAAATCGCCCAACAAGACCTCGAGCTTGCAATAAATTGATCCTTTCAGAAGGAAAAAGTTGAAACACATGGGAGAAGGTTGTCACAAGGAGATCAGATAACTCGACCAATGCAAGGTAGAGAAAGCATCAATGCTTTTCATTAAATCTGCCTGAAAGGAGAATCAAGAGCAAGAACTGGTGCAGAGTAGGTAACTAGAAGATTGACAATCCCAATTAACTACTTCTCCAACCTTGACTTAACTCCTAAGCCAACATTCAGCTGATATCCTCAATTCAACTACCACTTATACAATCATGAAATTAAGGCTTCAAGGGAGTGATAAGACTTCCTCCTCCTTAAAATATCTTATATTGGTCCTCTGACCAAGTCTGAATACTTCATCCAACAATTTGAATCACATAACACCAAAAAATCCTATTTGGCTAGTAGCCTAAGGACTCGATTTTTCACCAACAACACTAAACTTCCCCAAAGGACTCTCCAAAAAAATTATGTTTTCAGATACCCTTTATGGGCCTTAAAAAAATCCAAAGGATTAGATCCCAATTCTTCTCCTGCACCCCCAAATACTCAACAAAGGACACATACCTAATAAGCCTAATTAGGTCTGGTTTCCAAAGGAGGTCCTAAGAAATGGGTTTAGAACCAACACAACCACTTGGATATGTCCTACTACCCCCAACTACATTGTTTCCATCTTTTAACTTGGTCTTACCACCCCTTGATATGACTGTCTCTCGCTTCTTCACAATTCTAGACTAAACACATGGGCTTGTTTAGCCTAGGACTTGGTGGGAAAATTACCAAACCTTTCTCCTTGATCCCGCCCTTCAAGATTCCTAAAACCTCCCACCAGGAGTCATGGAATTCCCACAGTGGGATTGCAAGTTAGGGCTCTATCTTTCCCTAGACCCTATAAACAAGGGTTTCCTGGGCTGTCGTCACCAAACCGAACACAACTCTCACCAATCTCCACCAAATTGGTTCAAACCAACTGCATTAAGACCAAAAATCACATTATTATGCTAAACCTTCAAAAATTCATCTAATTCAATCACCAAGCAGATCATACAGTACAAAAATCAGACAGTTTTTGAGCAAAACTCAGAGTTTCTTTATTCAAATCCACCAAGTTCGTACAACCATCAACCAACCATTCATGCATGGTCTAAAGGGACTCAAATAGACCTATACCAATGGCTAAATTTTTTTTTCAAATGGTTGTGGCCGTTGGTTACGAATTTGCAACTTCTCGGGCAACTTTTGAAAAGTTGCATAACAACTTTTAAAGTTGCATGACAACTTTTACATCTTTTCTTGCATTTTTGCAGTTTGGACTCTAATTCTTCTAAATGAGTTGTAGGCTCTTGTAAGCCTTACTAAACATCATCTAAGGCTAGACCTACCTCCAAACCCCCTAAAGACCCTATTGTAACCCTTTGGTCTAATTAGGACTCTAGGCTTATAAAACACCTTAGAGCCTATTAGCCTTATAAATGGGTCAAAGATTACATCATGGATGATCCCACTGGATAAAATCCTTTATTCCTATCTACTAAGCACTTTTACATTGAGGGTGCCCTACACCATACTCCAAAGGCCAGAAAACTCAAGTCCCTTGAGTTGGCAAATCTGAGACTTTGACTCCACTTTGTTCAATGGCTTCAGTAGTCATCCAAGTGGCATCTTCCCAGGGTTGATGCTTCCGTAGGACCAAGTATTCATAGTATATATGTCTCCTTGTTTTCTTTCTCACCCTCTTGTCCAGGACACACACACACACACACACACACACACACACACACACACACACACACACACACACACACACAATCTCACGTTTGGACTATTCGGGTAGATCTTGCACCAAATCTTCAGTGCTCTCCTCAGATTGATCTGTATCACAAACATCACTAACACTATCTTTATATGCATAAATGTCAGAAACATTAAAAATAGGAGAAAGACTATTATCAGGAGGAAGGTCAATTTTATAGGCATTGTTGCCACACTTCTTGAGGATCTTGAATGGTCTTGTCTTCCTCATCATTAACTTAGTAAAATTCTCTTTTGAAAGCCTCTCCTTTTTGAGATGAATCATCATCATATCTCCGACTTGAAATTGTACATCTCTTCTCTTCTTGTTTTCTTCTTGCTTATACTTATCAGTGGTGTGTGTCAACTTATCCCTCACTTGCTGATGAATATCTCTCATCACCTATGCAAAATATTCTACTTGTGCATTTCTCCTTTCCAAGTCTTTAAAATCTTTCAACTCCAAAACACCTCTTGGGTGTGTCTCATAAACAATCTGGAATGGGCTCAGACCAGTGCTCTTATTTACTGAGTCATTGTAGGATAATTCTTCTTGAGGGAGGATAGAATCCCAAATTTCTCCATGATATTTTGTTAGACACCTTAATAGGTTCCCAAGTGACCTATTAACTACCTTTGTTTGTCCATCAGATTGAGGATGGTAGGTTGAGGAGAAGGAAAAACTTGTACCCAGTCTTTTCCAAAGAGTTCTCCAAAAGTGTCCAATAAATTTAGAATGCCTGTCTGAAATGATAGATAATGGTAAAACATGAAGTCTTACTACCTCTTTGATGAAAATACCTGCAATATGGGATGCATCATGAGTAGTTTTACAAGGTAGGAAGTGGGCCATCTTGGAGAATCTTTCCACCACAACATACATACTATCATGACCCAATTTTGTCCTTGGAAGTCCTAACACAAAGTCCATGGTCACTGGATCTCATAGCTTACTTGGAATTGGTAAAGGAGTGTACAACCTTGCATTTGAACTAGTCTCTTTAGCCTTTTTACAACCATACACTCTTCAACAAACTTTCTGATGTCTGTTTGCATCCTTGGCCAAAAATAGAATCTCCTAACAAGTTCAAGTGTTTTGTGAATCCCATAATATCTTGATAGACTCCCACAATGCTTTTCCCTTACATTGTTGTCCCTCATTGAACATCTAGGAATGTAGAGTTGACTCCCTTTGAACAGTAAACCCTCTTGAAAAATAAAATAAGAGAACTCCATGTGATACTTGTCCCCCCATTTCCATGCATACCTGATATGCTTCTTTGAATTCTTCATCCCCTTGGTACATGTCCTTCATTGAATTTATCCCAATGCTTTCCAATTGGATTTCATTCACTACCAAATCCCTCCTGCTAAGAGCATCAACTACCTTATTAGATACCCCTTTCTTGTGCTTAATGGTGATAGTGAAGGCTTGTAGATACTCCATCCACTCCATGTGTCTATGGTTCAACTTCTCTTGCCTGTTCATAAAACTCAGTTCATGATTGTTAGTAAAGACTACAAATTCCTTGGGTAATAAGTAATGTCTCCATTTTCTCAGAGACCAAACCATGACATACATCTCTAGATCATAGGTTGAATACTTTTGTTTTTATTCATTCAATTTTTCACTGAAAAAGGCCACATGCCTTCTCTCTTGACTCAAAAATCCTCCTATAGCCCTATTACTTGCATCACATTCAATTGTGAAGACCTTATAGAAATATGGTAACACTAAGATGGGTTGATCTGCTACCCTCTTTTTCAAATACTCAAAAGACTTATCTGCATCACTAGTCCAAGAAAATTTACATTTTCTACGCCCTTTTATAGTGTCAATCATGGGTGCACATACACCACTGAAGTTCTTTATAAATTTCCTATAAAAAATTGCAAGAACATGAAAAATCTTTACGTCACTTGCATTTCTAGGTGTTGGCCAATCAAGGATTGCTTCCACCTTGGAGGGATCCATCTTGAGACTGCCCTTAGAGATCACAAAACCAAGAAATATCAACTCTTCTTGCAAGAAGACACATTTCTCCAAATTTATTTTTAATTGTTCCTCATTTAACCTTTTCAACACCAAATTCAAATGCATTAGATGCTCATCCTTATCTTTGCTAAAAATAAATTATCATCCTAATATACCACTACAAAATGATTTATAAAAGGAATGAGGACTTCATTCATGAGTCTCATGAATGTGCTAGTGGCATCAGAAAGGCCAAATGACATAACCAACCACTCATAAAGACCTTCATTCGTTTTGAGTGCAGTTTTCCACTCATCCCCCTCTCTTATCCTTATTTGGTGGTAGCCACTCTTGAAATCCATCTTAGAATAGTACTTTGTTCCTCCTAGACAGTCCATTAAGTCTTCTATCCAGGGCATGGGAAACCTATACCTGATTGTAATATTGTTTATGGCTCTGGAGTCTATACATAACCTCCACGTTCCTTCCTTCTTTGTAGCCAAAACTGCAGGGACTGCACAGGAACTTATGATTTTTCTTATGAATCCTTTGTCTAGTGACTCTTGTATTTGTCTTGTAATTTCCTCATTATGATATGGTGTCATTTTGTAGGCTTCTTTGTTGGGTAATGTACACCCAGGGATAAGGTCTATGCAATGGCTAACCTCTCTATGGGGTGGAAATGTCTCTGGTATGATGTCTGCAACTACTCCCTTATATCTGTCCAAAACTTCTTGTACCTTCTTGGGACCTACATTCCTCTTTGGTATCTTGTCCTAGACTTCTTCACCACTTACTTGAGCTTCATTACTATGGAAAAGCATGGGGTATCCTTCTCTTTGAGGGTCTTCATGAATTCCTTTTCATCTACCAACATGACATTGGTCACTATGTGTTTATCCTTACAATCATCAGGGAGTGGGGTTATAGAGTAACTCACCCCATCCTTGGTCACACAATAGACATTTTTATTACCATCATGTTGTGCACTCACATCATACTGCTAGGGTCTTCCTAGGAGTAACTGACAAGCATCCATCTCAGTCACATCACATAGTATTATGTCCCTATATTCACCTATTTGGAACTCTACCCAAAATTGCTCATTTATTAGGGCTTGTTGTTCTTTATTCAACTAGGAGACTTTGTAGGGGTAAGGGTGAGGAATCTTCTTCAAACCAAGTTTATTAACCATTTCTATTGATGCAATATTATTAGTTGATCCAGAATCTATAATAACTTTACATACTTTTCCACTTACCTTGCATGTAGTCTTGAATATAGACTTTTTCTATGGGGGCTCCTTTGTAATTGACACCTTCAAGAGGGTCCTATTGAACATCAGGCACTCCCCTTGCTATGGATCTGTAGGTCTTGAGTTTGATTGTATGCTCTGGCTATCTTCCGCCCGGGCTAAATGGATCCTTCTTTCTCCCCCTTGATTGTTTGTCCCTATCCTCGCAGGACATCTAACAGACTGGTGGCCAACTTGATTGCATGTGAAACATCTGCCAATGAATACACTTGGTCCTCTACCCTCAAATATTCCTTTTCTATTGAACCTTATTCCCCTAAAGTTGCCTCTATGGCTTGACTCTCCTTCTTGGTCATGGTTACATGACTCTCCATGTGGTCTAGAAGATGCTCCTCTTCCACCAAATCTACCTCTTCCTCTGAAGTTTCCTCCTCTTCCTCTATTATGTTTACCTCCCTTTCTCTTTTGTTTTTCTTCTATCCTCAGTGCTATTTGAAAGCACTTGTGAACTTTCTCAGGATTGAAGAGACTGAGTTCATCCTGAATATTGTACCTGAGGCCATTAAGATACCTTTCCAACTTTTCTCTCATTTTTAGGTACCCTTTCTCTGAGAGACATCCTATGAAACTCCTCCATGTACGCACCTACATCTAAATTCCTTTGTCTTAAGTTCTACAACTTTTTATGCGTCATGACTTTATAATCTTATGGTATAGATTATTTCTTCACTTATGCAACCATTCTCTTCCATGAAGAGATAGGATTCTTTCCTTCTTCTACTCTCTCATTTTGTAAGTAGTTCCACCAACTAAGGGCAGAATCCTTCATCCTTGATTTGGCAGTCTTCACCTTTTGTTTCTTTGCCACATCATGACACTCAAAGTGATTTTCCAATGCTTCTAGCCAATCCATAACTTCTTCAGGGTTCATCTTCCCAGTGAATATAGGTAGGTTTGCCTTACTCTCCTTATTCCCTACCCTCTCAAGAGATTCAATGAAGGGTCTCTGATCTGCACGTAACCTTTCCCTTGCCTACAAAGGGGTATCTTCTTCATCCCCATCTTCTTCTTCTTCAGAGTATTCTCTATCCCTCCTATCTACCTTGCCTTGCAATCTCTCTATTTCTGCTTGCATCTTTCTACTCTCTACCGTGTTCTCTCTCATTATCCTTGTGAGCTCCACATTAGTGACCCTTGCAGGGATCTCATCACGATCTCCACCTTCTATTTTATCTTCCATTTTCCAAATCCTTTTCCCTAAGGATATTCCTAGCTCTCTGATACCACCTGGTGCAGATTAGGCAACTAGAAGAATGACAATCCCAAATCACTACTTCTCCAACCTTGACTTATCTCTTAAGGCAACATCCAACTGACATCCTCAATTCAACTGCCACTTATACAATCAAGAAATCTAGGCTTCAATGGAGTATTACGACTTCCTACTCCTTAAAATGTCTTATACTAGTCCTCAGACCAAGTATGAATACTTCATCCAACAATTTGGTTCACATAACACGAAATTGTCCTATTTGACTAGTAGCCCTAAGGACTTGATTTTTACCCAACAACTCTAAACTTCCCCAAAGGACTCCCTAAAAAAAATATGATTTTAGATACCCTATATGGGCCGTAGACAAACTCCAAAGGATTAGGCCCTGATTATGCTCCTGCACCCCCAAATACTCAACAAAGGACACATACCTAATAGGCCTAATTAGGACTGGTTTCCAAAGGAGGTCCTAAGAAATCGGTCCACTGAACCAACAAAACCACTTGGATATGTCCTACTACCCCCAACTACATTTTTTCCATCTTTTAACTTGGTCTTACAACTCCTTGATATGATTTTCTCTCACTTCTTCACATTTCTAGACTAAACACATGGGCTTGTTTAGCCTTGGGCTTGGTGGGAAAATTACCAAACCCCTTTCTCCCCGATCCTACCATTCAAGATTCCTAAAATAAACCTCCCTTACTTGCTTTCCACCAGTAGTCATAGAATTCCCACGATGAGATTGCAAGTTAGGACTCCATCTTTCTCTAGACCCTATAAACAAGGGTTTCCTGGGCTGTCTTCACCAAACTGAACACAACTCTCTCTAATATCTACCAAATTGGTTCAAACCAACTGCATTAAGACCAAAACTCACAGTATTAGGAAAAACCTTCAGAACTTCATCTAATCCAATCACCAAGAAGATCGTATAGTACGAAAATCAGACAATTTTTGAGCAAATATTAGAGTTTCTTTATTCAAATCCACCAAGTTCGTACAACCATCAACCAACCATTCATGGATGGTCTAAAGGGACTCAAATAGAACATACCAATGGATACAACTTTTTTTCAAATGGTTGTGCCATTGGTTACCAATTTGCAACTTCTCAAGCAAATTTTGTAAAGTTGCATAACAACTTTTACATCTTTTCTTGCATTTTTGTAATTTGGACTCTAATGCTTCTAAATGAGTTGTAGGATCTTGTAAGCCTTACCAAACATCATGTAAGCCTATACCTACCTCCAAACCCCCTAAAGACCATATTGTAACTCTTAGTGTACCCCTTTGGTCTAATTAGGACTATAGGCTTATAAAACACCTTAGAGCCTTTAGGCTTACAAATGGGTCAAAGATTACATCGTGGATGATCCCATTGGTTCAAACCCTTTATTCCTATATACCAAGCATATGATTAAATTTAGGGTGCCCTGCACGAAGAACGTACCACAGAGATAGAAGTTCCTGTCACAGAGGCAGAAAATCCCATTGCAGAGGAATACATCAATGAGGAGATGACACAAGCACACGAACGATTGATATTTTATGATTAACATGCTGCCACTCTAGATTGGTTGAGGAAAATGATGCAAAGGAGTCATGAGAAGGAAGTCAATTCTACATTGGAATTACAAGAAATCCTGAATTGAATCAATAGGCCATAAGATAAGGGAAAGGAAAAGAAGTTTTCAAAGACCATTAGGAAAGAATCAAGGTCTAGGACTCTGCAAGTTGCAGTGGCTACAATTGACAAGACCAAAGACCATATCACTCTAGATGAGTACAATGTATCAACATTTGATTTGGGGAATGCCACTAGGGAGCAGGTAATTGAAGAGTTTGATGATTCAACCCAAGTGATGAATAAAAAGACGAGGAAGTTGGAAGAAAAGTATCAAAAAGTGAAAACTGAGAATGAGGCCTTGTGTAGGTATATGTGGAGATTATCCCATCTAGTCAAGGAAGAAAAATGGACATTCATTATCCCTACAATTCTTCCAACAGAGTCAGTAGAGAGAATTGAGGAGATGAAAAGAATCACCCAAGGTGCAAAGGTATGGGTGAAAGACATTCATAATAAAGTAGGTAAATTTGTTGAAGACTTGGTGCAAATGTATGAAAGGGAACTAGCTATCCTCCTAAGGATACAATGTATAGATGAGTTGTGGGATGATGCACATCTTTACCAACATGAAACGATCTCACACTCCAAGCTTTGATGGAGACTCTCAAGCAAACAATGATCGATGGAGGAGTGATAAGGTAAGGAGAGGCATATGCTTTTTCCTGCTTCAGTGCAGTCGTCATGGCTAAAGAGATGCTTGAGAAATCTAATGAAGAATATGCTCAATTGAGGAAGGTGATCGGAAATATTCAGAAGGGAATCTTCAATACAATTGTATCCTTGTTAACACAAATAATGATTACTGATGATATAACTACAAATAGTCTAAGAGGCAAACTAGAAGAGTTCTTTCAATTAAATTTCTTCTCAAGGACGACTTTGAGAATTTTTCCATATTCTCAAATGTCATGCACACCACTCAGGATTCATTGTTAGATTGAGAGAACAAATTCACTAGATGTGAAAGAGACATAACCATTCTGGGATTAAAACAAGAAGAGGTGCCAAGTGTCAGTGTAAATAAATTGGAGATAGTGCTTTCCAAATTCATTGTTTTCAAAGAAAGGAATCAGACATAGGCTATTATGGGAAAAGAAGCATTAATGACTTAGTGAGAATCTTGCCTCATTAATGGGTCAACTTTGACGACTTCACCATTAAGTGAGTGGCCTTCTTTTGATTGGTCCATGTGGACCCACTCATTCATTGTAGATTCTCTTCCCATGCCCTAACCCTAATTAGGGCTTAGGTAGGAAGATCTAGGCCATTGATTTTTGTGTCAATCCTATCCACTTGTTGTAATCCGAGACCTATAAAGGGCTCACTTCTCATTTGTAAAATATGGAATTTTATAGATCGTTATATAAGAGCTACCAAGATAATAAAGTTGTCATTGAAGTTTGGTGGGTTCTCGAAGTATTTTGGCGCTTTCATGGTTCTCTATTCCTTCACTTAGGATAGATTTACTTTCAAGCTGTTAGTTGTTGAATGAGTTTGATAGTATTGTTGTAGTGAAACCTATTCACTCATGCGTTTTGCTAGTAGATGATTTCTATGTTTAGTGTAAGGTTGGTCCTAAGTTTATATGTGGATAGTTAACTTCTATCACTAAATTTGCATTGTTCCATGATAGTGTCTATTTGTGATATGAAAATTTCTCACACAATTCTTGAAGATTGCACCCTCTTTGTGTAGTTGTTGAATTTGGTAAAGAAAAGTGTGGTAGATTTCAGTTTGGCAGTATTTGTCTTTCAAATTCTTAGGATTATAGTAGAACTCCTTAACCCTTATCTCATATACTTTTTGCATATTTTGTGAAAACCCCCCCAAAAAGTATTTTCATTCCCAAATCATTCGAACAAGCTCCCAAAACTAGTATTGCTTGAGTGGTCTTGAGGAAAATAATGTAAGCCCATTTGTGATACCAACATATCACATTAACCATTGAGCTTATCCACAATAGAAGGAACCTTGGAACTTAGCTATGTGATCTTTATTACAATTATAACATACACAAAAAATTGATCAAGAGGGGATAATATACCTTAGTATTTTATTGTGTGCTAGTGTGGTTATAAAACACCCATCAACACGACCATCTAAAGATTTGGGGCAAGCTGAGAAAATGACAACATTAATAAATTGTTGAATGCATAAACAAGAATGGAAACATCAAATCAAGGCAAAAATACGTTGAGTGAATGAGTGCAATTGATAGAAAGAAGTATCTTAAAGCCATATAATCCAAATAAAATTGAGTGAGGAAAGGGGGTTGCCTATATTATTTCAATGGTTGATGTGTTGACCAACAAGAATATAATCTTCATAAAATATACCAAGATGATAGACAATGCAGTTTGGACAAACGGGTAAGAATGAGTCTGAAAATGGAGGTCACAATTTTGCATATTACATGGTAGCTTGTCTTGAATGTGGTTCAACACATCCTCAATTTGAATATTGTATTGACAGATTGTACATACAGAATACATGTCTTAAAATTTCACTTCAAAAGGAATGTAGAGGGTTCTGTGATTACCTGAATTTGCACGGGTCATAATTTGTAGACTTGTGATGGCTGCTGCCACTTAAAGATCCATCATAGCATGAAACTCGATGACTAGTTTAGGGATCCTCCCTTACCTCCCTTCGCCTCTTTTCTGTGCAATTTAGTCCCTTGTTACAATTTATTTTCATTTGTTTCAGTAATTAAATTCATATTTCGGTATGGTACAAGAGGTGGCACCAAAACCTCCACAACGATTTTGACTCTTCCCTGCTAAATTTTATATTCCCACGACCCTTTCATTTCGACCACATGGTCTAGAAGTACTATACTAGTTTGAAAACCATCTTCTATAGAAAGTGATGATTTTTCCAAGCTCATGAAGTGGGTTTTGAGAGGCCACCGTGATGTCTCTTTGTCTGTCCCTTCTACAAGTGTTTGTTGGACTCCAATTTAACCTCAACACTGCATAATCTATTTAAGAGAACCCCTGGAAAGTTAGAGGAAAGCAACCCAGTGATTTCCTTGCAACCACATTCTGTTGCTCACCTTTATTTCCTTACCATCTCAACTTCAGTTCTCTGTATCTTGTTAGTTGTCATTCCAATGAAATATTCCCATCAATTTTCGTTGCACGTATTTGTAACCAGTTCTTTATATAGTTCTATCATTATTTCTACTTAGGTACTCTCTAGCTTTGTCAAAACACCTCCCAATAGGCATAAATATGTCCTGGATGCCGAAATGACTAGTCTAGCTGCATTGAATTGAGAGAATGCCATAAAATTGTAAGAAAAATCATCATGGGGAGTTCTTTATCCAGCTCCTTTGTTATTAATTCGTTTCAAAGTTACAGTTGATCCAAATCATACTATTGAAGAGTAGCATTTCTTTTATGTTTCAGTTTGTTTATTAGTTGTAGATTTTGTCAAGAGTAGATTTATAAAAGTAGTTAGTTTCAGTTAGAGATTGGTGATATTGTAAGATAGATTTGTTGCATTTCAAGTATTAAACAAATTACATTGCAAATCCAATATTTTTGCAACTTTTAAATCAACCAAAATAAGTGAACACTCTTAGAGCTCTATAGCTATTTATAGAAAGATTCAAAGAGACCCTTTGGTGATCTCACCTTCACATCTCTTTGTTAGACATCTATATGATATGGAGATTTTTTAAATATACATTCAAAACAATTAATCAACCTTATGTCAACAATTAATTAGATATTTGCAAAATAAGTAAATCAAACATAATCTTTTGCCAACTATCATAGCAACCTTCCCATCTTTGCATTCATACTTACAAGTTCATAAATGCAATATTGTGATCCAAAACAACTAAACAACTAAAACAATCTTGTAAGCTGATATCAAAGCAACATCATCAATTAAGCAAAATAAAATGCTTAGTTTAAAATTTTAATCCAAGTGAATCAAATACAGTAACACTAATTAGTCTAATGAAAGCATTTTAAGCAAGATTATGTTGAACAAAATTTAACAAGATTATGTTGAACTAGATAGACCACTTGATATATTTTGAATGAATTCAATTAATGGTAAACAAGTTAGCAAATTTATAGATCTCCATATGGTAAGATTGTAAGCTCACAAATTTGGCAACACATCATTTGTTGCAACTCAAAAATATTAGCTCTTTTAAACATCAAATTAACTACTTGTCAAACACTTCAATCAATTCTTGTCCTTTTGTCAAGCAAATCCTTGCTAGCATTGAGTATCATACTAAGCTTTCTTTATGAAATCTCCTTTCTATGTCTCTCAAATCTTGATATGAGCCTCTATTTCAATCTTTAGTTAAGGCTAGATGACTTGCTTTGGCATATCCCGTAGAATACATATGCTTATTATTGGTACTATATAATATAACCTAGACTAATTGTTATGATATCTCATGTAAATAATTGTAAAATAGTAGATCACTTTGAGAGGGTGACCTCCAATAATTAGTTAATAATGTTTGAATTGAATATTCGACCATATGATGATTTGGGAGAAACATTTACACATTTTTCTATAAGATTTGTCATGTAGGGACATACCCCTTCATGCTTCATTCTAATTAAATTTATTTTAGGTACTATAACTAATGTTAAGGTTATCACAACAGATAGCTCCCGCCCGTTCCCCAAATTCCAATTGAGAATCTCCCACTTGCTTTGTCCCGTCGGATGTTGTTGGGCTAGTCATCGACGGTGGGAATGACTGCCATTTCCTCTCATACTCTATTCCCTTCAGTTTCGACACCTATGGCCCCGACGTTGGTCGTTGGGAGAGGTAATAGGGTTTCTGTTGAAGGAGCGAAAACCTTTCTTCTTGCTGGGTCTTCAACACGGTCTGTTTTGGTCTCTTTTGGTGGTGGACAATTGCATGTTGACTATGGTTTCCCCTCCTCCAAGTTGGCCCCTTCTGCGGCTCTTAGGGATTCCTATGTTGGTCGCCTAGCTGGTGGTGGCTGCAAGGGTTCTTCCCTTGATCCTAAGAATCCCCTAGTAGATACTAGGCCTTTTCCGGTTTGTAGATCTATTGATGTTTCATTGGAGAGGGAGACAATGGTAGAGACCAATCAGTCTGCCTGTGATCTTTCTTCCAATGGGGTAATCTGCAGATTTAGGGGTTTCTGGCCCAGTCTTCCACAACTTCATGCTTGGATCTCTAAACATTGGAAACCCATCATCTCTGATATGGTCCAGATTTTCCCAATGGCCAAGGGTTTCTTTATTGCCAAATTTGAAAATGTCGCTGATACAAAGTGTATTCTATGCGATCATTTTTCACCTGGGTGGATAATTTCCCATTGATTGTAAAACCATGGCATCTAGACTTCAACCCTTCTTTTGAAACTTTTTGCAAGATGACAATCTTGGTTAGACTCCCCTACCTGCCACTTCATCTTTGGGTGGATTCGCTGCTTGAGGAAATGGGCGAGGCGCTTGGTGATTTTTAGATGGTGGATGCAAAGTCTTCTGATATTTTTCACTCCACCTATGCTCATATTTTGGTGAATATTGGCGCATCTAAATGGATGCTTGCAGAGACTAAACTTATGTCTCCTAAGGGTAGTTGGATCCAACCTCTCGACTATGAAGGGATTCCCTTAAGGTGTAGAAGGTGCTTCAAAACTGGGCATGTTGTGGCTAAATGTGATCAAGAGAAAGTGAAATCTAAGAATCCCTCATCATGGTAGAAAGGTGCTTCTTCTCAGCATTACATGATATTCAAGAACTCTTCCCAAAAGAGTTTCTCCCAAGTGGTCGAGCAGGATTTTCCTGTCAACTTGTCATAGGTTACTGATCTTGGTTCTACTGATTCTACTGGATATGTTCATGTTACCTCAGTGCTAGATTGTGGCAGGGTTCCTGCTGGTATGTCTACTGGTGCTGTCCCTTCAGCCAATGTTGGCGCATTAGCAGGTTCTGTTGGTTTTTCTCCCGTTGCTTCTGTAATGGATTGTGATAGGGTTACTGCTAGTAAGTCTGCTGGTGCTATCCCTTTAGCTATAGATGTCTCTGGGGCTATGGTTGGAACTGGCTCTCAGTTGGCGGTGCCAGTGCAGAGTGTTGCCCCCCTCTCAGGTGTCGGGTGTTTGATGATGAAATCAACGACCTGACTGGGTGAGGCTGCAAAGGTGGAAGAAGGATGGATCATGGTGAAAGGTAAACTCCCTAAGAGGTCTTCACCCTCTTTTGATATGACCCTTCGGTCCCATAAGAAGGGGGCCAAAGGTAAATCTTAATATTGGATGATCAGGTTTAGGTTGAGATTTTGGATCCTTTCTCTAGTTTGTGTTTACATGTAGTTCTTCTCATGCATTATTTATTCCAAGTTGAGGGACCATGTTGTTAAAACCCTCGCTTTGGTCTTGATCCATTCCTTGTTGTGGGCTAACTTTGAATATCTTTATCAACCTTTTTGTAAAGGGTTTTAGTTCCCCTTCAAAACTTGTTTTCACTTAATCAAAAACTAATGTTAAGATTAGGCATTGCTTGATTTTTTAACTTTTTGTACTTAAGTTTTCCAATAGTTCAACAGTTAATTCCAACGATGCTACTCTCGCCGCTCTCTTCTATGCCTGTAGCTCATATCTGCTACCTCAGTGTCGTAGGCTCTTGCCGTTGGGGTTGGGGGTCCTCACGTAGAGTCTTTCAATGTTGGCGCCTGCCTACCCATGGGGCTTGTGCCTGGTCATGCTGGCGTGGAGGTTTTTTGTCTCCTCCACCGTGGAGCTTTCTGCCCCTTTTGTGGGATTGTCTTTTTCTTGCATGCTACGTTCAGGCGACGACTATCGTTTGGATGCTAATGGGGCTGTTGTGAATGCCCCTTCTGTGACTGGGGATTCTTCTGCGGCTTTTTGGGGCTCTTCTTCGCCTGCGATTGCAACTCAGGCTACTGTCTTGCAGTTGTTGATAAGGGCCCGTTTCCTGTGTGCAAGTCTATTGCACTTAGAATGTCTGCCAAGACAAAAGAGAAGATTGATCACAACACTACTGTTTTCACCTCTCATGGTGTGATATGTCAGTTTCGGGGCTTCTGGCCTAGCCTTCCACAGTTGCATGTTTGGATCTCCCAAAATTGGTAACCCTTCCTCACTGGTATTGTTCACATTTTCCCTACGGATAAGGGTTATTTTATTTCTAATTTAATCAAGCTGAGGATATAAATAAGGTCTTGTGTGATCACTTCTTTAGCTGGGATGAATTCTTTTTCTGATGGTTAAACCATGACATCCAGATTTTAACTGGGCACTTTTGAGTTTTTCAATAAGATTCCTATTTGGGTTAGACTCCTCAACCTTCCCCTTCATCTATGAACCGAATCCCTCTTAGAGGAAGTGGGTGAAGCTTTGGGGGATTTTCTGATGATGGATAAGGACTCTTTTGATATTTTTCACTCTACTTATGCCTGTATTATGGTGTATTTGGTTGTTTCTAAAGGGTTCCTAGCTAATATCAAACTTGATTCTTCTAAGGGTTCATGGATCCAACTGCTTGACTATAAAGGGATCCCCTTCAGATGTCAAAGATGCTTCAAAATTTGGCATGTCTTGGCTCAGTGTGGTTTAGAGAAAAAGAAAAGGTCTACTTCGTGGTGGTAGGGTGTCGCTTCTGAGAATTATACTATTAGAAGAAAATATTCTCCTAAGTGGTTGCACATGAATCTATGTACTCCTCCTCTTCGTCGGACGATGTTTGTCCTGAAGACATCCCTCCTCAGGTTCCTTGTGTGATTTTTGTGGTTCTTGGGAAGATTGGTGTTGATGGCTCTTCAGCCTCTGATGGGGCTTTAGCTGGAGGTCATCTTTCTAATGTGGGGAGTGTTGCTGGAGCTATTGCTGCTGGTTCCTCCTCAGGATTTTGATGATTTTTCTGGGAAGAATGATGTGTCTCTAATTTCTTCATCTTGTGATTGGTCTTTGGTTCATGGTAGCACATCTTTGGCTATTGCTGGCCCTACCCGTCAAGTTTCTACTGACCCTATTTTGGGTCCTACTACTGGTCTTCCCTCTCAGGGTTTTGGGACTTTTGTGCTGGACTCAATTTCTTGGCAGGATACTGTTGCTAAGGTGGACGAGGGTTGGATTACAGTCAAAGGGAAGAAATCTAAATGTCCTTAGCCCTCTTTTGATATGACCCTTTGTTCACACAAGGGTAAGACAAATGGTAAGTCTTAATGGTTTTTTTTTGGGTTGGGCTGGATTTCTTTCTAGTCCTTTTTCCAATTTTTGGCTGCATGCTGGCTCTCCATGTGTAAGTTTTTCTTTGTCATGCAACAGTTGTTCTTGGAGGTGGGATTCTGCTGGCTCTCCCCTCATTTCTAGGTTTTGTCCTGTTTCATGTAGTGGATAGTCTTGAATGTATTATGTTAGGAGTTTTAGGTCCCTCTAAAACCTGTTATGTACAGGGTTTCAGGTCCCTTCAAAACCTATTTTTCACTTAATAAAAAACTTATTATACTTAAAAATATATAATATATACTTAGGAATATATGATATTAGGGTCATAATATTAGATAGAGTTTTAGGGACCTAATATGCCCCTCTCTTTCAAAAAAGCATTGTCGTCAATGCTCAACAATTATGAATGTTTAGTATAAATTGTTCATTTTATTTTGTTGCATCTTCAATTAGTACATTCTTCCACTTGATGATAATTTCAAATATATCTCTATTTTGCAATTGTTTCACTCTTTTCTCAAATTTTCCTAAGGTTCTTCATCCAACTTTGGCAATTCTAACTATGCATGTCAAAATGTGAACCTACTGTAAACCTTAATTAGTCAACCCACAAGCCTAAGGTTTACAATCAAATCAACAACATCAATGAAACTTTAAACATGATTTACAAACAAGTAAACATGATGCACCTCATAGACATGATAAGCTTGACTCCATAGTTCTCTTATCCTTCAAGATTTTGTAGATAATAGTATTTTTCTCTTAGCATTAAGCACTAACACAAGATGACATAAAGGAATGGAGTGCAGATGATTGATGATGTAAGTATGATAGAAATATAGAAATTAAGGAAGGTGAGAGCATCTAAGTATGATTTTCAATTGTGATTTGATCCTTATCCAAATGAGTGGAAAACTCCTCTTTTATAGAAGCCTCCAAAAGAATCAAGGGTTGAGATTAAAAAGTTAATAGATTGAAGGCTAGGATTAGTAGGTAGGTGAAAAGTAGTATGATTAATAGGTTAAAATGAATGGATGGATGCGATTAAGAGACACATTCACTTTTGGTAATATTTCTTTAAGTTTAATTACCCTAGACATTTGGGGAAAAGGAGAGGGAAAAAGGTGAATTAAGAGATGCGTGACATTTGTCACATGCCTACAAGTTTAGATTGTGATCCATGCGAACAAGTTGAAGGACTAGGATAAGAAATAATAGGATAATGAATTAATTAAACACATTAAAATACTTATCTAATTAATAGGAGAGAAAAGTGGGACAAGGATAATTTAATAAATATACATTTATGTAATTATGGAATAGAAAAGGCTAATGAATTAAATAAATAAATAAATAAATAAAAATATTTATTAAATAATAGACTAAGAGGTTAAGAAATTAATTAAATAATTTAAAAAATATTTATAATTGAGGATATTGTTAGGTGTCTACATTTTTCCTTCTTTGAGACAATGTCGAGTTTATCATGTTGTTTCAAAGAAGATGATACATGCCCCGATTTAGGAGGGTGATTGCCCCGTTGAGAGATTAGAATTTTTTTAAAGGTGTGAGAAATCTCTTGATAGGAGAACATAAAAAGTTAGCATATTTAGGGGTAGTAAGAGGATAGACGAAAAACAATAGGTGTTGCAAGGCAAGAGGTAGAGTACGACAATCACCCAAGATGGGTTAGGGTTTCATAACCCATATAAGGAAGGTTGGAAGGGTCATTTGCACACTGCACTCTGGAGGAGAATTTCAAAGAAGAGTGCATAAGAGAGATGGTGGGGATTGTTGGAAATAAAAGATTGGGAAAGCAAGATGCTGAGGGGGGGGGGGTGAATAAGATCTTCAACTTTTATCACTTAAAAAAAATTGGTCCACAATTATGCATAAATATAATTGATCTATCATCTAGTAGCATCCACGAAAGTAAATAAATAACACAATACACATAATTTTGGTAACCCAGAAACCCAATAAGGTCAAACTGGGGTAGCGATGACACCCACAAAATCTTCACTACTACAACAATAAAGTGTGCTTTTTAGGGCTACAAAATTTGATCACAATATGTAATCTACCTGGTTAAACATCTGCCCAGTTAAGAGCCACAGATCATTACAATCTACCTTGTAAAAGGATTTAAACTTACAACAAAGTAAGCACTCAGCTAAGAGATTTAGAAATGTCTGCTAGAATCACTCTGTTAAGAGATTTCACCTGATACACTTGTTAGAATGTCTCAAGATCTGATCCTTCGATATGCACTCAAATGCTGATAACAGATCTCCTCTTTTCAATACCTTCTCTGATCTAATAATCTGATATATCTTTACTCTGCTGCTCATTGCATGGTTTCTCTGCTAGATCTATGCTTCCTCTCTCAAAACAACCCTTCGCACATCTCTCATGTACTACTACACCTTCTCTCAGTACTTCACTTCTTCAATTAGGGTAAGAAGCAATCTTAATATACTTTACAGATCGGGCAATTAGATCTAGATCAACGATCAGGATCAAATGCTTATACCGCTTTGACATTCTAATTTTATGATTGGTTTCATGCCACGTAGTGGGATCAAATAATTAAATGCGTAATTATCTCATTGAAAACATTAAATGCTTAGATAAGTCAGCCCAAAATAGTTTACCTCGAAATTGGTGTCAATCCTGTCATACAAAACAAAACTGTCTTGCTCGGCACAAAAAATACTCTATCGCTCGGCATGGACTGAACTTGGCAACCATGTTACTCGACAACTATTATCTGCTCGACAATGGCTGTGCCAGATGGCTCAGCCTATATTGGATAGCTCAGTTGCAGTGATGACCGGCTAAAACTGCCTAGATAAATGACTAAGTGTGGGACACTAATGATCAAAAAAACTTAGAGATCAACAATCTCCCCCTTTGATATTAGTGGCAAAAATACTTATCATTTCTTTTACATCCAAATTTTTTTCCTAAGTACACAAAGTACTCCCCCTTAGATTATATTCCATATTTCATACATTATTTACATAATATACATGCCTTCAACAAAAATATTTATGCCTGGTCGTGCACATCTTTTTCTGTTTCCTTTATTGTTTCCCCCTTGTTTTTGTCACTGATAGCTGTGGGGGTTAAGTTGTATTTGTCCAAAAATGGTTTATGAAGCTGTAAAATTAATGCAAAAGATGTATCTCAACTATCCTTAAAAAACTTCATAACCTGCAATTTAACTTCTAGCTCGACATCTAGAATCACCAAGTTATCTAAGAGATGAGAATCTCTCTTAACTAATTCTCGCGCAGCTGTTAGTTCCTTCTGAATAACCTTTAGATGAGGTATCAAATTAGCCTGAATTGTTATTAATTTGGCCCTGAAGCGACCATCTTCAGCCATAAGCTCAGCTAATCTCCTCTGTGCATGAGTCAATCTATCAAAATGTATGGTGCTAGAACTAGCATCCATGCTCAATGAACTTGTTATCGACTTCATATCTAAATGCAAATTCTCAATAAGCTGTTGATTCTCCTTTGTAAAGAATGTATCATCACATAACCTTTTGTATAGTGAAAAGACATTATTAGCAACTTCCTCAAGAATCTCGATAAGAGAAGAAAGTTCAACCTGTTTTGTAGCAATCTCTCCAGATATCTTCTCCAAGACTTTGTTCTCAAATCTTCTCTCGGACCATTGCAATAATTTGTCATTTGCCTCAATATTTTCATCAGTAACTTTCTGCACAATGTGAACTAACTGTTCCAGTATTGGTGCTTGCTGATTTTCATCTCCCATCTCAAAAGATTGAACAAAAATGTCCTTTATGTCATGTAGAACTTGCTTCTGCTTTTGTTCCTCTTCATTTCCTCTTGTCTCTTGTTTCTCTTCAATAGGTCTTGAAGGGTCTGATTCTACTCATATGTCAAACTCTCAGGATCCCATTTAGGAATCACAATGACTTCATCCAATGTGACATTTAAGCTTGGTGACTTCTTCTTGTTTAGCTTCCTCCTTTTAAGCTCTGGTGAGATGATACTCGGCTCAGGTTCTGTGATATCTTTTCCTTTCTCAGTATCAATTTCAATTGCTTCCTTCATTAGAGTCAAGATTTCCTACTGATCAGGTATACTTCCTATATTGGGTCCAGTGGGAGTAGATGATACAAAGTGTGGTAGATCCACCAACACTTGTATAGCCTCTTTTTCTGTAGGCTTATTTGCAATTTCCTCCATCTTATCTCCACTTTCTAAAACTGTCTGTACAACTTCTAAAATCGATGGATCAGTATTGATTACCTCCTTTTCTCCTTCTATCTTTGTCTTGGCCTTAGTTGTATGAATAGGTGATTGGATACCTGTGTCTGCCGTCTCATTCTGATCCTCGACATCCAAATTGCTGTTATCTTCAAGTGTTGTGTCAATGGGACTATCCTTTGTCAAATCTGTAATTTGCACATCACCTATTTTCTTTTGTGGTTCTATCTCAGTCTCTACTTGATCAGTAACAGTTTCTTCTTCCATTTCCTTCGGCTTTGAGGTGCCTTCACCTTTCTCATCAGCTTTCTTAGTGATTAACCCAAAAGTTTCCTTCCAAATTTTGGTGCTTTTTTGAACTTCTCCTTCAACGTCATTCTTCAGAATCGCATATGATCTTTGTTTAGGAATAAACTTCCTCTGATATTGTTCAATGAACTTTGCTACCTATTTCTTGGTTAGATCAGGAATGACCTTAGCTAGTGTTCCTTCCCTTATTTGTCTTTCGGTCATTAAAGCATACTGCCACTTTTGTGATAAAATATCATAAATTTATGTAGGAATAAGATTTCCTATCTCTACAGGTGTCATCTTGTATGTACACATCATATCTAAAAGTGCTTCCTAAATCTTATGCTTGTTAGCTATGCTTTGCTTCTGCTACTTGATAAACTTAAATCCTGCTAATCCATCATTACTTCTTAGGTTCTTACATACCTCATCAATCTTAGTCATTGGTTTATGTGATGCTGTAGGTATGTTGCTAGGTTCATCAGTATCTATCTTCTCTTTTTCATCTTCTTCTTCCAAGATTAGTTTCCTCCTCGGTTGCTTCTCAAGTTGGCTCGACACCACCTTTGTTCCAACTTGTTTTCTCTTTCCTAAACTGATCTCACCAACATTCTTCTTTGTATATACCTTTGTTGACTCAGCTTGTGTAGAAATAGTTGATGCCCTTGTCCTAGGCCGGTTAGCAACAGAAGCGGTAGCCTTAGGTTTAGATTTTCTTGCTTTAGTTGCCTTGGAAACTACTGGCTGCTTCCCCTTTCCTTTCACAGTGATATCCTCTTCAGGTTCAGTCTCCTCTTCTTCACTAGACATATCTTCTTCATTTCCTATTGATAATCCCAAAGGTGCATCCTCTGCTTCTTCATCACTCTCAATTCCTACCATCTTCTTCAGATTTTTGACAATCTTTTTCCTTTTCCTCTCCATAGTGCTAGCCTTCAAATCCATAGAGATTTTAGACTTTGCTTCTTCATAGTTTCCAAAACATTTTGCTGCACTATCAATCTCTTCTGCCAATAGAGCTATTATTGCTGCAGACGTCTCATCAACATTCACTTCATAAGGTAATGGCCTTAGCCATGATACCCTCGGCACTATTGCCTGTACATAGGTGAAATCTGTGTCTACTAGGAAACATACATCCTCATAGTGTTTCTGAACAAGTGATCTGAGAATTATACTCCTTAATCTCATCTTTTTCTTAAATTCAACAAAATATGTTCCCATCACATTATCAAAGTTATCACCTAATTGTTGAATAAATGCATTGATTTGCTGTGTAATAGGTCTGGCTATTTTCCACACTATGTTTCCAAACGTAGGAAATGTATTCTGTATGTAGAAAATATACAAACAAGCAGAGAACCAAACTTGCACATTGAGTCTTTGCCTTTTGGATTGAAGAAAGGTTCTCGACCAGTTGCATCAGTTGAAGCTCGGCAAGGTCATAAGTATGATCCTTCTTCACAATCTTCCAAGCTTGGTCGACTGTAATGCAGGGGACACTGTCCAGTCGGCTCAAGTGATAAAACTTATGAGCAATAACCCTAACCACAAAATCAAGCTCCAAATATATAATTGTAGAGATTGTCATCCCTCTTTTATTCCAAATGACTCCTGTGAATTCTTCTATGTTTTCCTTACTCTGACATCTCATAGTTCTCTTCCCGCTAAGAATTGGATAGCCAGTTACATGATGGATGATTTCCTTTGTAATCTTAACTGGTCCATTTTCCAGCCTTATGTTCATGTCATGTACATGACTCAAAACAATCTTGATCCATTCCATTCTGAAATCCCTTGAAAAGTCTAGGGCACAAGTTAACCCTCTCTCAGCTAAATGTTTGTGTTCATCTTTTAGGGCTCCATCTATGCACAATTTGCTGTAAGATTCTCTTAGCTCGTGATCTCCAAATTCACTTATCTTGCACATATAACATGACCTAATATCATGAATCATGAGTACCCTAGGTGGAATCAATGATAGGGCTCCAGTCAGATCACCCTAGATGGCGCTCTTAGGAGCTGCTCAAAAATTAGGAGGCACACAGGTGTTGCTCCTTACCAATTGAAATTTTCTCAATTCCTTCTCCATACTCTTCACTGCTATGGAAGAACTAGAGGCCATGATTTCAAGAGAAAATAGGGTTTCAAAGATGATAGATAGAATACCTCGGCAGATGTCAAAATTCACACTTTTACTCAGGATAGCCGATGAAACGCTGTAGAAATATTCAAAAGATCTTTGTAGAAATCAAGTTCGCAAATTCTCCAACACTCTGTGAAATTCTCAATCGCAAGGTGAAAATAAGTAATGAACGACTTATTCCTTTATAGGCTCCAAAGGTCAAAAGTTAGGTTTGCAATAAATGTTCTTCCTGTTGAGTGAGTGCCAAACAGCTGTCCTCGACCGACTCACAAAACTTGTCTATCTCTCAGTCGCAACCCATACCAACTCGACACATACTAGAGAACTCAATCTCAGTGTACATTAGTACTCTTTCTTGACACCTATAGTGTCTATTGAATTTGCTAGGTACATGTCTCAAAAATGTGTCCTGATGCATATTAACAAATGCAAATATGGAATTTTGCACTATATATGTTAGAAACTGATAAAAGATATGAGATATAAACACAGTCCCTCACATACCATTTTTCTTAATTAGTGATGGTGTGATCACCTGATCCATTGGATTGGGTGACCTCAACTTCAGTAGCTTCACTGCTGCTCGATTCTATTTTCCTTACCCATGTCTGGTTCATTTGTGCTCTAATTTCTTCAACAGTAGGAGCAGGTACCCTTCTCTTGGAATCCTTCCTAGTGTGACCGATTTTTAGACAGTTATAGCAAACTAGGCTTCCATTCATCGAACTCTTAGATTTTCCTCTGAAATGTGTCTTTATGCATTTTTCTGGAACATGCCCATACTCACCACAGTAATGACAACTATGCCATGTTTTGTAATCCTAATTGTAAGTGTTACCTCTCCTTGGTGATTTTTCTTATGTCTTTGATGTCCATTGTTGTTTAGAATTAGATCTGAAATCTTGTGCTCTATGTCCAAATTTTTGATAGTTGTAACAATACCCATTGAATCTACGTGTGGGAGGTGCATTATTTGCCTTTGCCCAACATTCATGTGCTTGATGTCAAAACTTCTTACAGTTAAAACAATAACCATTGAACTTAGGTTTAGGATTGGACTTACCGTTCTTGCTTTGACAAATGTTTGCTGTGTGTCCTGATTTTCCACAGTGGTGGCATATAGGCTTGTTGATCTTTGTCTTTGTATTCTTCTTTTCACCAATCTTAGATGATTCTCCTCTTTCAATAGATGTCTGTTGTTCAATATGACCTAATCTAGAAGAATCTCTAGATCTCCTTGATGCTTCCATCAGATTTTCAAAATGATTCAAAGCTTCATTGGGTCTATTCAATCTTTCATTAAGTTCTTTCTTAGATCTCAATTCATCTTTCAATTGACTATTCTCAGATCTCAGATTCACAATTTCCATGTCTTTCCTACTGATCTCCTGATTTGCAAGTAATAGTTGATTCACCATGTCAACTTGATTATTTTCATCATTTGTACCTCATGTGTCCTTTCATTAAGTCTGATAGTCATCATTCTTTTGTCTTCTTCAGCCATAGCTTTGTCATCTTCAACTTTCTTCTTTTGTTCCACTACTTCATATAGTCTTACTGTTTGTGCTTCTTGTTCTCTCTTCAAGTTTCTGACTTCTTCACACAATGTATTGTTCCTTTCCAGTAGATCTGAAATTGCTGCATCACTCTTTGTAGAGTTTCCATTACGAAATAGAATTGCAGTGTCTTCTTCCTGATAACGAGTGTCATTCATTTGTTTGGCCAAATCTTTCCTAGATATCAAGGAATTCTTCAATTCCTGTCTTGCTGTCTCAAGCTGATGTAATGCTAGCTGAATTTCAATCTTTTGATTCTCAATGACTTTACCCAATTTGTAAATCTCCATCTCCAGATCTGTACTCTCAAGCTGATTAAAACCTTTTATAGGAGGACTGAGCTCTGATACCAATTTTTTGAAATACAAGATTGGGAAAGCAAGATGCTGAGAGGGTGGGGGGGGTAAATAAGATCTTCAACTTTTATCACTTAAAACAAATTGGTCCACAATTATGCATAAATGTAATTGATCTATCATCTAGTAGCATCCATGACAGTAAATAAATAACACAATACACATAATTTTGGTAACCCAGAAACCCAATAAGGTAAAACTGGGGTGGGGATGACACCCACAAAATCTTCACTACTGCAGCAATAAAGTGTGCCTGTTAGGGCTATAAAATTTGATCACAATATGTAATCTATCTGGTTAAAGGTCTGCCCGGTTAAGAGCTACAGATCATTACAATCTACCTTGTAAAAGGATTTAAAATTACAACAAAGTAAGAAATCGACTAAGAGATTTAGAAAGGTTTGCTAGAACTACTCTGTTAAGAGCTTTCACTTAATATACTTGTTAGAATGTCTCAAGATCTGATCCTTCGATATGCACTCAAATACTGATAACGAATCTCCTCTTTTCAATACCTTCTTTGATCTAATAATCTGATATATCTTTACTTTGCTACTCATTGCACTGTTTCTCTGCAAGATCTATGCTTCCTCTCTCAAAACAACCCTTCACACATCTCTCATGTACACATACACCTTCTCTTAGTACTTCTTCAATTAGGGTAAGAAGCAATCTTAATATACTTTACGGATCAGGAAATTAGATCTAGATCAACAATCAGGATCAAATGCTTATACCCCTTAGACATTCTAACTTTCTGATTAGCTTCATGCCACGTAGTGGGATCAAATAATTATATGTGTAATTATCATGTTGAAAACATTAAATGCTTAGATAATTCAGCCCAAAATAGTTTACCTCAAAATTGGTGTCAATCCTAACATACAAAACAAAACTGTCTTGCTTGGCACAAAAAAGACTCTGTCGCTCGGCATGGACTGAACTTGGCAACTGTGCGACTCGGCAACTATTATCTGCTCGGCAACGACTGTGCCGGATGGCTCAACCTATATTGGATAGCTGGACTGCATTGATGACTGGCTGAAACTGCCTAGATAAATGACTAAGTGTGGGACACTAATGATCAACAAAACTTAGAGATCAACAAGGATTCTAGTCACAAATTGTCGATTTGATTTCCTTTGATAGCGCAAGTGACTCAAGGAGTATGGCTAGTCACTATGTATCCATCCCTCAGGTCCTTAGGGGGTCATCGTCACATGTGTATCATTTATAGGGTAGGTAGGAAAAATAATGAAAAAGTGTAGAAATAAGGTATGAATTATGCAATTATATATAAAATTAATGTAATTATGCTGATTCTGTGCAATTGTAGGAGAATACTGCACAATTGGTGCAATACTACACTTTTGAAATGGGTATGTGAAATTGTAAAAATGTATAAATAATTAGAGACAACATTATGATTATTTGTGCAACTGATAGGCTATGCAAATGTTTTAGGAATCAACATAATTAATAAGAAACTATGCACTTATTAAACAAATGTGCACAATTGATGAAACTACAAAATTGATAGGGATTTTTGTGCAAATGATGAAATTGAGTAGAAAACTAGGATAAATAGATTGAATGGATGATAGATAGGTTGGACAAAGATTTTGAAAATTGACAAGTTGAGTATTTTGTTTGTAGGATGATTTGAATGCTAGAATGTTGCAGGAGAGGCAATGCATTATGTAGTTGATGTGCCATGAGCTAACATAGAAAAATCAAGATATATTTGGTTTGATAGGACTATGACATGCGACCTTCATACTCAAGATTTTGGAAAACCTTGACTTATTGACAACACTCATAGAGAGATGACACACATATTTCTCATTTCACTTATCTATTAGAGAGATGTCTATCACCTTAGAGGACTTGTGGAGTATTTTTGGATTTATATTATAAGGGATCAAGTTTTCTATGATACAAATGGATATATGCAAGCTATTAATGAACCTTTTTGGATGAGGACTTAGAGGTGGGATAGATCATTTGGGCACAAATGTACAAGGTGTACTCCCCATAACCATCAATTTTAGTAGGGATCATTGGGGGGATGTTATGTCCCGAGAGGCAATCACATGGTCTACTTTGAAGGGGGTGAGATTTTCTGCATGAGTGATATTGTTGTACATATGGGCAAGGGAGAACATAGGTGTGACCAATACCATATTTATTAGATTTCACATAGTAGGTTAACCATACGTCTATGCATATGTCAACATTATGTCATGATAGCCCAAGCTAGGAAAGTTAGAGTATTTGTGAAATATCATAGACGATGTGGCTAATGTTACATGGAGGCCATATATGGACTGTGAGGTCATAAAGGATGATGACATAGAGACACCCTCCTCCAAGGCTAGGCATCTGATCTGTCAGACACCCTAGATTCTAGAGAACCACCTCCCAATAAGAGTACTATAGTAGTTAAACATGCTATAGGATATGCCATAGGGCTCAGTGGGATTTTCACAAACCATGGGAGAGGTAGGGATGAGGACCCTCCCTATCATACAAGGTAGTAGTAGAAATGTTTAGGGAATTGATTCTATATCCCTGGGATTATAGGTGGTACATTATTGATGTAGGGATGATGTCATAGTTTGAGGCATAGGTTAAGGTACACCTTCATCCTTTACATGATGAGGATGATGATGATGCACCACCACTTCCTTGGAGGTGTACAATGAGGAGCAGATGAGAGGCAAAGAAGGAATTCATAGGAGGGCCTAATAGAGGAGATGATAGAGGAGGTGGAGGGGGATTGAGATAGGTGCTATTACATTAGGTTGATTTTCTACAAGCTCCTCGAGGACCATAGGTTAGGAAAATAGTCCAAGGACAATGAAAATATGAGAGGGAAAAAACATATAGATTCCCTACAGGCACAATTTGAAAGGTTATAGGTGCAACTAGAAACTAGGGATGTGTGGGTGGTGGGTTTATAGGGACAAGTGTTGACACTCACAATGGAGAGAGATACAACCATCACTTGACATTGTAGGAAAAAGGCAACCCTTGAGTAGGTTGGGAGGGAGATAATGCAGTGACCTATGACAAATACCATAAAAGAGGTTATGAGAGATAACATGGTTTTCTAGTATTGGAGGAAAATATATAAGAAGGATATGTTGTTGGAGAGGAGAGTTGGGAACTTTTCACAGAGCTCCTATGAGCATAGATACATGAGGGCCATGAAAGAGAGTGTAGGAGTGAATGATGAGGTCACCACCACCACCCCCATTAAGGTTTGGAGAGTGAGAACCATTTGGGTCTTAGGCACCAGGTCATATGATAGGTTGGTTAGAGGATGGGATATCATCATAGCCTCATTTGATCCTCAAATGTAACATTTTTGACATAGACACCTGGGTAGGATACTTTGGGATATGATTATTTGGAGGCTCCTAGTAGCCCTATTTGCCTCATTTGATCCTCAAATGTAACATTTGTGACATAGACACCTGGGTAGGATACTTTGGGATATGATTATTTTGGAGGCTCCTAGTAGCCCTATTTGTATATTGTGACATTTTTGTATCTTGACACTAATTATTATTTTGAGATATGTGTGGTAAGACTTTATATGGTGGGGATCTATTTGATGTGCTATGGTTCCAATTTGATTCTTATGATTGTGTTTTCATGAGGATTGCACCTAGACGCTAAGCTAGGAGCCCAAAAATCCTATAAAACATGGAATGATCTTCATGCTTGCTTTCAATATGACATAAGGTCTTTATTACTTATTTAAATGTCAAATGTTCATAAAACACTTTTATTTCTTTGAAAAAAGCTAATTTATAAGAAAAAACATGTAAAGGTCACGTGGTACATCCCTTGGGAGGTAAATATAATTCTCTTTTTGTTCAAAATATTCTAACTACAAGTTCTAACTCATGGTCAAAGAAGAGCCCAAATTTTATCTTGATTTTAGAAAAAAATGTGAAACCCTAGTTTCATGCTTTGTCCTCCATGGCCGCCAAGGGCATATTCATATCAGAACAACAAATATTGTGGAGGGAAACAACAAGTTGCATTAAAAAATGATGGCCAAGAAAGGGAGATACCTGATTTCTTTCATTAAAAAGTAGATATGAGCATAGTAACAAAATTTTTTATGTTAAAAGGCAAAAAAACAAGAAGATTTCATGCAAAAAAGGGAAAAACAACGATTTCATTAAAGGAAGAAAAGAAGTTTTAAGCCATATAAAAATCATATTCCTTTTAATGAACAACATATATAAACACAAAGAAGTGAGATTTGATGAGAAGCAACAGTAATAACGGTGTGGTTAACAGTTCAAAGAGGAGAAGATTGGGTTCCAAAGAGATAACAACATGACACATTTGAAGAGGTAGGGTTTCCATGTAAAACCAATGAATCCAATGCATCGATGTGTTGATTTGTTATTAATGCATTGTTTGAGGGATGTTTACCATGCATCCATGCTTTTCATAATGACACATATTCACAATTTATTTTCTAAATGGGGATCGTTCATTGTTCATCAAGACTCCCATATGAAAAAATAAAAGGGCACATATATACAAAGCAATAATGCATGAGCAATTTGCAGAGTATACATTAAATCTTGTATGAACAACATGAAATCACATTGATACCATGGTTTCTGTTATGAAAGAGCAGGTCAAAGAAAACATAGATGCATTATAGAGAAACATTCAAGTTGAAAATGATGGTGACAGGTTGATGTTTAAAACAGTGGCCAAAGAATATTGTTGGGATTAAAGACATATTGTAGCCCATTTGAAGCATTAATAGTATTGCAATGGATTCCTTTATTTTTCAATAAAGAAAGTAGTAGTTTTCCTTCCCAAATCTCTTTTGTGTTGATGTTATGGATGAATGATTTGATGCATTCATCATGTTTTACTCTAAATATGTCTCATTCATGCATTTTTAAGGTAGAAGATTTCATGATGGTGCAGGTCATATGATGTGTTTGATGGTGCAAACTCACTTACTTCTCCTTGTTGTGCATGCAAATTACTACTTTGAAAGATATTAGTGTAGACGTCCAAAAATATCAATATTATTTTCCCTCTTATTCCTCTAACTATTTAATTCAATCAATTAAATAGTTTCATTTATCAGTAGTTTAAATACTATTCTAATATATTTCATTTAAATACATTTGTCTCATGAAATTCCCCTTTTAATAAATTTACATTTATTAAATCCTCCATTTTCCTAATTCTTCTAAACCATAATTTATTCAAATTTGATTTGAATAATACCCTAAAACCCTAGCTAGGAACCTATTAATCCTATCCTAAAGCCTACCCTACTCCCATCACCTCATTTCTTAAGTATACTTCCCCACCTAACTGTCCTTTTAACCATGCTTAATGGGTGATTCCTAACCTTTTTAAGGCTAATGGAATGCTCACCCACATGGGGAAATTCTCTCCAAAATGGGCACCCATTCCTCTTTAATTCCTTCTTAAAATTTGGTCTCCCCTTTTGAAATATTGAGCTACTCAATATTAAATGCCAATTTTGACTCAAAATTGGCCATCTTTTCAAGTCTATGTGTCTCCTATGT
>MU224910.1:4319646-4329819 GCA_018584345.1 Thuja plicata | reverse complement strand
GCCTTCTCCTCTCATATTTTCATCTCTCATTGTGCATTGTTATTATGCTAGAATTGCTTTAGAATTCATAGTTATTTTCATGCTAATGTTCTTAGTTTCTAGTTTTTATGCTTTCCATGCTTAAGTCGCTTAGAAATCACATTCTAGGTTTCTTTTTGGCTAAAATCAATCATAGTTTCTTGCATTGTCTTGCATTCTAATCATAATAGTTTAATCATTTGTAGAAGTTTTGAGACTAGTCACTCCATACTAGTTCTTGAATCCTTCTCTCTTCATCTAATCTTGCATTGATCATAATCAATCCACTTGGTGATCCATTGCATTTGTGTTTGAGAGAGCACATTCACATTCCCATAAGAGAGCAAATCAAACAAGCCTCTTGGGTGCAACTTGTTTCCGTTCTATCCGATGATATGAGGATATTTTTTATGTTTTCTTGCTTGCTTTCATTTCACTTGAATTTCATATGCTAACCCTCTAATGATTTCATGTTTGTGATTGATTGCAGGTTGAAGATTTTCCTCATACTATATTCTGGCACACCCAGTGGGACCCACGTCCCTAAAATTCCTAACTTCTTGTCTTAATTTTCTTCAAATTTTGCCAAGCACACGAATCCGCATCTACGTTTTACGCAGAGGCATCTACGCAAACGCCGGTTCTCCCTGAATTGTCATTTTGCATCTGCGCTAAACCAGCGTCTCTGCTCTGCACTGGTATTTCCACCTGGAAGAGCTAGTTTGAGACTTTGCAAACACAACTTTTTGGTTTTATTAGGATTTTTGGTTTTCCTACTGATTTTAGGCATCTTATCATTCTATTTTTTAGTAGAGACTCATTTTACAATCAGAAATTATGCCAAATTTTCATTAAGGAGAATAAATCTTGATAATGGTTCAAAGGACACTAGCTTTTAGTTGTTTCAATACTCTCAAAATGGATAAATTTGATCAAACTAAAGACTAAGAAGAAGAAAAAGTAACTTTATTTGCTATCTTTTTGTGTTTGCAGGTACATCGACGGCCTCGTAAACACTGGTTCATGAACCAGTGTCTGTGATTCACAAACCAATGTCTGCACATAACCGGTGTTTGCACTCTTTAAACCAGCGTCTCCGACTGGTATAACATCTCTTTGGTGTTCTGTGTTTTTAGCCTATTTTCTGCTTACTTTCATTTTTTAGGCAAAAACTAGAATCAGCGTCTGTGCCCTGAACTGGCGTTTGTGCTCTGTCAAAGTTGGATTTATCATGTACTAACAAGTGTTAAGTGTTTCTTGTGTTTTTAACACTTGTCAAAGGCCAAACTTGATATTACTAATCAGTTTTTTTACAACACCGCTTGTCAAAGATGCAATCTTAAGACTACTCACACTTGTATTACAGGTTGCCTCAGATCTACATCAACCAAACGATCATGTTTTTATTAATATTTTTTAGGCACCTAGACTAATTAGTTAGATTTTCTTGTCTAATCCTAAGTGAGTGTTAGGGGATTATGCTCTCTTCCCTTTTGGGAAGATCAAAAACCTAGACACACTTGCTTAGTATTGAACAATTGAATCTTTTGGAAAGAACAAAGTATGCCTTGCGTGCTTGTGGAGAAAATGATACTGGATAGGAGAGTATGCTCTTTTCCCCCTTGTGGGAAAATTAGAAATCTAGACTCCTTTTTGTCACCAATCCAATTTACTTTGAATCCTTTAGATGGGCCTACCGGTTGAGGAAAAAATCTCCCGGGAATGACCCACGTGAGAACGAGGTGTAAGCCACACCACTCTAACTCACGTTAATCAAATTTACTCCTTGGGGTTAAATCCTTGGGATTCAATTGGCATTTGAGCTTATACTCAGCTCTCATCTAACTTAAGTGTGTCCTCGCAGTCTCAATTACGTTTACGTGACCACTTTTGTCAAGATGCTCTATGGGGCTATACGCTTGAATCGTGCTTGCGCGGACATAGAGGATACAATCGAAGGAAGAACCATACTAAAAAATCTATGCTTAGAAGCTACCTGGAACACCCCCGAAAGGTGATAATGCTTGTGCAAGGAAGATAGTAACTTCCCCAAGATCACTTGTACAATCGTGCCACCCTGAGCATTTGGAACCGGATAATATGACATCATGACTGGAGCCATTACATTCTTGGTGATGGCCATATTTTGTTTAGCTCTTGTGTGTGTGCCTAATCTTACGAGGAATTATTTTCATGCTATGCCAATTCCTTAGGTAGATTTTGTGCTTGAAGTGCTTGAAGAACATTGACAAATCTGAAACATAGACAAAATATCCAACATTCAAATTTGTCACGTGCTTGTATCCTTCAAGGTTTCTTTGTCCCTTGCTGGATTGTTTTTAGATACATGCTTGTTATTTTTCTAGTTTGATTATGTTGAAATTGGTTCTTGCCATGGAACAAATCTATTGAAAAATCAGAACAAGATCAAGCTTTTTCCAGATTATCAAGACAACATCCTTTTGCAAAAAAATTTGGTCTTTTATGAGATATGTCCTAAAAACCTCAAACTATTCATCCAAGATTAGATCTACTTATAGGACATGATTGATTCCAAGAAGCATAAGAAGGTGAAAACTCTGTTACCACCCGTGCAAAGAGAAAAGAAAAACACAACCCGAGAGGCTACCAAGTACCAACACATTATCGATTCCATCAAGAAAGAAATCCATAAATGAGAACAATTTGAGAAAGTGATCTACAACAACAAGGTTGCTCATTTCATGGGCAAATATAATCTAAACTCTGCTTTTGTTGGATTTGAACAATATGACTAGTCGGTTTACCACAACAAACGCAAGTTCCTCCTCTTTTTAAGCTCACTTAGCTTGCATTTTAGGACCTTCCTTAGGTTGTTATCTTTAGGAACACACCACACACTCATCCTAGCATGATCTTGCATTAATCAAATCAATCCTAATCAGCCTAGCATCATCCTAATCATCCTCCAAAGCATCCTTGATCACATCCCTCACTTGGTATTGCATCCCCTCTTGAGTTGCTAAAAACCTACATCTTAATCAAATCCCATCCTTGAATGTCCTTAAACTAATAATTGTTTAGGATAATCCCCTTTGTCTTTTGCAACCTCATCACCTTGATCAAAAGGTTGGTTTGCATTAACAAAGAATCTCGTTCGTCGAAGACCACAAGTCTGTCTTAGGTAGACAATCATATCCACTTGATCCTACAATAGGGAAAGCAACCCTTGATCCTTGCATACATCAAGTCATCCTTAATCTGTAGAAGCACGTCCATCATCTTAAACACATCGTAATCCTAGCATCATCACCCTTAGCTTCCTAGGCACATCTTTTGCATCACATCTTGCATCTCATATTCCTTTAGGATAGTCATTTCATGCCACCTATCACATGAGCCACTAAAAAGAGGAAGAACATGGATCCTAATCTTGCCGCTAGCTCATCTAATCCTACGACTGACAACACCAATGCCATGGTTACTTATGCACCTCAGCCCAACATTCAAATTGAACATATCTGGGTAGACACTAATGAGACTCCCACTCTAAGTACCTTGGAAACATTTATCAACCATCCAGTGCTTGTCCACATGGTAAATGCCATGAGTGGATGCAACAACAAACAGGTGCTCTTGGACATCCAACAACAAGGACTTCAACTTCCACCTTGGATTATACCCACACTTGTCACATGACCTATGGTACTTCTAGGGGAACATCCTTATCCCACTAGAAACAAATTTTTTGATCCACTTCAATGAGCCCTACAAGTGGGAACTCTTCTCGCGCAAGTAGTTCATCCCTCCATTCCACCTTCCATCATACACACAATACCCTCACCTACCTCAGGAGCCCCACCTCCTGATGCCACATCAGAACCACAAACAATACCCCCTATCACTATGCAAGCACCTCCGCAAGCCACAGTCGCTCCTCTTTCGTAAGAAATCCCAACATTCATTACAAACTTTCCACCACCACCAGTCAACACACAACAAACCACCATTCCACCCATTCCTACTCAACCTGTTCAAAGTGCTACAACTAGTTCGCAACATCAAAGCACCCAAGTCTCCATGCCTATTCCACCTTTCTTCACCATAGGCATACCACCTACCAATGCCTATAACCAACCCTTATTTCCGCAAGGGTCCACTTTTCCTACTCCACCAGCAACACAATCACAATGAATGCCAGTAGTTCTACCTCAAATGTTGTTCAACCCAAATCCCCCATACTACAACCATCCACGAATCCCTTCATCGTACCCCAAATTCCCATCCAACCTATCCAATAGAAACAACAACAACCTATCCAATAGAAACAACAACAACCTATCCAACAATAGAAAAAATAACCTATCCAACAACAACAACAACAACCTATCCAACAACAACAACATCAACCTATCCAACAGCAGCAACAACAACCTATTTAGCAGCAACAATCCATCCAACAACCATCCCAACAACAACAATTGCAACAACAAATCACCAACCCATTCACATCCTAAGCGCAACAACAACCAATCAACCCCTTCACCGTTGCACATCCTACTATCCAAACTACACAACAACCAAAACCAAAAATGCAGGGGGAAATCCCCTCATGGCAGAACCAATGCAATAGTTTGCTAATCCTTTTATCCAACCCGTGCAACAACAACAAACTCATTCGGCCAATTACATAGGCATGCCATCTTCCACTGCATCACAAACAATTGCCCCTCCACAACAAGTTCTCACTGGGGGCATTCCACTGCAAAAAACCTATCCTCCATCCTATACAGGTGCACAACAAACTCATCCCAGCTATCCAACGCCGCAAAAAATACAAGCATATTTTCAACAGTTGAAACAATCTTATCAAGCGTCGACACCTTCTCCACTGCAATATTCCCCTCAACCACAACTTCCACCACAACAACCCATGTACGTTGACCAACAACCATCATACCAAACACCACAATATCCCCCACAGAATCCTCCATACTCACCATTCGATCCATATCAGGTTCAAGGAAATCCTGTAATCATGATCAACAATCCTCCCCCGCAAATCAATCATGAATGGGAGGAAATGAAGAATGCTCTCAAGGAGCTAAAGGCTGGGACAGAGACTAAAACATTTAAGTTCAAAGAGGTATGTCCTTATCCATTTGATCAATCTATCACTGCCACACCCTTCCCCAAGTACTTTGAGACCCCAAAATTTGGTAAATATCGGGGGAAGGATGATCCTGTGAGTCATGTGAAAGAATTCTACATGGCCTGTCAAGAAGTGGCCTATAGCGATAACTTCCTCATGAGACTATTTCCCAAAATCTTGGGAGGCACCGATATTGAATGGTTCTACAAAATCCCTTATGGCACAGTCTCTACTTTCACGGAATTATCTAAAAAGTTTGTGGCCCAATACGCACATAATGTCAAAGATGAACTCTCACTCCTTGACCTATGCAATTCCAAACAAAAGGGAGGATAAAGCCTAGCCGATTATCTTCTGCGTTGGCAAGGGCTTACTACAAGGTTGTCTTACCAACCCCCAGAGAAACATCTTATCAAAATCTTCATTAACAACCTTCATCCTAAGCTTGCCTATCACATGCGCATGAACTGTATACAAACTTATCATGACATCAGAATCAAGGGTATGGACCTTTAACGAGGTCTCATAGAAGAAGGTACCATTAAGCACTACAAAGAATCCTAGCCTGACAAACATAACAATGATCGATCACGATACTAGAAAAAGAACAAAAATGTGGTAACAGATGGAGCCACTGACACCAAACACATTAAAGTTGTGGTAGCTAGTCCTAATGCACCTACCCAGACTTATCAGCAAGCACCACCAATGTACCCTCAACCTCCTCCCATGTATCAACAACCCACTCCCATGTATCCTCAACCAACATATCAGAAAAATATATGCCCTCAAGGTGTGCCTATCTATCCTCCTCCAGGGACATCATATCAACACAACTACCAAGGTCTTATGAATCAGACAAATTCTATATAAGTCCCGCAGGGACAACAAAGACCCCACGCTTTGAATATGCCACAACACATGTTTACCCCTTTGGGTGAACCTATAGACATCATCTTCCACAAGCTGGTCCAAGCCAACCAAGTCGTGTATCCTAAAATACAACCATTTGATGATTCAACTCCTAAGCCAGCTTGGTATAAAGACAATGAGTACTATGAATACCATCGTGTTAAGGGACGCACCACCCTCAAATGCATGGAGTTGAAACACTATATTCAGGATCTCATTGATCGCAAGGAGATTGAAGTGGACTCTCCTACCCAATCATCGCCAAACGCAGGCCTTAAAATTTATCAAAATGCATTCCCTAAACACACTTCCGATATAGGCCTAGGCAATCCTACTCAATCCTCTGATCAGGGAAAGGGTAAACAAATTGAAAAACACCAACAGAAAAGATTATACAAATGCATATATCAACTATGATAATCTCATCGACTGCATATCCCAAGTCCAGTCCTTCATCAATGTCATCCATGTAAAGGGTGCTAATAACCAATGCGCCATAACCACTCGTAGAGGTAGGATAACAGTCATAGGTGCTGGTCCTGCCCCATCTACTGGGACCCAATACAACATTTTGGAACACCTAGGGAATACCCCAGCCATAATTTCCATCCTGGATCTTCTCCGCATATCACCCACTTATCAAGAGATCCTCAATAAAGCCTTGCAAGAATCCCGTGTTCGAAGCAACATCAACCTCATTGAATTCCAAAATCTTGTCGGACACCTATCTACATCTTGTGGGGTCTCCTTTAGACCAACAGACGTACCCTCCAAAGAAACTGATCATAATCTCCCACTCCGTATCGCTGTCATGGTTAAAGATTTTGCCATCAAACGGGTCATGATAGATAATGGATCGGCCCTAAATCTGTGTACTCTAAAATTCATAAAATAGTTGGGTTGCACTGAGGCTGATATAAAAAATGATGTTATCATAATAAAAGCATATGACAATCTGGAGCGTACTTCTAAAGGTACAATATCATTGCCCATTCAAGTGGGCCCAATTATCCAGGATACATTATGTCATGTTGTTGATCTTGACCTCCCCTTCAACATTCTCCTTGGACGCCCATGGATTCATTCTATGCAAGCTGTCCCATCCACCTACCATCAGTGCATCAAATTCCCATATAAAGGCACCAAGATCACCATCCACGCAGATCCCAAGCCCTTTGCATACTGCAATGCGTTGGAGACATCCTTTCCACATTCTAATCACTATCACAAGATTGATACTGGAACCTCTGTCGCCAGCTCATCTCAAACCCATTTAGACCCAGAAACAATCCTCATCTCCACCTTGTCCATGGTCAAGATCAACAACAAAGGTTTTGGTGAGTACACTTTATCTAATGCCTTCATAGTTGGAGCACTGCCAATTGATCCTCACACTCAAGGCCGCCAACCTAATCTAAGAAAGATAGAATCAGAGACAACTAAGGCACTACAATTTGGTTCTACCACTTTTATATCAAAAGGTACTTTGACTGGCTAGGAAATGGCACCAAACATCAACCAATGGCTATATAAAGATCCACCACCCAAGGACACAAGTCACCTCAATTACTTCAAAGATAAGTACCCCGCAACACACAAACTGGTGACAAAAAAATGGAACTACCAAGGAGGTGGCCTTAGTTACAAAGACTAAGAAATGAAAGATCCTATTATACTTGCCCGAATAGAAAAGCACCTGGGCCTTGGAATGGGCTCTGACATGAATGGGGGCACCAACGAGTTCATCAACTATTCCTCTTGTCCATCCCTGGGCGAAATCGCTGACATCAAAGCTATCTCAAAAGAGAAAGTTGTGAGAGCTTATGACGATGTTTTTGACGATGAAACCTTCCTGGGCAATGCTGTCCTACAACAAATTTCCATCCTCTTCATTGACCTTCCCCTTTCCATCCTGAAGTCATAGACTGGGACCAAACAAGTGTCGTACACATTGACGAGTTCCAAAGTGAGAATGCACTCCTAAGCTTTATGGGTGCAATTGAGCAAAGTAGTGACTGGGGGAAAGACTCAGCATATGTCTACAAACTGGACCCAAAGGCATAATTTGGGGAAGAGGAGAACTTTAGCCGCAAGAATGACACAGAAAACAAAAATAAAAAATAGAAAAATTGATCCCCTAGCGAAAACCCCTCTGGGGCGCTATCTGATCATAAAAAAGTAAAAACAAAGGGCGTATCCCCTGGTGAAAACCTCTCTGAGGTGCCAGAGGATGAAGGTTCTCCTCTTCCTCTTATCCGAGATTACAGACCTGAATAGTCATCAATTCTCATTGAAGAAGCAAAACCTATCAATCTGGGTATCAAAGAAAATCCCGCCATCACATACATAGCAGCATCTCTAACTAAAGCAGAAGAAAGTGATCTTGTCACTTTATTAAAGGAATCCATCAACAAGTTCGCATGGTCTTACTCCCACATGCCAGGGTTAGATCCCAACTTGGTGGTTCACCATCTAGCAGTGGACCCGAACATCAAACCTGTCAAGCAAAAGCTTAGAAAGATGCACCCTAAAGTGGCACTACTTGTCAAAGAAGAGCTAGAAAAATTACTCCAAGCCAAGATCATCTGCCCCATTGACTATTCTGAATGGATCTCTAATATGGTGCCCGTCTCTAAGCTTGATAAATCAATCAGGATATTTACAGATTTCAGAGATCTCAATAAGGCATGTCCCAAGGAAGATTTCCCCTTGCCAAACATAGACATGATTGTGGGTCTCACAGTAGGACATGAGATGTTGTCACTCATGGATGACTTTTCCAGATATAATCAGATCTGCATTGCAGAAGAAGATCAACATAATACAACATTCACAACCCCTTGGGGCACCTTCTACTATAACATGATGCATTTTGGCTTAAATAACGTTGGGGCAACCTATCAAAGAGCCATGACTATTATTTTTCATGACATGATTCAAAAGATCCTTGAAGACTATGTGGACGATATCTTGGAAAAATTAGTAAAAAGGGAAGATCACCTAAATGTTCTGGAATGCATCTTTGATAGAATTGGACACTACTGCTTAATGCTCAACCCTAAGAGATGTGTCTTTGGAGTCACATCAGGCAACCTCCTAGGGTTTATTGTATCCAGACAAGGCATTGAAATCGATCCAAAGAAAGTACAAGCTATCATAGAGATGCCTCCACCAAAAACACTCCGACAACTACACAGCCTCCAAAGAAAACTACAATCTGTGCGCCATTTCATGTCTCAACTAGCAGACAAGTGCCAACCATTCACTCATCTCCTACGAAAAGATAATACATTCAAGTGGGATCCTCAGTGTCAGAAGAGTTTTGACAAAATCAGAGAATACTTGGCTAATCCACCCATCTTGGTACCACTTGTACCTGGTCGATCACTCATCCTATAAATTTTTTCTACTACCACAACACTGGGGGTGCTCCTTGCTTAATTGAATGATGAAGGCAAAGAAAGAGCTATTTATTATATCAGTCAAACCTTAGTGGGTTATGAGCTCAATTATTCTCCTATGGAAAAAGCATGTCTGGCAGTGGTCTTCACCACTCAAAAAATTTGCTACTACATGCTTAGTCACACAACCAAGCTCATTTCAAAGGTGGATCCTCTCAAGTACCTACTCTCTAGGACTACACTTACAGGTCGAATGGAAAAATGGGTTATGTTGCTAAGTGAATTTGATATTCACTATGTTGATAGAAAAGCCATTAAAGGGCAAGTCATTGCCGGTCAGCTAGCCAAAGCACCATTGGTAGATGCATATCCTTTGGTCACAAAATTTCTAGATGAGCATTTGTACATGATAGAAGAACAACCAACGTGGCAACTCTACTTTGATGGGTCCTACATAGCTCATGGCACAGGGGCAGGAATACTTTTTGTCACACCTCAAGGTGACTACATCCCCATGTCATTCAAATTGGGAATTCCCTGCACAAACAACATTGCAGAATATGAAGCACTAATTACAGGACTCTGCATGGCCATAGAATGGAACATCATAGATATCCAGGTCTTTGGCGACTCCCAACTCATCATCAAACAAGTCTTGGATGAGTATCAAACCAAAGATGACAAATTGACGCCATATAAGCAGATGGTTGA
>MU224910.1:4299918-4319596 GCA_018584345.1 Thuja plicata | reverse complement strand
TCCAGGTCTTTGGCGACTCCCAACTCATCATCAAACAAGTCTTGGATGAGTATCAAACCAAAGATGACAAATTGACGCCATATAAGCAGATGGTTGACAAGCTAAAAGAACACTTCCTCCACTTACATATAACACAGGTACCATGCTTGCAGAACAAAGATGCTAATGCAATGGCCACAATTCGCTCCCTTCTCGAGATTCCTCACAAGTCTACGCAATACAAATTCTTAGTTGAGCAACTACATGCTCCCGCTTATGAGAATGATGAATCAAATCGCGTATGTGTCTTGGTTGGTCCCCAGTCCTTGTAGTACCATGATATCCATGCTTACCTATGAAATGGTATCATATCTCCCCATCTCACTGCAAACCAACGCCAAAACTCTATCCATAGAGCTTCCCGATACACCCTCGTAGCCAATACCCTTTATCGTTGAGGTTATCACAATGTGCTCTCTAGATGTCTAGATGAAAATGAAGTTGCCCAGGCTTTACAAGAGGTACATGTTGGAATCTACGGTGCCCACACTAGTGGCATGGTCCTAGTCAAGCAACTTCTACACACAGGGTATTATTGGCCTACAATGGAACATGATGCTTGTGAGTTTGTCAAAAAGTTCCTGCCTTGTCAACAACATGCTAATTTGATCCATGCTCCTGCTCAGGACCTCAGACCTATTGCACCTCCTTGGCCCTTCTCTTATTGGGGTTTTGACCTCATTGGTAAGATTACTCCCCTCTCTTCTGAAGGCCACAAGTACATAATCACAACTACAGAGTACTTTACAAAGTGGGTCAAAGCAATTCCGCTCACACTCACTACTGGTGTCCAGATATCCAAATTCATCCTCTATCACATCATTTTCCACTTTGGCATACCCTCCACAATCTTCACAGATCACAGTACACCATTTGAAAATCAACACGTCAGTGATCTTTGTGCGCACCTCCATATCCATCACCATTTCTCCAGTCCCTATTTCCCGCAAGGTAACGACCAAGCTGAGGCAACTAATAAAACCATCCTCAAAATACTCAAGAAATTTGTCAATGATACTGGTCATGACTGGCATCTCCAGATCAATCCTACCCTTTGGGCATATCACACTTCTTACTGTACTCCTACTGACACTACTCCCTACTCCCTAGTCTACGGTGCTGAAGCAGTCTTAACAATTGAGGTTGAACTACCCTCCCTCTGAGTATCACTAAGAGGCCTGATTGATAATGAAGATTACCGGGTAACACGACTCGCACAGCTGGATCTCCTAGATGAAAAGCATGAGCAAGATTATGATCACTTGATTGTTTACTGGAATAGACTCAAGCAGAACTATAACAAGAAGGTCCACCCACGCCAGTTCTAGGTAGGGGACCTTGTGCTAAAAGAAAATCAGAAAGTGGGTACTGATCAGGAAAAGAAAGGCAAGTTTGAAGTCACCTGACAAGGCCCATATGTTGTCATTGCATGCTTCGGTTCTGGGGCATATCAATTCTCCACTCCTGAAGGAGAACCATTGAATGATCCTATCAACATCATTCATCTTAGGTGCTTCTATGCCTGGCGACTGGTTGTTCATTCTAGTTATCTAAGAAAATCCATAAAAAGTATAAAAAAGTCCTTAAAAAAGCACAAAAACAATATAAAACAGTCTTGAAAAAATCTCAAAAAAGTAGAAAAATGAAGCTGAAAAAATGTTTGTCCCAGTGAAAACCTGGTAAACAGGCACTTGGGCAATATAAAAAAAAAACAAAAAGATCCAAAGAAATCAAAAAAGAAAAATAAAGAGAAAAACTTTTGTCCAATGGTGAAAACTTGACAATCAGGTGCCTTGCACAAGTATGGGTGATGAAAACCTAGAAACAGGAATCACACATAATGGACCATTCCATTATCTATCAAAATCTCATTTCCTTCCATCACCAGCACATCTCCACTACTCTCCGCATCTCCCTTATTCCATGGGTGTTCGTATATCATACGCACTAGTCCGCAATGATCTCCCTATCTCGTATCTTGAGCTTTTGTACACATAATCTTGTATATTATTGTCTATACATTGTACTATCCAAGACCCCGAGCGTCAGTCCTATATATTTCTCATGTCTTGAGTTGCTCCTTTTAAGATCCTACATTGGTTCTACAGTTTGCTTGTAGTGCACATTTGATCAATCAACTTGGTAAGTCCCATCTTTCCGAAAATGAGTCTTGAGGATTTATCCTTCCTCTCACCAACTTAAATCTAGATAATCATCATCTTTGGGTTCTCGTAGGATGTATCTTTCCTCTAGGACTAATCAATCAACACACACAACTATCACGCGCATCAAGACAAGTAATATGATCCAATCAAATCTCGACAACAACCTTTTTACATAATCGTTGTAACTAATTGCTTATAATTAATTGATCAATGTGATCCTTGTACATTCAAGACGCATTCCATCTTTCCGCCATCATGCTAACATCCTGAGTCATTGTCCTGCTAACATTCCCTACCCGATCCTCCATAGTCCACCCATCTAGTTTATCAGTTGATTGTGACACATACAAAATATATAAATGTGTGTGTGTGTGTGTGTGTGTGAGTCTCATTGCACCCATTGCATCCACTTCATCCATTACCTCTAGTATCATTATTGCATCTATCATCATTCAGTTACATTATTTTAGAATCATTAGACTCATTAGATTCATCATTAGATTGCATTAGATCCATCATTCAGGTCACATTGTTCATTATTAAATTGCATTAATCATGTCAATAGTTAGTATCATTTTAGAACTTTGCATTATTTAATTTAGCTTGCATTTTTACTCCATTTTAGGTTCATTATTTTTCATTATTAATCCATTATTTAGCTTGAATTGTTACTCCATTCTAGGTTCATATTGCATTGATAATTCATTTTAGTTCATCCATTTTAGGTTTATCTTGCATTGTTAGTTTAGCTTGCATAATTTATCCATTTTTAGGTTCATTTTATCATCTTGCACTGTTAATCCATTTTAGATTCATTTTAGTCTTGCATTGTTAAAAACATGTACATCTTGCATAATTAAGTCATTTTAATCTTTAGATTCATTTCTTGTTAAAACATTTAGATTTCATTACTCACTCATTTACACATTCATTTTAGTCTTGCATAGTTCATCCATTTAATTCATCTTGGATAATTCATCCATTTTAGGTTCATCTTACATTCATCCATTTTTATCATCTCACATTATTACAACATTTAGATTCATGTACCACTTGCATAATCAATTCATTTAGATTCATTTTAGTCTTGCATTTGTTAAAACCTTCTTTAGGTTCATCTAGCATTCCTATACATATTCATAAAATATCAACATATATATTGCATACATCATAAAAACACATCACATCCTACATCCACACACATCAACACATCATATATATATGAGCATCATCCATCCTACATAAGACATACATCATATATACATAATTAGGTCATCCATATACATCACATCCTGCAAGCATCAAATGTCAGTAATCATATAGTCGTATGTATCACACATCATATAGATCATACATCATAAGCATCATAAGAGTCCTCATCTATCATATATATATATATCAATGTCTGTCAATAAAATACAACATGTGCACCTTGGTGCCAATATACATGTATAATCTCAAAAATGCAAAACTGTGTGTCATCTGATCCTCTGACTAATCATACTGGTGGCTGTGATGATCCACCTCCCTGCCCTGGTGGTGGACGTGGTGGCATCCCTACTAATCCCCGCTATGTCAAAGTCTGCACTATGCTTTGAGAATGAGATCTCTCTGAGTAGTCTCGTCTCTGTCCCTCGAGAACTAGCTAATGGTATAGTGCTCTGTAATGGGATGCCTCCCTTCTTGCCCTGTTCGCATCTCTATGAGCTGCGAATGCCTCGGCCACCACCTACCTGACCCCACCTGCTACAGCTGCCTGTCTAGCGAGGTCACGCTCAGCCCTGTACACCTCCTCTCGTTGCAGTACTGCATCCCTCTCTGAGGTCAATGTCGTAATCTGCTCCGTAGCCTGTTGCATTTGCAGGGTCAGTGTATCCAACTGGCACGTAAGAGTACCTTTCTCAGTACATATCTCTCCAGCATCGTGTGTCAGACCTGCCATAGAAAACTCTCCCAAGTCTACCCGGCCCTATAAGGTGTCTAGTCCACCCTCTGTCCTGTCAGCTCGTGCTGTCTTTGTAGTCAATAACCACCATGTCTAGTAAACCTCACAGTCTTGTACACTCTGTCTAAAGACTATCTCACTCTACGATGATAGTATCATAGGTCTCCTGTGCTACGTACCCTATGGGTGGCCCCTGTGGCCCCTATACCTATGGTGGCACTGGTGGTTCCTGTGCCTATACCCATGCCTGATCCTGTATATGTGCTGGTGGGGACCCCTATGGCCCCTGATCCTGTACCTACGCCTCTATTTGAGGTCTCACCCGTCTCTGCAGCCTCCTCCTCTAACCTGCTGCCGAGGTCTCTAGGGCATCCCCAATTTTTGTACCATCATCCACATCTAGGTCCCCTATCGGCTTCTCATGAGAAGACACCTAAGTTGGGTCTATCAGTCTCAATGGTGTGTGTACAACCCACCATGCTGCGTACTCCGGGGTCATCCCAACATCTATAATGTCTAGCCGCACCATGAAATCAATTTGTACCATGTCCCTCTACGATGCCCTGATTGTGAGAGCATCCGTGTACCTCCCCCATGTCCCTACCTCCCTGGTAACATGAGGATGTAAGGCATCCTCTTTCACCACTTTGCTGCAACCCAAACTATCATATGACCCTGGATGGTCTGTATCTCTCTATCTGGTGGATGGTCCTCCCTAGTGGAAAGCAATCAGTCTGAATGTATGATAGGTACAAAAATTTCTCAAACCCATCCTCCACTCCTATTGCCCAGTCCATAGCCCCCCATGGCTCACATAGTCTGTATGGGGTCCAGCAGAAAACCTGTACCTCATCTAAGAGTCGCCACCAATATCCAGTCTGGTCGATGGAGGTGTATCTTAAGGGAAGCTTGTATCTGTAGGCATAGGGCTCCCCAGGCTATCTTGACTCCCTAATTCTCATAGGTTAGAACACTACAATGTGCTCCTGAGCCCACACTAATATCAAGGTCACTTCGGTACCCATGTTGCGTGCCTCGCGGTACACAGCCATGTGTAGATCATGGTATAGCTGTCCTAGGACAACATACCCCCAGCAATAAGAGGTCCACTCCTCCAGCATCTGTGCTAGCACCCATGACCAGCCCATGCCAAAACCATGTCCTACCAGATCAGCTAACATGTGTCCCCCGATCAATCCCGCCAGGTAAAGAGCTATCCGCCTCAATCTCCTGTCAACTGCTGGCTTCCAGGGCATCCAGGTCCAGTATGTTGGGATTCGCCTCATCGGTTTCCTGAATGCAATCTCCATATAATGGTCACTGTCCTCTAATTGGTACTGAGGAATCACCCCTCAGATAGGTATCTGCAGAATCTGCCAGACGTCCTCCAAAGTAATGGTCACCTCTCCAGTAGGCAAGTGAAAGGTGGTGGTGTCACTGTGCCACCGCTCGATCAATGCAGTCATCATCCCATTGTGTGCCCATAGCCTAGGCCAATGGGGCACATAGTCCAACCCAACTATAGCTAATAACCCCCAGTCATCCTTCGTCAGCTGCAACTCCAACTCCATGGTAGGAGGCCAATGGTCTCGCGATCCCAGTGGTGGGAACTGCTCCTGCAAGAATTTCAGAAATCCACCATGTCAGTCACCTTTTATTTTAGTCCTAGTCTAACCCTCCCAAAGTGGGGAATCTTGTCCCTAGGTCTTTTGCCAACATATCCTCGACCCCCACCAAGTCCCTCTATTTCCCTCCCTTTCAGCATTTTTCCTTTTAGTCGCAGACGTTGGTTCAGCCGAAAATGCCGGTTCATACACCGGCGTCTCCGACGTTCATCCTACAGACAGCCATCTTCGAAGACGCGGGTCTGGGTCCAGCGTCTTTGAAGATGCCGGTCCGACACCGTTGCCTCCGAAGATGCTGATCCGGGGATCGGCGTCTACAAAGACGTCGATCCACGGATCGACGTCCTCGCAGACGCTGGTTCAAGAACCGACGTCTCTAGTCTGAAATTCAAAATTCCCCTCATTAATGCCCCATCTACCCCCCAAAGCATTAAATAACTTCAATAGCAATAAATGCAAGGTCTCAGATAGCTCACTCACCAATACCAGTCGCTTGGTGGGCCTCCCATGTGTGCACACGCGCTCTCTAAGCTACCCCTTCATCCTCTTGTCAGCCATTTTTTTCACTCCAGAGCTCAAATTTCACTATTCACTATTCACAAATGACCTTCTTTAACCACCCCAGCCCCTCTTATAGTCCCCATTTTTCCCAAAATTTTTTTCCACCCCCGTTCCCTCCCCTTATATATTTTTGTATATATTGTCCTGTTGTACAGCTTGAATACACATAAAATCTCAAAAACATTTAAAAATTGTAAAAAATCCAAAAAATTCTAAAATTTTTAAAAATTCCAAAAACATCAAATATTCTCAAAAATCATTCAATAAATACTTCATTCTTTCCGATTCATTCCAGGTCTTTGTTTTCAACAGTGCTTCGACTCATGCGACTGCGACATTATTTTTCACCAAATCAATTTTGCAACCAACTGTCCTTGCTCTCCATCCTGTTCATAGCTTTTGCCAATGAATCTCTTTAATCAAATCCAATCCAATCTTTTCCCGTCAGGATGCATCCTTCCGGCGTTGGCTTATCAAACCCTTTATCACATCGATCCTGTTTATGGCAAGAACTTTGGACCGAATGACTGCTTGGTCATGAGGCCTTCTTTATTGATTTTATCTTTTTGTGTCAGTTAAAACCTACTCACCACTACCTCGATCTGCTATATCTTGGTGCGTTGTGACTGGTCGCTACTGATACATACGTCTTTTGTAGTGTGCTTTTGTTTGAGCGTCTAGTCCACGCAAAGGAATCTTTCCATCTATTTTTTCTAACACCTGATACATACCTCCTATTGCAATATCAAAATCGGATGTGCTCTCCATATTTTTCACACAAATGGATCCCCAAAGCTCATTAGCTACATTTAATTACATCCTTGCATTTGCATTCTTAGCTACATTCTTAATTGCATTTTAGAAGGCTTCTATTTATTCCCTCCTCTATCTTCCTCCTTCCCGTTGTGTCCTTTTTCAAGAAAATTCCACCATGTCATCTTCATTGTGTTCTTTTCTCGATGGGGCACAACCCCGTACCGTCGTTGCTTCAGCACGACTCCTAGAAACCCTCTTCCTCTGGGGCAACTCATTTTCTTGTCTTTGACAAAATGTCACTTGCGATACCACGTCAAAGAGGGGCAAAATGTAGACGTCCAAAAATACCAATATTATTATTAAAATTATTTTCCCTCTTATTCCTTTAACTATTTAATTTAATCAATTAAATAGTTTCATTTATCAATAGTTTAAATACTATTCTAATGTATTTCATTTAAATTCATTTGTCTCATGAAATTCCCCTTTTAATAAATTTACATTTATTAAATCCTCCATTTTCCTAGTTCTTCTAAACCATAATTTATTCAAATTTGATTTGAATAATACCCTAAAACCCTAGCTAGGAACCTATTAATCCTACCCTAAAGCCTACCCTATTCCTACCCTACTCCCATCACCTCATTTCTTAAGTATATTTCCCCACCTAACTGTCCTTTTAACCATGCTTAATGGGTGATTCCTAACTTTTTTAAGGCTAATGGAATGCTCACCCACATGGGGAAATTCTCTCCAAAATGGGCACCCATTCCTCTTTAATTCCTTCTTACAATTTGGTCTCTTCTTTTGAAATATTGAGCTACTCAATATTAAATGCCAATTTTGACTCAAAATTGGCCATCTTTTCAAGTCTATGTGTCTCCTATGTGGCTCTTATGTGGATGCCACATAGGTGCCACTTCATCCAAGCCTCTTCCTCTCTCCAAAACCTCTATAAATAGAGGCCTTCTCCTCTCATATTTTCATCTCTCATTGTGCATTGTTATTATGATAGAATTGCTTTAGAATTCATAGTTATTTTCATGCTAATGTTCTCAGTTTCTAGTTTTTATGCTTTCCATGCTTAAGTCACTTAGAAATCACATGCTAGGTTTCTTTTTGGATAAAACCAATCATAGTTTCTTGCTTTGTCTTGCATTCTAATCATAATAGTTTAATCATTTGGAGAAGTTTTGAGACTAGTCACTCCATACTAGTTCTTGAATCCTTCTCTCTTCATCTAATCTTGCATTGATCATAATCAATCCACTTGGGGATCCATTGCATTTGTGTTTGAGAGAGCACATTCACATTCCCATAAGAGAGCAAATCAAACAAGCCTTTTGGGTGCAACTTGTTTCTGCTCTATCCGATGATATGAGGATACTTTTTATGTTTTCTTGCTTGCTTTAATTTCACTTGAATTTTATATGATAACCCTCTAATGATTTCATGTTTGTGAGTGATTGCAGGTTGAAGATTTTCCTCATACTACAATTAGTGATTTTCCTTTGCTCTTCTGTTGCTACAACATCATGCTCAAATTCTACTTCTTCAAGATATTCATGCTTATGTACATCTCTGATTTGTGGTGCTTCACCATCCTCTTTTTTGGCTAGATGTCTTATAGGAAAGTCTCTTGAAGAAAGAAAAGTTGGATCTCCAATAATGACCTCTTGCTGGTTGAATTCTTTCTTGACCCCATCTTCTTGATTTAGAACCTCTTCCTCATGCCCATGAACCACTTCTTTAGGAAGTGTCAATCTATCATTAAGCTTGAAACAAAAATCTTCTATAATGGTAGAAAAATCTTTCATATCATATATTTCTTCTCTCAAGCCAACACTGCCTTCTTTTGATTCATGAAAGATTAACACCTTGTCCAATTGACCTATGTCCTCTTTCTATTCAATAATTTCCATTGGCATGAGTTCAAGCATGCCTTCATCACTATCAACAATAAAATCAGGAAGCTTTTCAAGTAAATCAGTCACCTTTTCATCATTAGCAACCAAAAATTATTCTTCATCTTGTTGTCCTAACTAAGTATGAACTTTACTTGCATTAGATCTGATTTTTCATCTTGAAATTTATGTACAAGTGTATTAAAAACAAAAGATTCTTCTATCTCACAAAACTCCTTATTCTTCTCACTAACCCAACTCTCTTGAATAGACACATTTGGTTAAGGAATTTTTGGAGCTTGCAGGTTCTCTTGAATGACAATTGTATTTTCTAAAGACTGATTTATTCCAAGTATATGGAGTAGCATGAAGAAAATTTGTAGATAGTCTTACACCATTTGAGAGACAATAAACTATATGGTAAGCTATCCAAGTATTCTTTCTATCAGATAGATGTACATTATTTAGGCCACATTATCTCTGTAGATGGAATTGGAGTTGACCTTGATAAGATAAAGGCTATTGTAGAATGACCATCTCCTCAGAATGTGATGGAACTCATAAGTTTAATAAGACTTGCTATCTATTACAAAAAAATGTGGTGGGTTTCTTCAAAACTGCAACACCTATTATATCCCTTCAGAGGAAAGGGAAGATATATGAGTGGACAGATGAATGAGAGAGGGATTTCCAACTTTTGAAACACAAACTCACATTAGCCCCTATCTTGATTATACATGATCCCCATGGAAAGTTCACTGTGATTATAAATGTGTCAGGTGAAGGTTTAGGAGGTGTATTGCCGTAGGATGACAGGGTAGTGTCCTATGAGTCCACAAAACTAAAGAAGAATGAACTATGGACCTCATGATTTAGAAATGGCTATGATTGTAAATTCCTTATAGATGTATATGAATTACCTTTTGGGTAAGCCTATTGAGTTGAAAATAGATCACATGGGATTTAGATATATTTTCACACAACCCAATCTCAATGTCAGACAAAGAGATGGTTATATTTTCTGAGTGAGTATGAGTTTGGAATAGAGTATATTAGGGGAAATGAGAATAGAGTAATAGATGCTCTTAGTAGAAGAAGGTATCTTTCTGTTATCTCTACTACTAGGATACATCTGCGGTAGAAGATAGTATATAATCTTACAAGTGATGACCATTATGAGATGGTCAAATCAGATTTGGAGGTTGATACATTTAATTACCATTTTTACGGTTACACATGATGATGATGACATTATGAGATATTAGGACATGATCTATATCCCTGTCTGAGTAGGGTTGAGGAAGTTGGTACTTGATGAGATGCATTTCACTACATTGAGAGGGCATTCCAGGGTAAACAAGATTATTTTTGGATATGACGCCACCATACTTTTGGACATGGCTTAAGTCTGATGTTACAACCTACATAGCCCAATGTTTAAAATGCCAGTGAGTCAAGGATGAGCATATCCACCTAGCTGGATTATTATACCCTCATGACATTCTAAAATATAAATGGTAAGTCATTAGTATGGATTTAATCTAGGGATTATCCATGACCATAAACATGCATGATGCCATTTTTGTGGTAGTTGACAAACTAACCAAAGTGACACACTTCATCCCAGGGAGTTTGAGAGATGGATCATTAGCCTTATCCAAGAAATTTTTGTAGGAAATATTAGATTGCAGGGTATGCCAGAGACTATCATATTTGAATAGGATACAAGGATGAAATCAATATTTGTGACAACCCTGAATGCTTCCTTGGGGACATGATTGAACTTCAACACTGCCTATCATCCTCAGACGGATGAGAAAATAGAGAGATTGAATCAGGTGATAGAATATTTTGTCTGAATGTACTGCATGTATCAATAGTACAAGTGGGAATAATATAGTCCCTTGGTAGAGTTTGCGTATAAAAAATCTTACCATGCTTCCTTAGGTATGACATCGTTTAAGGAACTCTATGAGTGTAAGTTTCATACTCCTATTAGTTGGGAAAAGATTGAGGATATGATTGTGATAGGTCCTGATATGTTAAGATAAATGGAGGAACACATGCCATTGATCCAAAGTTAGATGAAGGAAACATCTGATCAAAAAAAGATTTATGAAGATAAGAACCAAACTTTCATGCAGTTTCAGGAAGGGGATAAGGTGTTCTTGCATGTTAGACCTCACAAAAACTCAATTTATTTTGGCAAGTCTTCAAAACTTGCACCAAGATATGTGGGCCCTTCGATGTTCTTGAGGTTATCAATCCAGTTGCATACCAACTTGATCTACCATGTTCTTTGGCTTGAATCCATGATGTATTCCATGTTGTTTTGCTTAAAACTTATCATCATGATGCAATATCTCATATCTTGGATTGGCGTGCATTGGAGGTTCAGGATCTAGGGGTAGTGTTGGTGCAACCTACCCACATCATTGATTTTTGTACCATCTAGATACACAAAAAAGATATGTTGTAGTACAAGGTCTAGTCAAACTAGTTCTCTATTGACAATGCGACTTGGGAGGATACAAATGATATGCAAAGATCTTTTCCTTAGTTATTTTCATAGAATTTTATATGTTATCTTAGCTTGGTATATATTTATGAGTGTGTGAGTGTGTGGTGTGACTATTTTGATGTGTTTCTTATGGACAATGGGCTGAAGTCTCTTCTTAGTGGGGACGGATGTCTTGACTCAACCCTTTCTTCCTAGTTTTCAAGATCTATGTGTGTGACACATAGACTTATGTTGACTTAGAATTTAGTGCTATATTTTTAGTTGTTATGTTTTCTAGACATATACATTAGTCAATTTTTCCTTGATAGTTTTTACTATTTGATAGTGACTTTTCATTTCAATTTGGTATACTTATGAAATATGCTATCTTGTTTGATTTATTTCAAATCACTTATGATGAGATATCCTTTAATTGATTGATATGTTCATAAGATATGATATTATGTTCTGATGTTTTAAATTATCTATGATGATGTTATTATTAGAAATTAATCTTTCCTTGGTGAACTATGTAATTAAAGGATAAACCAAGGTATCCTAAATTGTATTTTTCCTCTAGTCCAAGTGGGAGGACATGTCACATTTTTGTAATTTCTTTAATAAGAAAATTAGATATTCCTCCTTAAGAGGATTCCTACACATGACACACACTTAATGTTAATGTGGCACTCATAGGATATGGGAGTTACATGTAAACTCCTTCACTCATCTCTACTTAAGATATGCCTCTCACACACTTCTTAAGGTTGGATCTCACAAGTTGGTTCTCATGGGGTTTCTTCTCTCTTCTTCTCTCATTCTCTTTCTTGCTCTCACAATGTTGTAATGAGCTTCTTTCTCAAGCTCTCTCTCTTTCTTGGCTTCTTGCCTCATTCATATTATAAGCACAAGGGGTTTTTCTTAGTTTTCCCCTTTCAAAAACATTGTCTTTGTGTTGATCTTGAGCTCCTTGATGTTTTTGGTGAAAGCTATTGAATCGTCCTTCATTCATTGGGTTATGGTAAAATTATTACTTCTTGAAAACTCTCTGTTGGATTATTTCCTTCCTAATCTCTATTTGTTTTCTTAATATTTCTAACATGGTATCAGAGCTAGCTAATCCTTGTTTTGAGTGTCTGCATGAAGGTTCCATTCAAAGGATATCATGTTTGATTAAATTTTGTTGTAGGTTTTTTTTTGTTTGCACATCTTGACATTATTTTCTAACTCTCTTTAAAAGGATTTGAATTTTTTTTTGAGTTTGGATGGTTCACCGCCAAACCCAGTTTTTATTATTTGTTTATCTAGATCCAACAACACCCTCTGTTAGGAGACCACAAGGGTTTGCATTTTGATCATTTGATCTTATATTCTAACACTCTACAAGTTTTTCAAGCATTTATCTTTGCAGGTTTTAAACTAATCATTTTATAATAACCTTCTTTGCTAGTTTACATATCTTTGTTTGTAGGAATCATAGTTATCTATGTTTGATTTGTAGGTTTCTTTAGCTATCTATATTTTGTTTTAACAATACATAGATTTCCTTTATAGATCGTTGCTCTCATCGCTATAATATCTTTCTTATTACATGTATTGGTTCTTATAATATCTATATCTCTTTTTTTAATCTCTGTTATTATATTTCTACTCATATACAAACCATTTAAACAATTTTGTGACTGTCATTTTGAAGATAGTTTTATAGAGCCTCACTTAGTCATTAATAAATTTTAACCCGTACATAAGTTCTCCAATCACTTCGGTAGAGTGATCGATAATTAGGTTCTTAAAAATATATCTAAAATTCAGCCACATCCAACGGCTCATGTGGGAGATATTTCCCACGCACTAGGACTATATTTTTGGCAATCATTCTTTCAACATTTAGCAACTTTTCTCACTGTTCTTCACAACTTGTCCTTTGTCTTTTCCTCCTCATTATTTCTCAAGCTTCTTTCCATCCACGTGATCACAGAGGGGAGCCCTCTCATTTCCTTTTGGTTGTTTTATTCTCATCCAAGGCTTCCTATTAAATCTGATTAACATCAATTTAATGTGAAATAGCAATTTATGTGGCAACAAATCATTGCAAAATTCAATTCATTTGCATAGAGATTATCTTCCACACAACCCTCTAACTTCTACATTGCTTATTTGTAGCCTCTTCTATCACTACCTTCTATCATTCTTTGCTTCTTCTAACCCAACCCATCTCCCTCTTGACCATTCATTGCACAACTATTCTTGCAAGTTTTGTTTTGTCTCTTTTGCATGCGTATTTCTCTATAGCATTTTATTGTCTTCACCCACCTCCCTTCCCATGCGCAACACTATCTCTCTGCCCTTGTACAACTTGTTTCATATGTCTTCTACATAACTATTTATTTCTCTAAAATTCTAGATGCAAGAGCAGATAGATTTTAATAAATTTCTTGTTATTTACAATGAGCAACACACTCATATATACAACACCAGATATTTAAAAAAATAGCAAGTATCTAATATTAGATTGCTCTAGTATCGGAATAGAATAGAAAGTATCTAATATTAGAATGTTATAAGAATGGAATCTATCTTGAGAATTAAAAGAACCATGAAAAATATTCTAATACCCTCTCATAATGCTCAATCTATCAACAAAACCAATAGTTTCCCTATTTTTACAAATTTATCAGAACCGAGGGACTCGATGAAGATGTCTGTGGACTGCTCCAATGTAGGAACATACATTAATTGAATGGATTTGTCTTCAACAAGTGGACGAATGTAATGGTAATGAGTTTTGACATGCTTGGTTATTTTATGGAAGACCAGATTCTTTTCCAGTTTGAGCACGCCCTGATTATCACAGAATAGGGGAGTTGGTCCTGTCTGAGGAACATGCATATCTGCAAGCATCTGCCAAAGCCAAACTGCCTCACAAGCTGCCTTAACTACTCCCTGATACTCTACTTTAGTTGAAGACAGAGCCACCACCTACTACTTCTTACTAGTTCATGTGACAACACCAGATCCCAAATGAAACACATATCCAGCGGTAGAATTACAATCATCAACAAAACTGGCCCAGTCTGAATCTATGTAGCCACATAGTGTAGGGTCAGAACTCTGAGTGTATAGAAGGCCATAATCAGAAGTACCACTTAGATAGCATAGGACACACGTGGTTTCTATCCAATGATCAGCCTTGGGAGCTATCATAAAGTGGGATATGTAGCTTACTGCAAAACTATTGTCAGGTCTAGTGGCAGTAAGATAAATGAGGCTGCCCACTAGTTGTCTAAACAAAGATTCATCCACAACAGGTGAAGTGGACTGAGCTGATAACTTTAGCCAAGGTTCCATAGGAGTGGAGGTAGGTTTGCAATCCTGCATTCTGAAGTTGTCCACAAGATTTCTAGCATACTTGGAATAAGAAAGGAATATAGTGTGCTCAGTCTGCCAAACCTCAACTCTAAGACAATAGTGCAAGAGTCCTAAATCTTTCATATCAAAGGTGCGACACAAATCCTGTTTGATTTTAGTGATCAAATGTTCTGAAATGCCAGTAATGATCAAATCATCCACATAGACAACTATAAACAATATATCATCACCTACATGTTTGATATACAAATTTGAATCTGATGGACTCTGCTGAAAACCCTGATCGGTTAAGTAGTTATCAATCTTCATGTACCAAGCTTGAGGGGCTTGTTTTAGACCATAGAGAGCTTTGATAAGTTTACAAACTTTGTGTTCCTGACCAACAACCTTAAATCCAGGGGGTTGCATCATGTAGACCTCTTCCTACAAGTCACCATACAAAAAAACACTCTTAACGTCCATCTGATGGACTTTCCAACCAAACTGAGCTGCTAAGGCAAGGACAAGCCATACGGTACTCATTTTGGCTATAGGAGAAAAAGTCTCCTCATAGTCAATGCCTTCTTTTTGTGAGAACCCACAAGCAACAAGAAGAGCCTTATACTTGTCTAAGGTTCCATCAGCTTTGTATTTCACCTTGTACACCCATTTGTAGCTAATGGGATTCTTCCTTGAAGGAAGATTAGAAAGGGCCCAAGTGTGATTTTTTTGAAGACTTTGGAACTCTGCTTCCTTTGTCTGTTCCCACTCAAGGATACCTTTAGCCTCATAATAAGTTTGGGGCTCATAGACACTATGAATGTTAGCCATAAGAGAAAAATTAACTATAGATTATTGTTTGCTCTTATTTCTAGAAGCTCTACCCTCAATGAGCTCATCATCCCTGAGATCACTAATAGTTTTAGCCCACCATTTAGGCCAGAGAGTAGAGGAGCCAATATCTAGAGGGGCTGGAAGAGGCTTAGAAGCAGCAATAGGAGCAGGAAGAAGATTATGTTCTGGAGCCTCAACAAGATAAGGAGCCTCATGGCCAACATCATCTGCATAATACCTCCCGTTAGGTGGAGCTAAATGAAGAGGAACACTATGAGGCTGATCCATAGAAAACTGCTCAAAAGAAGACAAAAAAGGTCCTTGAGTTTCATCAAAAACAACATCACGACTGAAGAAATCATAGATATCAGATTGAGTGCCATACCAGGAATGTAGCACACATTGAGAAAGATGAGCTTCCTCCCACTAGACTGTATCTAAACATTTCCTCTGCCAATAATTTTATACTCCTCTCCTCTACCAAACACAACTAAATCACTGAAAGGAGAGAAAACTGTAAACTAGTCATGCCGATGAGAAAAGTGACGTGAAGCCCCAGAGTTGATGTACCAATCAGAAGACCTAGCTAGATCTGAAGATATTTTAGGCATAAAAGCGTAAAAAATAGACTCCTACTTAGACTGTTCAACAATATTTTCCTGCTGATGTGACCCTCTCTGCTTCCTTTATTCAGAAGCGATTCTCTGACAACAATCTTTCTTCATATGGCCATACTTGCGACAGTAGTGACACTAGACATTCTTTTTGTGAACATTGTCTGAGGGTTGGTGTGAACCTCCCTGTTGTGATGACTGAGATGACTGAAATTTAGCTGTAAAGGCTTGTTCTAAAGAGGATGACTACCAAACTTCTGTTTCCAATGATCTTGCTGTAGGAGTTTATTGCATAAATATGGAAACTTCAAATCAACATTCGTACACGTAATGGTGAGAGTCTCAACAAAATGCTCGTAATATTGTGGTAGACTCTTGAGAGTGATGACTAACATGTCTTCTTCCTCCATTTTTTGACCAATAGCCTCAAGCTGGTCTCAAATTTCCTTGATCTTTATGAGATGGTCTTGTAAAGACAAAATTTAATCCATCATGATGGAGAACAACTGATTCTTTAAGAAGAATGCCCAGCTTTTATTAGAGGTCTCATGTAGCTCCTTCAAGTGCTTCCAAATGTCAGAGGCTATCTTCCTTGAGGGAATTTGAGGCAACTGGTCATCTATAATAGACATCTTTAGAAGTATGACAACTTCTCTATTATGATCATCAAACTTGTCCCGAACAACACTTGCTATGGTAGAGTTTCTGTGCCCAAAACTAGTTCATCGAGGTGGCGATACTCAAATATGGTCAACATACGCTGCTTCCAAGTATTATAATTACAACCATTAAACTGCTAATTTCCCTCCAACATCAAGTTTGTCAAAGATGCCATTTGCATGTTTTCCAAAATATAGAAAATATGATAGAAAGAAGAATGGACAATGTTAATTACATCCATGATCCTCTAGACCAGTAGCAACAGTAAGACAAGTCTCTCGATCAATAATGAAACATTTGTGAGCACTGAACACCACATCCAATTGATGAGAATTCCTCATGATCTGACTCACAGATAGCAGATTGAGTGCCATACCAAGAACATAGCACACATTGAGAAAGATGAGCTTCCTCCCACCAGACTATATCTGAACATTTCCTCTACCAATAATTATATACTCCTCTCCTCCGCTAACACAACTGAATCACTAAAAGGAGAGAAATCTGTAAACCAGTCACGCGCATGAGAAAAGTGATGTGAAGCCCCAGAGTCAATGTACCAAGCAGAAGACCTAGCTAGAGCTGAAGATATTTTATCCATAAAAGCATAAAAAATAGACTCCTTCTTCTCTTACATTCGCCTACTGATGTGACCCCCTCTCCTTCTTTTGTTCAGAAGCAATTCTCTGACAACAATCTTTCTTCATATGGCCGTACTTGCGACAGTAGTGACACTGCACATTCTTTTACTGAACATTGTCTGAGGGTTGGTGTGAACCTCCGTGTTGTGATGACTAAGATGGCTGAAATTTAGCTACAAAGGCTTTTTGTGAAGAGGATGAGAGAGCACAACTACAAAGCTATTGTTTCCAGCGATCTTGCTGTACGAGTTTGTTGCATAAATCTAGAAATTTTAAATCAACATTCATAGATGTAATGTTGAGAGTCTCAACAAAGTGCTCATAATATTGTGGTAGAATCTTGAGAGTGATGACTACCATGTCTTCTTCCTCCATTTTTTGACCAATAGCCTCAAGCTGGTCTCGAATGTCCTTAATCTTTATGAGATGGTCCTGTAAAGACAAACTTTCATCCATCATGATGGAGAACAACTGATTCTTTAAGAAGAATGCCCGACTTTTATCAGAGGTCTCATGTAGCTCCTTTAGGTGCTTCCAAATGTTGGAGGTTGTCTTCCCTAAGGGAATCTGAGGCAACTGGTCATATGTAATAGACAACTTTAGAAGCATGACAGCTTCTCTGTTACGATCATCAAACTTGTCCTGATCAACATATGATGTGGTAGGATGAGTTTCTGTGCCCAAAACTAGTTCAGCGAGGTGGCGATACTCAAATATGATCAACATACGCTGCTTCCAGGTATTATAGTTACAACCATTAAACTGCTAATTTCCCTCCAACATCAAGTTGGTCAAAGATGCCATTTGCACATTTTCCAAAACATAGAAAAGATGATAGAAAGAAGACTAAATAGTGTTAAGTAGAATCAAGTACACACTTCAAGAATGAATTTAAATGGGCATGGATCTCAAATCAAATTTCTGGCTAACCTAGAAAAATTTGACAAGTACCCAGAAATGATGACAGAAAACCCAGAAAGAATCTGAAGTCAAAATTCAAATCCGGTGGCTCAAAAATTAAGGCACAGAAAATGAAGCACCCATAAAATGATGAAGACCCAGATAAGATCTCAAAAAATGCACCAAGAATCTATAAGTATATTTCCAAGATGGCAAAGTATTTGAGATTTTTGAAGGAAACCCTAGCCGCTGGAGAGAAATAAAAAATTACAGAAAAAATGTCACAAATGGCAGCCATTTTTGACAAAGACGACCTTAGAAGATAAAAAATGGAGCTTGATAGAGTTTAAATGCAGGATGAATAATTTGTTTGTAGGTAATACCTCATCTTATAGCCAAAAAATGACCAAAAATGGTCGTGTATGCAGAGCCGCATTTCTTAAAAAAACATAGAAGTCTGAGGCTTATGGACAAACAAACGACCAAAATAATGGTCATGTAGCAGAAACCCCAAAACTGAGCCACGAGCCTCCTCAAAATGAGCTGTAATTATAGATAAATTTGGCATAGGAGAGATCACACAGGTCTGGTATCTTCAAAACATCATCCAGCAAGAAGAACGTCACCCAATAGAGAAAAAATGTGAATTTTTGCAGAGAAATTTCACAAGACAAAACAAATCACGATTTTCTTAAAAAAAAAGGAGCGCAATAAAAAAATTTCACCAAGATTGATTTCAAAAAAATTAAAGAGAAGATAATTTTGCAATTGAAATTATTAATTCTTCCACTAGTAAATTTTACCCTATTTTTTGATGAGGAATAGTCAAATGTTCGACACCCATTGGTCGCACAGACGACTATAACTGTTGTCAAACTTTTTTCGTTGCTTATTCGACAGGAAAACTAGTAGTCGACATATCGACCTATGTAGTGGTTGAATTATCAACCGAATCTTCACCGAAAAAATTGCCTAAAGCTGGAAGAATTGCAGATCAAACCTTTTATCTAAGCGGTCAACACTCGCTGAAATTTTGACCACCTTTGGTCACAATTAACGTCGAACATATAGCAGTCTCGTCGAAACATCAAACACAGGGTGTCACTTTGTCGACCATAGTTGGCCAAAATCAATGTCGAACACATAGTAGTCACGTCGAAACATCATAAACAGTGTCTCATTTTCT
>MU224910.1:4252663-4275176 GCA_018584345.1 Thuja plicata | reverse complement strand
ATATCTATTCAATATCATAGCTTCATTGTTAGATTCAATTCTACTACTTGCTAGCATTCTTATTTCAATTATTGATTTCAAGGTTAATTCCTAAATCGGGGTTTGACTAAGGCAAACCCCTCCCCCCTAACAAAAAAAACTTTTTTTCTTGTAGGTACAGGTTCAGAACAAAAAATTTGAACCTAGATTTGGATACGCTTTTCGGCAAACTTCCGGGATTTGTGAACAGATTTTCTGTCGGACTTGTGCAGGTCAAGGTCGACATTATTGGGTTAGGGTTGACATTTGAGGGTCAAGGTCAACCTTTTTTATAAGATGACATCAGAATAGAAAAATATTTCTGGGTTTTGTTCGTCTTTGCGTTTTGGTTTAGGATCAACTATCAGTTTTTCCAGAAACAGTCTATAGACCTCAGAAAACAACATTCTTTGATCTGCAACATTTCAAGGTTAGTGCATTTCTCCTATTTCTTCAATTACTGTCATATATCATTTCTATACATATAATTAACAGAATTTAAGGTATCTCTCTTGTTATTCTCCTTTCCAAATAGTTGATTCATTTGTGTATTAACCCTTCTTTTGGGTTGATCAACTTGGATCTTCCATTTGTGTATTTGGGAATAAAAGATGAACATCTTATTTTCTCCCTAAACACAATTACAATATACAATCAATACAATTCAAGTAAATATGAAGTAGGGTTAAGGAAATCAATATACTTTAAGCAAATCAAACAACAATTAACAATCAAACCCCCTAAACCCTATTTCATCCTTTACAGTATCAAATATTAGACTGCTATAAGAACATAATCTATCTTGAGCATTAAAAGAAACATGCAAAATATTCTAATATGCTCAACATCTTATTCATGTGCAACATCTTATTCTTTTCAGTTTCTTCCATTTAGTATTATAGTGCTCATAACATTTTTTCTAATCTTATAGTTGCAATTTTATCATTATAACATTATAACATATTTTTGGTTTCAACATGTTTCTTGCAGGTTAATCATCATAGTCCTTACATCGTTTTTCTCAAAATAGTTGCAGCTTATCATTTATATAATTTCCTCATTATATTCCTTTGTTTTTTTATATTTATCAAATTTGTTGAACAAAAAATAAGTTTAAACTTTAAAACAAAACTTATGCTTCGTTATTTTTGAAATTGTTTTAACCTCATGCTTATTGTACCAATATAAACATATTTCAATCTTTAATAAGTTTATCACTTCTACCTTATTATTTCAAACTTTTTATTTATTTTTAAATGAAAAAGTTTAAACGTTAAAACAATTTTTCCTGCTTAATATTTCTTAATATCACTTTAACCCTATATTCACTGTATCAATTCTAACAAAATTTGTTTGCCTTTTTGTTAATTCATTGCAATAAAATTTTGTTCTTTCATTTAATCAAAATATTTAAATTTTTTTTTCAAATAAATTTTAACCATTCAAATTGTGATTAACATTAAGTTAAAGTTGTTTTTCTTACGAGCTTTAGCATTATTTATGCATTGTATTTCACTTTGTTTAAGTTAATATGATCATTTTACTTATTAACCATGTCTACCTAAATTGTTGAAATCAAATTGAACAACTCTAACCATCATTTATGGAATACTCATATTTTTTTTATAATTTTGTGCTAAGATTTTTTTAAAAGAATGTTTTTTAATTGCAAGTTATGTTTTCAAAATTTGTACAATTGGTATTATTCAAGTGACGGGGGTATTTATTTTTTCCCAACTAACCAACATTCAACCTTTTCAAATTATATTAATTTTATTAAGCCAAATGATATACATCAAATGTTGGATCCAATGCAAATAAAGTCACTCGCTAATGCTAAATTGTAACCTTAAGTCCTTAATGTTGCTTAGTTTTAATTTGTTCTATTAATCATTCAATATTGCCTTCTAGTGGATTAGTTCATTATTTAGCATTATTTTCTCTAAGATATTAAATGATATATTGTTGCATCTTTTATGAGTTCCATTTGTTCCATTTGTAAGTTGCATTGGTTGCAGTACTTACTTCAGTTGATGTTTATCAACTTGTTCCATTTGTAAGTTGCATTGGGTTGCACTTACTTCAGTTGATGTTTATCAACTTGTTCCATTTGTAAGTTGCACTGGGTTGTGCTTACTTCAGTTGATGTTTATCAACTTTTTCCACTTGTAATTTGCATTGGGTTTCACTTACTTCAGTTGATATTTATCAACTTGTTCCACTTGTAAGTTGCACTGGGCTACACTTACTTCAGTTGATGTTTATCAACTTGCTCCATTGCTTGTTTTTATATTGGTGAGGATGTTGTTCTTGAAACCCTTCTTGAATTTTTTTGGAATCTCTGGCAAGCAATTTGTTATTACTTCTCATAATCCTATCTTATGGTTCACAATGGTAAACATGCTTGGCAAATCAAGATCTTACATTATTTTGGTGCTTGAATTTATCATTGTCTCTCTCATATTTCTTTGATTAATATACTAACATGATAATGCACTGCATTCTTCATTTCTTAGATCATGAGTCATACATGTTGTGGATTGAACACCCATTTTCTTGCAGTGAGATTATTCATTAGTGGACTGTCTATATCTATGTGATTGACGCATTGTTGATGCAGGTTTCATTAGTTGACCTTGTTTATGGTCATTTGTGTTTTACTATATTTATTTCATGAGATCATTTATAAATACTAAATCATACCTAACTTGTTCTTTTTGAAACTTTGAGCATATGGTTTATCTTGATATCATGTTAGCTACATTGCACATTTTTATGATTGCTCATGATTAATCTCATTCTAAAGTTTTCAAAAATTCTCTAAATTTGAATTATTTTATGATACATATTATGAGTTTCTTTTCAAAGGTGTACTAATTTGTATCAAGGGTAGATCCCAACTATGGGAATTCTACTTGTGGTTTTTTCTATTCTTTGATTCAGGTGATATATCATGGACCTTTCCAAAGACATGAATTCATTTACACATGTCCTATGAATCACAAGACTACATGCAGATGTGCATATACTTCCACTTGAACATATTTAAAGGACCCATATACTTCTCTTGGCTCTACCAAAGATTCTTGTACGTTATGTTTCCAGAAGGCCACTTGCAAACTTGAAGACAATACAATTTCTTCCTTATATTGAAGATCTAGTTGCAGATTTTTGTAAAAATTGGGTTTCATACCCCTTGTTGTAACTCCCCAAGTAAAGATTAAAGGGGGCTATTAGAAATTAATCTTTCCTTGGTGAACTATGTAATTAAAGGATAAACCAAGGTATCCTAAATTGTATTTTTCCTTTAGTCGAAGTGGGAGGACATGTCACATTTTTGTAATTCCTTTAATAAGAAAATTAGATATTCCTTCTTAAGAGGATTCCTACACATGGCACACACTTAATGTGAATGTGGCACTCATAGGATATGGGAGTTACATGAAAACTCATTCACTCATATATACTTAAGAGATGCTTCTCACACACTTCTTAAGGTTGGCTCTCACAAGATGGTTCTCATGGGGCCGAGTTTCTTCTCTCATTCTCATTCTTGCTCTCACAATCTTGTAATGAGCTTCCTGCTCAAGCTCTCTCTCTTTCTTAGCTTTTTTCCTCATTCATATTATAATCACAAGGGTTTTTTCTTAGTTTTCCCCTTTCAAAAACATTGTATTTGTGTTGATCTTGAGCTCCTTGATGTTTTTGGTAAAAGCTATTGAATCATCCTTCATTCAATGGGTTATGGTAAAATTCTTACTTCTTACAAACTGTCTCTTGGATTCTTTCCTTCCTAATCTCTATTTTTTTTCTTAATATTTCTAACAGTTATATTCTTTGATGATGTCATACGTGAGAATTAATGTGTTTACGAAATGGATGAAGAGTTAATTATGTTGAGTGTCGTCAATATTGAATGCAAAGAAATGATAATTTATTATTTGTTTAAGATGTTTATGATATTGCAAGGAATATGATGTATACCTTGTTTTCGATTATGATTTATGGACATTGACATATTGATGCGATCTTAAGTGCTTGAGTGTTTGGAAGGATGAAGACGAGAGTGTGGCCCAGGTAAAGAAGGCTAGCTCTTAGATAAATTTCTGGTCAGGATGGATTTGATACACACACCACATATATTATTAGGTGCATTTAATGTATGGTCTATGTGTTTTGTTTCTACCCTACCTTTTTGTGATCAAATGTGTGATTGATATAATTAATTTCTATATTATGTTATTTGGAAACAAATTTTATATTCAATGTTGATTAGTGAAGCAGGGTTTAATGTGGAAATTAGGAATTACATGTGATGTATTTATTAATAAATTATTATAATAAAAATATCATCTATCTTTGAATGTACATATATGTTGTGTTAGATTAATGTGGTTATTTAAACAAAAAGCGATAAGATCTTACATTTAAAATGTAAATAATAAATTCAAATGATTTTGAATGAAATGTATGATTTACATTCAATTTCATGAAGATATAATTTAATCTTTATTTGAAATTTGGAAAGAAGACAATAATTGCTAAATTAAATAAAAAACTTGGATAAATATTTGGATGTAGATAAATATAGAAGGATAAGGGTAAAGAATTTTTTTTTGGGAAAAGAGAGTGGCTTTTTAAAAGGGGAAATAACTCCCTTACATTCGGCTGGAGGAGAGTTCTTTCTTTACAGACTGAGAAATTAAAGAATGTAAGACTATAGGTGATGATGTAGAGGCTTGGACTATAGCAATGGAGAAATACTTTGAGATTTGGAACCTTTCTAGTGAATCTCGGGCAAGGTGGGGAACTTACCAACATACTGGGGAGACCGCCACATGGTGGGACAATGAGAGAGAAGATAAATAGTTACATCCTGGAGAGATAAAATGGGAGGTGTTTTAAAATTTTTATGCAAGATATGGTTTCCTTAGTTTTATTTTGACAGGAAGATGAATGAATTCCAGAATCTGCAGGGTGTCTTGACAGTCACACAGTACCATAAAAAGTTTTTTAATTTTCTAAAATATCTTCCCCAATATCAGTTGGATTAGAGATTTAAAATTTGAAAGTTCATCCTATGTTTGAGACCTAAAGAGGGCACAAATGTTGATATGCATAACCCAGAAATGATGGACCTAGCTTTTGAAAAGGCCATCAAGAAGGAACATCAACCGCAAAAGATACCTGCGATTAGCAGCAGCTAGAGACCTAGTACTTCCCAAGGTTACAATAATTTTTTTTTAGGGTGGTAAGTAGAATAGTGGAGGACGCCACTAGATCCAAAAAATAAGGGTTAAGAGGAAAAGGGAATTATAGTAGGAATTCCAACCGGAACAATCAGAATCAGAACAAGGGAAACAATAGGAACACCAATAACATGAAGAACAAGGCTGGGGGTAGACAAGGACCCCTAGATGGATTCTATGTATGTGGGGGTGATCACTATGCTAGTTCATTCCCTCAAAGTTTAGGTCACAAGAATGGGAAAGGTTCAAAAATACATACACATCATCATATTCATGCTAAAGTTGACCATAGACAGGCTGAATTCTGGGTGACTCATATACAATTGATTGGTAAACTCTTTGGGCATAATGTTTCTATTTAAATTGATAATGGAGACACTAATTTTTTTTAGATCTTAGAGTTGCATCTAGATTACGTGTTAGAGTAGGATTTATGTCTGAACCTTGGATAGTAGAGTATATAAATAGGGCTGAGCGAAGGGTGGAGCAATGTTTAACTTGCAATGAATTGGAGCTTCCAAGCTTCCTAATGAAAGTAAACCTATATGTAACCCAGTTAGGTTCATCTGATGTCATTTGGGCATCAATTGGTTAACATAACATAATGTGATTTTAAATTGTAGGGACAAATCATTAGGATGCCTTGATGACACAAGGAAACCTGTAGCAATAAGGGGTGTGAAGAGGCCCATTGAATTGAGATAATATTATGTAATGCAATTGAAGAAGGATCAAAGGAAGGGGCACATGTTATATGTAGTACATGTTAAGGACCTAGATAGAAACCCTCCCTATTTAGATGATTATCCTATATTACAAGAATTTTAGGCTGTCTTTTTAGAGAAATTGCCCAAGTTACCTCCAAATAGAGAATTTGATTTCTCTATTGATTTGATGTCTGGAACTGAGACACAATATAAGGATCCATACAAAATGACCACCATACAGTTGCATGAACTTAAGGTGCACCTTCAGGAGTTGTTGGATAAAGGGCTCATCTACCCTAGTGTATCACCTTGGAGAGCCCCGATGATCTTTGCAAAGATTTAGAAAGATGATACCTTATGATTATGCACTAATTATAGGAAGCTTAATAAGGTAACAATAAAAGAAAGATACCCTCTCCCTCAGATAGATGAAATATTTGACCAAATGAAGGGAGCTATAGTGTTCTCAAAGATTGATTTGAGAACAAGGTGTCACCAGCTCAGGATAAAAGAGACATTATTTGGGTCACATTATCTTTGTAGATGGAATTGTAGTAGACTTCGATAAGATAAATGCTACTATAGAATGTCTAGCTCCTCAAAATGTGAAGGAACTCAAAATTTTCAAGGGACTTGATAGCTATTATAGGAAGTTTGTGGAGGATTTATCCAAAATTGCATCACCTATTACATCCCTTTAGAGGAAAGGGAAGAGATATGAGTGGATAGGTGAATGTGAGAGGGATTTTAATCTTTTGAAACACAAACTCACATCAGCCCCTATCTTGATATACTTGGTACCAATGGACAGTTCACTATGATTACATGTGTGTCAGGTGAAGGTTCAGGATGTGTATTGATGTAGGATGGAAGGGGAGTAACCCATGAGTCCAGAAAAGTAAATCACCATAAACTTAATTATGCACCTCATGTTTAGAATTGGCTGAAATTGTACATGCCTTACATATGTGGAGGCATTACCTATTGGGTAAGCCATTTGAGTTGAAAATATATCACATGGGACTTAGATATATTTTCACACAACCCAATATCAATGTCAGATAGAGATGATGGTTAGAGTTTCTGAGTGAGTATGATTTTGGCATAGTGATATTAAGAGAAAGGAGAATAGAGTAGTAGATACTCTTATTAGAAGAAGACATCTTTCTACTATCTCTACTACCAGGACATGTCTGGAAAGATATAATACAAAATCTTATATGTGATGACCATTATGAGATGGTAAAATTAGCTTTGGAGGTTGATCCATTTGCTTACCGCTTTGACAGTTACATATATGATGATGATGACATCATGAGATATCAGGACAAGATCTATATCCCCGATTGAACAAGGTTGAGGAAGTTGGTACTTGATGAGATGCATTTCAATCTATTTTTAGGACATCCCAGGGTAAACAAGATGATTGTGTCAAACAAGATTTTTGAATACTTTCTCCAAAATTCACAAATTGAATGATATTGGTGTGCGAGCATTGTATATCTATACCAAACATTAACTTTTCAGCCCATCTTTTTATTTTGTTTACTATCATTCAGTCATTAGATACCAAGAATTATTGGACTATGCTATGGATGAAATTAAATTTCCATTAGTACGCAAACAACACTTTCGGTAAGCATACACTGAAAGACAGAACAAAGAGAAAACTAAAATTAGATACAAAGAGATCACCGAAAATGACTAAGTACAAAGAGAACCGATGACACAACTTTGTGTGTACACCAAAATTGAAAAGTCAAAAGGATAAAGATGAACCCGACAGAGGAACCCAATGTGCAGGATAAAGTGAAAATCAAGAGATAGTTAAAGAGAAAATCGAGAGAACAAAACTGAAAGATAGTCAACTGATTACAGAAGCATAACCGACCGTCAGGAACTGAGAATCAGTTGCAGCCCAGAAAAAGTGGATCTGACTTCCACATTAGATAAAGCAGTATTATTATATTTATAGAATCTTGATTTGTTTTTAAATCCATTTATTTAGGGACAAGAAATGGGAATGTAAGTGCTTTAATCAGTCTAACTGATTTAAAACACATAGACTAGGAGATCAAGGTACAAGTTGTAAACCTGATCATAGAGTTAACATTGTTTTTTGTGATGTCATTCCATCTTACAAAAAGATGATGCAATTATTCGTTAAAAAAGGATGTGAATATAGAACAGATGATGAATGAAGCCTACGAGCACATCTATGGATCAAATTGAAAGTATCAAGAACCAGAACAACAAAAGGTGAATTTGGCTAGCAAGAACCAAGAACATAGGCTACCGAGAATCAGAGGTATTACTCAATCACATTAGGTGATAATATTTTTCATGTAAAATTAAATGGATCTATATCAGAAATAGGAGATTGCATTTATCAGGTCAAATTTTAATTTTCTATCATTCTAACAAGTGGAGAAAAGTGTAAAAATATTTTCAAGGAAGGTGGATTTAACAGTCCAACTATAAATCTCTTAACCGAGTGCACACTCAACAGTGTTGCTTAAGCTCTTAACTGAGTAGACTTTAACAGGTGTCCACAGATACTCTTAACAAGGTAGATCATCAGAAGTGATCAAATTGTAAGCCTTAACCGACCCCTTCCAATATGCATATATTGAAGATTTTGTGGGTGCCATCCCCATCGCAGTTTTTACTTCCTAACAGGAGTTTTCTGCTATATCATATCTTGTGTTATGTGTCAATTACTTTCATGAATGTTTCTATGAATGTTCACATGTATGTTAATGTTATGAATTGATATAACTCACATCAAGATAGTATAGATCAGATGAATGGATATAAAATTGATTACAAAATGTTAATTGATTAAAGGATACAAAATTTTTAGAGGTACTGATTCACCCCTCCCCTCTCAGTACACACTTCCCATTAATTCCAAGAATTGGTATCAGAGCTAAGTATTTTCTTTGGGAAATCTTAAATGCTTAAGAGAAAAGATCATACAATGGAGAAGTACAGACTCGACAAGAATATTGAAAATAAGAAGCTAGAAATTCAGATGTTCTATGAACAATATAAAGAAGCTAGAATCAACATGAGATAGATGTTAGATGAAAGAAATATTATGGCATCTCGCTGTAATGAGACAGCTTATCACGAGGAAGAGACACCAGATTTCTTTGAGGCTTTAGGATCAACTACAAGAAAAGCATCAGATACATTAGAAGAAAGTATCACAAGTCTAACTGAAATCAATCAACATCTAGCTGGACAAGTTAAATCTCTGCAAATCAGTCAAGAGACATAGATGGTAAGGATGATTGATGTAATGAACAATGCTAGACAAGATGAGCAAGAAATAACACTAGCTATTGATGATAGAAGAAAGATAATAGAAAAGCTACAAGAAAAAGAGTCTGAAATACAAAGACTTACAGAGCATCACCATGAGATTACAAATCAGATTATTCTTATGAGTCAAGAGGAAAACAAAACAAATGTTGAACTCATTGAAAGAATAGAAGCTATTGGTGAGCTAAGGGATGAGAATGAAAATTTAAAACATGAAATAATAATTTAGCAGCTACATAATGAAATTATCAAGAAAGATGAAGAGAGTAATAAAAGAATGGATGATTTTCTTGAAGGACAATGAAGAATCAACAACAACACCGGTCTAGGTTTTTACCGAGAATGGAGAATCATCAAATCAACCTGATCCAAAGAATGTCTATACAAATTCAAGACCAAGAAAGCTTACATGCAATCACTGTGGAAAGCAAGGCCATACATAAAATGTATGCAGAGGCAAAATGAAAAGTATTCCTAAATCTACATATCCATTCATAGGATTTTGTTATAAATGTAACAAGAAAGGACACAAAGCATATGAATGTAAGTATGAGATGAAACAACCAAAGAAGGAAACCTACATGGACAAATACTGTCCTACTTGCAAAATGAATGGGAACACAACTCTTGAATGCTGGAAAAAGAAAAGGCAAGCATGGAAGCCAAAAGGTCAAGAAACTCCCTATCAACCGAAAATAGTCGGTAACCAATATGTATGGGATTACAACACTTGGAAAAATTGTACAACATGTGGAAGATTTGGTCACATTGCTACAAAATGTATGAAACAGTGGACTAGAAAATCTAGAGGCTAGACTAACCCCAAGATGGCAAGCTTACACTTTCATAAAGTTGGTCATCTCAAGAAAGACAGCAGAGACCGAATGACAGAAACCAACACATATCTCAATGGAAACACCATTGAAGATATCCAGAGGGCAAGAGAAAAAATATGGAGAAAAGATTCAAACAATGATGAAGCTGGACCGAGCAATGCAAATGGTGACACCCCATCCAATGGATTCGGTGACATCACCACCCCCACCTAAGTAGAACAAGTAAATATGGAACTGCATTACCCAGAGTTATTATTATACATCAGTTCCATATTATGTTGATAAAATGCCAAATTAGAATAAGTAAAGATGCATCATGGTATTACTTGTTAAAATATGTGATAACTATTCCATCGGGCATACATATCGAAATCCATTGGTACACTCTCAAGCTAAGACTGCTTACACTTATCGAGAAGGGTCGGTTAAAAGCAAATTTTCTAGTACAACCTGAGCCTCATCGGTAACCGAGCAAAGTGAATAAGTTGGTTGCAATACCAAAAACCATTGGTAAAAGAAAAATGTGTAACGACCGCACCGAAACAACATGTTGTCCCCGAAGAAAAGTTTAAAGTCTTAACCGAAAAACACTGTCTTCACACACCGAGGAGTTGGTAAGCATTAATGACACACCTTTTAGTCCAAATGACTATAAAAAGGTGACTGGTCGGTCTCATTGTTCACCATGACCATAGCATAGCAACGGGAGTGATTTTTGAGTAGAAAGTGACAAGATCATAGAGTGACCACAACTTGGCCACCATCACTCCACATAGATTAGAGATCATTACAGGTGTATACAATAAGTTCTGTGACCACCGACAACTCTATTTCATGCATTTCACAAAAAGCCCTAAATCTGAAAAATGGTCACGACATCAAGAACTGTGAAATTGAAGAACACCAAGAAGGATGAGTTCAAGCTCATCAAGAATTTGACATGTGAGGAACCAAACTACAAGATTCACCCTGAGGTTTCCTCACAACCCATCGATGCTAGAGCATTCTCATGAATACCAGCTAGGGTTTTTCTTGTCGAGGATGTTCGAGCATTTATACATTGTAAGATTGCAGAAATAGGTGATTCAGAGGTTGAACAAGCTTATAAGAAGCTATGCAACGAAGATGGGTCATTAAAATATGAACATAAACATACATATGTAAAAGGGCTTACCAATGCCCTAATGTTCTCAAAGGTCTTCAAAACTGAGTGGATTCACTTAGTACTAAGCTGAATGAACAATCATAAACTTTGGTTGGATGAACTGAAGATGATAACACGAGATGTTATCCATGCGGTCACCGGTTACCCTGTAACCGAGAAGGTAAAAGCACTGAAGCATCCACCCAAGGCCAAGACTGAGAAGATCACAAGAGCCAAATGAGATGGCAGAGGATTGAAGGTTTCCACCATAACCGACGATGAGATGAAATTTTGTGCAAGCGTTCTAGGCTACAAATTCTTTCAAGCCAGGAGGTTGAACAACATAGCATCCGGTGCAGTAGACATAGCTTATAAGATTGTGAAGAAGGGAACACAGTTAGACTTATCACAACTTCTACTCAATCAACTAGAAGAGAATTTAAAGATTATAAGGAACGCGAAGTCAAACACATGTAAGTTTGGCTCTCTCATAATGTGTATTTTCTTCTAATTTCAAGAAACATTCCCATCGGTAGGAGATGTGAAATGGGATAGCACAAAACTAGTCACCATGTAGATCAGTGAACACATAGCCTCACTGGGAGATAATTTTGAGACAGTCATGGATGAATACTTTAATGTATTCAAAGACCGAATGCAAAAGAGGGTAAGGATCCCTGAACAAGTCATTGAGAAGTATAAAGACGAATCATGTTTCATGGTTGATACAGACCACACCTATATCAAGCCTGCTATACCGAGGACAACATGGCTTCAACCATTAGAATATGAGATAAACATTGATCTTGCATCTAAAGAAATTGATGCCTTGTTAAATGAGCCACTAGATAAGAAACAACCCAAGTTTGTAACATATGAGGAGGCCAAAACAAGAGTAAAATTTGGCCTGATTGTTAAGAAAATTGTCAGGAAAAAGGACAAAATGGTAAAGAATCTCAAGAAGATACTGTTGGCAATAGAGGAAGAGACCGAGCAGGAGGAAGAAACTGGAAAGGAGGAAGACACCGAAGGAAAGCTACCTATCAGTGAAGCTGAAGAAAAGAATGACTCAGAGGCCACAGAGTCAGATCCACCACCTCCTCCACCAATTAAGAAGCCAAGGACCATAGCTGCTTATAGAACAAGAAGCCAAACATCAAATCATTCAACTCCTTCACCTTTGAAGAAAGGAAAGGTCAGAACATACAAGAGGAAATCAGCCACACCGAAGAGAGGGACACACAAAAGAGTAAGAAATCTCATCAGAACCTGAGAAGATATTGAAGACACCGAGCAAGATGAAGCTGTAGAGGCAAAAAATGTCAAGGTTAAAGCTCCAGAAAGCATTGATGACATATGTAAATCTATTGCAAATTCAAGATCTATTACAGATTCTAAGATTAGAAGATGGTTAAAACTAGATCTAGAAGATCAGAACAAAGTGGAAGACACCATCATAGAAAAGATGTACAAGTTCAAATATGCACCGATTCAGTTTGAAGGTAATAATGTACCAAGGGAACTATTAGATAGACTATACTCTAGATGGAAATTTTCTTTGAAGAATGAGAAGGAAATAAGAGAAAGAGTACTTGTTACTCTCATGCCTTTTGAATCAAAGATAGAATAAATTGATGAAATGATGGAGAAACACAAAAAGGAGTTCTCATCGAAGTTGGAAGCCTACAAATTTCTCGAAGGGAAGCTTATAGAGCTTGAACAAGAGAGCCATAAGAAATGGTGTAAAATTCTAAAAAAACCTACCAAGGAAGAAAGCCCCGAGAAAGACCTACAACAACAAGATATTGATAAGGAAACTCAATAATAGATCTTAATAAAAGATACATAAGATGATACATCTGTTGAGTTAGACAAGGAAGAAGAAGACACAACCAACAAAAAAAAAATGGATGTTGCAGATGAGTCATGGCCTGACACCACAAAGGACAACATTATGGATAAGAATATCATTGACATTACCAATGATCCAACAAAGGAAGTTAATAAAGATGAAGATGTCATTGTTACAAAAGACACAACTGATGAGCAAGACACTGGAATTGATAATGCACAGGTGAATATACCAGGCAACATGACAATATTGATACAAGCTATCAATATTCTACAAGAGAAAGACAAGTCACCTGAAAAAGACACTCCCAAGGATGCAGAGGAAGAGGAAAAGAAAAACAACACCTATTATCAGAAGGACATTAGAGACGCTCACACAATAACCGATACTGATAAGGTTACATGAGGAGATTCAAAACAAGCAAATGCAGACACAATAGAGAAGGATGCAGAAAAAAAGAATGATGAAGCTAAGGACGCATATGAAGGAGATAAACCTAAAGATGACACTCTCGAGGAAATAGAAAAAGGTGCTACCGACAATGTGAAGGTTAATGCGGAGATGCCTATAGACACCCAACAAGATGAAACTGATACACACCAGAAAAAAGAAGCACAATAAGTAACTTCATCAAGCACAACTGACAAAGCAGAGAAATTGGTAATGGTACTGCATTCAAGTGATACACAAAAGAAGAATAAGAAATCCAAAAAGAATAAGTTGGAAGTCACTTTGGATGAATCATTGAGATACTAAAATGTGACCCAAGTACACTTGATTTTGAAGCATTACAAGAATACGGTGAAATATGCCAAAGGAAGGCATTACAAGAGAAGCTGAGGAAACAACACCGAGACTCAATGGTACTGGAAACAACTAGGGACATATTACACCAAATTGTACCTGATGTTGATATTGATCAAAATAAGCCAATTCTTGATCAATTAACCACTCTCACCGAAGCAATAACAACACGGAATATTGATTCAGAGAAGACAATTGAAGAGAGAGCAGAGCAGAAGTACCATCAAAAACTCATTGAGAACATCAGCCAAGAAGTGGAAGTCAACAAGGTAAAGATTTCATAATTCATTACTGAATTAGATCCAATTATAACTGAAGCTATAACCTTGATTCAACAACTAAGTACATTGGACAAGTTCACTAAAGAGAATAGTGACAACATAGCAAAGTTAGATACAGATCTAGCTAACAATGCTAATAGCTTAACCACCGATGGATACAATGAAATTAAGTTGCATTATGAGAAGATCATCGAGATCAAGAGGTTAAGGCAGGAACTGTGGGAAACATAGAAACACTTTGGGGAAGAACTCACTGAGCTCCAAGCTCAACTTCTACCGAATCTTACACTGCTTCAACAACATATCAGTTCGGTAAGGAAACTAGTAGCGACCCTAGAGATGTCTGTAGTTGACAACATCTATGATATGCACTCCAAGATCACACTCGAGCACATGGCTCTAGAGAACTTAAAGGAAAATGGGAGAAAATGATGGAAGACATGAAGTCTTCACACTCCCACATTTTTTAGAAGCTATAAGGTATAAACCTTTGCCCTTAATATCAAAAAAGGGGGAAAATGATATGTATATGTATATTCATATGGGGAAAATGATATGTATATGATATGTACAACTAGGAAGGTAGTATACAGTACTATATAGACATATACATAGGGGGAGTCATGAAATGACTAAGGATTATATATGTTGTACATACTTAACATTTTGTTAGTATTTTGTAGATATCAGTTTTTGATATTAATGTCAAAGGGGGAGATTGATGACATTAAATTGCCATTAGTATGCAAACAACACTTTCGGTAAGAATACACCGAAAGACAGAACAAAGAGCAAACCGAAAATCAGATACAAAGAGATCACCAAAAATGACTAAGTACAAAGAGAACCGATGACACAACTTTGTGTGTACACCGAAATTGCAAAGTCAAAAGGATAAAGAGGAACCCAAGAGAGGAACTTGACGTGCAAGATAAAGTGCAAACTGAGAGAAAGTTAAAGAGAAAATCGAGAGAACAAAACCGAAAGACAGTCAATTGATTGCAGAAGCATAACCGACCGTCAGGAACCAAGAATCAGTTGCAGCCCGCAAAAAGTGGATCTGACTTCTACGTCAGATAAAGCAGTCTTATTATATTTATAGAATCTTGATTTTTTTTTAAATCCATTTATTTAGGGACAAGAAACATGAATGTAAGTGCTTTAATCAGTCTAACTGATTTAAAATACATAGACTAGGAGATCAAGGTACCAGTTGTAAACCTGATCTTAGAGTTAACATTGTTTTTCATGAACCTTGATGATGTCAGTCCATCTTATAAATAGATGATGCAATCATTCATTAAAAAAGTATGTGAATATAGAAGAGAGGATGAATGAAGCCTACGAGAACATCTATGGATCAGATTGAAAGTTTCAAGAACCAGAACAATAAAAGGTGAATTTGGTTAGCAAGAACCAAGAACAGAGGCTATCGAGAATCAGAGGTATTACTCAATCACATTAGGTGATAATCTTATTAATGTAAACTTAAATGGATCTCTATCAGCAATAGGAGATTGCATTTACCAGGTCAAATTATAATTTTCTATCATTCTAACAAGTGGAACAAAGTGTAAAAATCCTTTCAAGGCAGGTGGATTTAACAGTCCAACTACAAATATCTTAACATGAGTGCACACTCAACAGTGTTGCTAAATCTCTTAACTGAGTAGACTTTAACAAGTCTCCACAGATACTCTTAACTAGGTAGATCATCAGAAGTGATCAAATTGTAAGCCTTAACCGACCCCTTCTAATATGCACATAGTGAAGATTTTGAAGGTGCCATCCCCACCGTAGTTTTTACTTCCTAACACGAGTTTTCTGCAATATCATATCTTGTGTTATGTGTCAATTACTTTCATGAATGTTTCTATGAATGTTCACATGTATGTTAATGTTATGAATTGATATAACTCACATCAAGATAGTATAGATTAGATGAATGGATATACAATTGATTACAAAAGGTTAATTGATTAAAGGATACAAAATTTTTAGAGGTACTAATTCACCCCTCCCCTCTCAATACACACTTCCCATTAATTCCAACAGCTATCACAACTTGTAAGGGATTCATTTCATTATTGTCATTTTAATTTTACATCGCTATTGATGAATGAGAGCTCCGCCTAGAGAAACATCGCCCAACTGGAATAGTATTTGAATTCCCATTCAACCACATACGATACCAGATTAGAGGTTTTATTTGTAGCTAGAAAGTTTGGCTTCAACCGTACCATTGGACTCTTTGTTTTACCAACAATTTCAAATTTCATTTAGGAAATGTACTTCGAAAGCTCAGTAGAAATAAATCATATGAGTTAGGAAAGGAGAACACACTTTACCAGAGTTGAAACATAGTACTCTATTATGAGTAATAAGAGTGGTGCCTTTATTTTTCTTTTTGCCTTTTGTGCAATCAGATATTTATTATGTAAGGAAGCTAAATTAAGCCAAGTTAGCTATAGCTGAAGTTGGTAATTTAATTCTATGGTTTAGAGTAAACTCAATATTAGGGTATTTTAATTTTTCCATTAGAAGGCGTTTGTTTTATTGGAGTGAATTCTTAGTCGTGGTAAATAAAATCTTGGATTCTTAATGATTTTATTTGCACTTTTGATTATCTGATAGTGTGTCCTATAAATACGACAATTTTTTTTTCTCATAATTTCATTATTATTTATTTCCCGAGAAAAATCTAACTTTTGGAAGCAATATTTTTTTTTATCACTTTTCTTGTAATTGAGGAAATCACACTCGCTAAAATAAATTGCCCAACAAACCAATGTTTGACATACATCCAATTAGTGGAAAAGAATACCACGATTTTCCATTTGAAGCCTTTACATTAACCACTGAAATGTGAAATCAAATTATATAAATTTAGTTATGTTCTTTTCTATGCATGTTGTGGGTATTACAAAAAGTCTAAATGAATGTGACACCATTATGATTACATTCTTCTATGTTGTTCAAGGATTTAACTATGAAACTAATGTTTTTTTTTTTGGTGATACCGATCCAAAGAATTTTGCTTGAGAGAATTGATTACAACTTTAGTATTATTCTCTAACTGCTAAGAACTTTATAAGCATCAAATTCTAGGCATTGTGAGAAAAGTTATATAAAACTCTAGTTTTAAAATTAGAAAGTTTAATCCTTTACTTTAGATTAAATTTTTGCAAAAGAAGATAGGCTTGAATTGATCTCTAGTTATGATAGCATTTTCTTGATTGTGAGAATTGGGCATTTGGATGTGTGTTGTGTAGATTCATCATCATCAAAATATTATGACCTCTATTAGCACTAAACTAATGATATTTAGAAGTAGGGAAGTGAATTAGTTCAACAAAATCTGAAAAAAGTTATGTAATTATTGCCTATTCTATTCATGCGTGTATGCGACTTTTGTTTGAAGCATGGTGACCTTAGGGAAGAGGGATTTTTAGTTCATCAAAATCATGGTAGACAAGTGATTGTTGTTTGTTTTACTTCATATGAACATGAAATTATTATGGGAATGGTGCCGAATGTGGAGAAAAATAGGGAAAGGTAGCATTGCAATTTTATTTGATGATTGGCTACCTACTAGTAGAACTGGTTTTAATTGCTTTGGACAAAGCTTTTACATATGTATTTGTTTTGTATGCTGGTTATTTATTTATCTCCCTGCCACATCAGTGTTAGTTCTATACTATCATATGTGAGATATAGTTAGTTCACTATTGCACCAGATCCATCTGATCCACCAGTTTTGAGTTGCTAGGCTTTTTGGGTAGGGTCAACGCGCTCAACGTGATAGGTTGAGCACCGAGGGAGCTAACCACTCCATGGTTGGGTGGTAAAAGTTCATGAACCACACTCCCGTCTCAAGATAACAGATGGAAAGATGTCCGATGACTAAAGGAGACATGCATAATTGCATAGTTGGATTCTTATATCATATATTCATGATTCGACCTTTATGGTATATTATATTAAATGATGTAATATGTAATTCTATTTGATGTATATTACAATACTCGATGCTAAACAAGTAGGTCAACATCCATTTTTAGTTCCTTGATGTAATATGAACTAGTTTTTATTTGTTTTGATGTACTAATGGTGTATTCGATAGTTTGACACCTTCTCTTTTATGTATGATATCATGCATTTTTTATACATTTATTCGACATGTAGGTCGAACTTTGTTTTTTATTATCATGAACTATGTTTATTCAACTCTTGCTTTAATTGATTGAGTTTTTGTAACTTTTGGTAAAATGCTTATGTGGCACATGTAGAAAATGCAGTCCTTACACCCGGTCATCTATTGTAGCCCAATTTTTCCATGTTCTCAACAATCTCTCTAAAAACTGCTTTTTTCATATATTTAGTTGATATCCAGAAAAATGAAGGGAGGACTTTGAGACAAGGATTCTTTCCTGAGCTTCTAGCGTTCAGAGCAGCTTGGAAAAATAGACAAGTGACAAGCTATATGACCTCTTACTTCAGTTTACCAGTGATTACTCTCTGGCAGTTGCTTCACTTCACTGATTTCCCTAATATTGAAGACATCTTCTGCTCGGATACACAGGAAAATTCTCATGCAGTAGCTCATCTTTTTATATTTCATTCCAACTTTTGTCCTCCTACATTGCAGTGAGCTTAAAACAACTGGGGTTTATCAAAAGTGAAGTGATCATAAAAAAATGAAAAATGAAGAAAACAAGTGTAGTCATGCTTGCAATACCGTTTTGAAAATGTGATGACGTACACAATCTATGGGATCCCAAGTACGCGCATTACAAATGTACAAAATATGACTAATATTTGGCCATTTTTACAGCTCCTTAGTTAATGAATATACTGCAGATTCCCTATAAATTTGAAATGTGACGTAAGAAAACTGACAAAACACGAACGTTCAATAACTGGCTAGCATAGTTTCGATTATATAATCTAATAAACTTGATGATCCATGAGCTGAGGAGTGGAGGGGTATCCCACAATTATGCACCCTTCAAAAATAACTATTTAATTTAAACTTTTAAGTGGATTTCAACTTTTTTTGATTAAATTAAATGGAAGAGAATTATAATGTAATATTTGGCACTTAAGGGGGCGAGAATTTTTAATAGATAATTTTAATTTGGGTTCAAAACATTTGAAATCAACAAGTGGTAAGATACACATTTAATATGTCTACAAATAAAATTGAAAGTTGTATCTATATTAATAAAAAATGTTGGATGCTAATTATTTTTTGAGGAAGTTTTGTGTTTATCGGATTACAAAGTTGGGAGTTTCAAAATAAATGTATGTAGCTAAGTTACAAGTAGTATGTTGAAAGGCTTCTAATGCCTCACTTGGGGTTGCGCTAGTAGTTGAAAGGGTTGCAAAATGAAAATTTTCAAGAGGCTTTAATTTGAAATGAATTGTTTTGATTTTGGGGATGAATTTCATTGTTAGAATTTGTATTTGAATAATTGAGATGCAATTCAGATTAATGGAAAAATTTGCATCTAATACATGTCTTTTTGAAGGAATAAAGGTGGAACAAAAACTACGTACCTTATTTTACTTCAAGTATTCATCCTTCCATGTATTAGAAAAATAAATGCCTTTATTTCAAATGTATATGATCTTTCTTTTAGAAATAAAAAGTATATGTACGTATATATATACATAAATTAATTTGGGAGATTATTATAATAATTGTTGTTAATTATTTTGGGAGGTTGTTATCTTGTTCAAGCTTTATATTTTTAGTTTTAAATTATGAAAGTATTACTTAAATTGAGAGGTAACTTATTTCAGGTAATTTGAGATATGTTCAGATTAATTTTTTTCACATGTTTCAAGAATTTGAAAAAGTTAATTAAGAAAAATTATAATGATCTCATATGTTCACACAATTAGATATGTAGAAATAAAAAATGCATTAATACTATTTACTTTAACATTTATTAAAAAAAATTTATTGATGATTTTTAAGGTAAAAAATTATAACTTAACTATAAAAAATGATTATGCAAAATAACTCTTAAATAAATAAAATTAGCATACTTATCTTTAGAAACATATATCTAAAATATGTCACAAGATATTATTCTCTATATACTTGTCATACATTAGAATTTTTACTAAAATGTTCTGAATAGGTTCAAATAGGAAAGGGCCCAGACCCAAAGAACAAAAAAAATACACAAGATAAGGGGAGGACCAACCTGAACCCCATAACATCAAGCTAGAAGACATAAGAAGAGAGAGGTATTCACTAGAAATGAGACCACTGAAAAATAGTAAGGACCAACCCCCTATTGAACATAAATTTTTTGAATGGAGCTTACAATTAGTGAGACACAAGTCTCTACTTTGCTAAAGATTACATTTGAAACACAAAGGGGTTTCGAAAGAACCCTGAATCATTAACCTATCACTCTTAGTCAAGGAAAGAGGCCCATGCCTCAAAAGAAGAGCCATGTTTTGAAAGGCACCCTAGAACCTTTTACAATTGAAACCACTATGAACCAACTGGTTCATAGAAATGGAGAGGGGCACCAAAGAGTCTGCTACATGTTGGTAATGAAAATAATAAGTAAAATGGATGTCTAAACCAAAGAAAGACTCCCTCAAGAAGAGGGCCATGGGGTTAAGAAAGGTTCCCCAAACCAATCAATTGAGTATTGAAAAGGATTCCAAAACCATTCTGCAGTAGACAACAAAAGTTACCCACCAACAAGCCTAAGAATTACCCGTCAAAATACCCCCCCACCTCCATATGATAGGATCCCACCTCAATAGAAGTTGCACGTAAGTGAACCATTTATAGGGGAACCAAAGACCAACTCAACATCACTCTCTCACATAGCCCCAACCGAGAGAAGACCACATGGAGCCATAGCTAGCCTCTTTCCAAAATCCAAGCACCACCTTCATTAGATAGGTTGTCTCCTTAATAAGATACTGGAAAGAGGAAAACCATCACAAAATAAACCAAGCGCTCATCCAAGCCATAGCCAAGAAAAACACCACAATAGGAGCACACTCCCCCTTAACATGAACCTTGGAGAAAAAGGACCCAAAACTGAAAAAGATCATCCCCTCTCATGAACAGATACTTGCACCATTAGTCACCCCATAAAACACACTCTGATCATACGAAAGAATAAGAAATCTATAGGAGCAAACCCGACATGGCCATACCAAGAAACCCCCAAAAGAGAAATGAGGAAGGGAGTAAAAAAAACACCATCCACAACCTCCTCTCACCCAACAAAAAAACATCACCGCTCAACCCCTCCATAGGAACAAACATGAGAAGAGCACCAGACTGAGAAAGAGAGAAGGTACGAAAAGGAAAATAATGTCAGTGACGCAGAACAAAGACGACCTCCCTCTAACACAAGACTTCCTAGAGAGGAGAGCCACTTAAAACACCATTGAAACTCCTCCACGTAACCAAGAAACAACCCTGAACACCCCAAAAAGACATCCTTAGAGAGGCCCAGTAGACACAAGCCACCCCAGCTCCGTACCAAGGGGAGAGCACTTGCAACCAAGAAAAAAAATACAAAGCTAGAGATGAACCAAGAAAACAAGGGACGATGTCATCAATGCCCAACCGAACTAGGGGAGAGCGTCTAATAGTTGATCATTCACTTGTGAATATATTATCCACTCTTACCACATATTTTCACTATATATTGTAATTAAATAATCCGCATGTAAATAAAAAAAATTCCAAATGTTGATAAAAATGGACCAATACTTGAACACATGAGAACCTATAAATGTTATATTAAAAACACATAAATAAACTAAAATAAATAACTTTTTGTCTCCAATAGAATATCATAGCTATCTATTATATGTGTGTCACTTAGAAAATAATATGTTCACTTAATAAAATAAGATGCTCACTTAAACAAGTATTGTTATCTTAGTGTACAAATAATATTCTTATGTGTACAACTATTGGGTACCAATGTATATGCATTAGAGTATTTCATATTAACAAATTTTCTTATGAAAAATATAAAAGGTTAGTCCTCACAACTGCTGGTCCCTCTCCCCTAAATGCCTTGTATTTTCACATGAAATGTGTGAGATTGTCAAAAAGTTTAAGTGTTCAACTATTGGTCCCTTTGTGTTGGATACAAGTTGTATATTTTATAATGATGTGTTATTTTTATAACAACAAATATTTTTTTGTGTTGAAGTATTAGTCCTTTTATGTTGGATATAAAAGTTAGGTATAACAAATATTTATGATTACTAATAGGTATTTGGTCCATTTAAGTTGCA
>MU224910.1:4122876-4142427 GCA_018584345.1 Thuja plicata | reverse complement strand
CCAAACATGCAGGATAGCCAACTACCCTGGGATGCTCCTGCATCAGACTCCCTAGGTGCGAAAAGAAGTATGCCTCATACTTTGATGCCAGATGAAATATCCACAACCATCTTCATCTTCACCAAAGAATTCCACTCCAACAAGGACAATATAACCAACATGTAAATCATCCAGATCCGCATCCATCTGTCAACCACTAGAATGTCAACCATCCAATCAGCATGCTCATTCCCAGGAACAAACTAAACATAGTACCTTGCCAATAACCTCTGTATCTTATCAAAACCATCAATGTCATCAAACATGAAATCCACATCAGCAACATGTAAGCTTAAATCCACAATAGGATAAACATGTAAATCCTCAACCATGCCAACCACCAACAGGTCCACATCAGGAACATACAGATCCGCAGTATAATGTAGATCCTCAACCACATCAACAACTAGTGAATCCACACCAGCAACATCCATATCAAAAACATCCATATCACCAAGATATGGAACATCACCCTTAACAACCTGATTATCCATGACCAAGTGCTCCACAATTTCCATGTTAGACTCAACCAACTGATCATGAAAACCAATCTCAACCACAACATCAACAAGGTTAGGAAGCTCCTCAGCAACAACCACAAGTTGCTCTACAGGTTCTGTATCAAACTCCACACACTGATCAACAAAACCAGTAGAGTCCAAGTTACCAAATTAGCTCATGACTTGGGATTCAAAAACCTATGGTTAGAAGGTGACTCATACAATATAATAAAATGTCCAAATATGCTTCATCCACCATCGTGGACTATAGCCAACATGATTGAAGAGACCCGCAACATTTTGAAAACCTTTGATAAGGTTCATATATCCCATGTGTATAGAGAGGCAAACCAAGTGGTTGAATGGTTTGCCAACTTGGCAGTGAAAATTGACAGGGAGACTCGCTGGCTCCATGGTGGAGACCTCCCACGTGAAGCTTTGGATTTCACCGATTATGACCGAATCTTGGGAAAGGAGGGTTTTATTTTCATTAATCATGATAGTTAATACTTTGTATGGCAATGACTTTCCCATAAATGGAAAGTACGAGATAGGCTGGAAAGGCAATGATAACAAGTCACATCTGCACACTTACTAGGTTACCATTCGCATTGGCAAAACTTATCCTTCAAGGCCCACAAAAGAAGAGCTATCTGAAATAATTCAGAGAGAAAGGGTCTGCTAAGTGGTATCTTTCTGTCTACGGTTCAGAGCTTTTTTATTGCAATGGGAGGGGAAAGGAATAGGAGGGAGCCTTCTAAAGACTGTAAAAAGTGGAGAAGATGAACCAAGGTTTGGCACTACCTCCAACAAGGTGGTATCTCCACTTTTATTGAAAGTTTGCATGGTGGGAAGCCGACAGTGACGAAGATGTTTGTGAAATGTTGGAATGAAGGCATCTTCATGATAGAGGGAAGAGACTTTACAGTGACAAAGGAGGTCATCTCTACTGTCACTGGTATCACTATTATTGGCAAGAAGTTTTATAGAGACTGGAAAATCTCAGACTCTGCGATAAGAGACTTTGTGAGAAATGAAGAAGAGCAGGAAGCACTTACCAAAGTTGGGACCTACTATCTCCCGGAAGGGCTGAAAAGACTGTGGAGATTTGTTCTGAGAGACATCATCTATTACATCACGCTAGATACCAGGTTTGACAGGATTAGAACTTACCACTTTGTTCTCATGAATCATTTTCACCATGGCATGCTGATTTCTATACGCTTTTACTTATATGATTCAATAAATGAAAACATTAATGGGTTTATGGAAAAAGCTATAGCTAACCTTGCTCTTCATGAAGGGATTTTATTGCTTATTTATGAGTTTTTTAAAGCCCAAATTCTAGGGAAGGAGATTTCTCAGAAAGATGATATGGAGGCCTCTGGTTCTAACTACATTCCTTCGAAGACCGAAGATAGTGAAGGTCTACACTCTGAGGAGTAAGATGAGTATGAAACTAAAAAGATTAATCTGGGTTCGTCCTCTAAGAAGCATATTATTAGTTTGCAGACTATTAAAAAGGAAAAAATGGCGACCCCTTCCAAAAAAATAGACCACCATGGTTATATCTTCAGATGAGGATTATAATGATAATGAGGAAGGTATAGATAATGAAGGTGAGGAAGATTTCTCCAGCGAAAAAGGCAGAAAGAGAAGGCAGACTGTGATGGTGAAATACAAAAACAAAAAGGGTGGGAATAGGGATGAGAGTGCTAGTTGGAGAAATCCCGAGGACAAGGTCTGCAGATTTTCTCCTATTTTGAGCCACAAGGTGAAGGAGAAGCTCCAGGAAGAGCATCATGAGACAAACTAGGACATTCCCTCTCCTCAGTTCTCCCAAACCCAAAATACTAGGAATGATAATCGACATGATAGCGAGTTCTGTTGCTATATGTATGAACAGGGGAAGATTATGGGATGGCGTGACTTCAATGTCAAAACCGCCAAAATGGGGATAACTAGGGAGGTTATTAATCCCAAGGTTATTGAAAGAGAGGGAGGTCAGATCAAGCTGGAAGAATTTATCGATCCTGCGATGGTGGTGCTTAGCGACAACACCAGGGAATTTGAGATGGATTTACTCAGTAATACTAGGAACAATATGCTGGAGAGCTATAGGACTATTAAATGATTTTTTCATGAAGTTGAGGATCTCAAAATCAGGGTGAAAAGTTCTAAAAAAGCCAATGTTGATAGCAATGTTGTTGAATAGATGAATATGAGCACCAAAGTCCAAAAATTGGAGGACAAAATGACTAGGGTTGAAGCTACCCTAAAAAATATTACAGAACATAGCTATAATATCCTCAAAGTGTCCAAAGAAAATATTATGGCCATTATCGAAAAACTAGAGGAAAAATGTGAAGGGAATGATGCAGCTACGACAGGCTTGGAGAAAGAGCAAAAGCTAGAATAGGGTCCTGCCAAGAGAACTCAATCCAGGGCCAAGAAGAAAAAGGATAATGATTTGGTGATGGATCTCCAGAAGATCAGGGATTCTGTTGCCAATATGGAGCTGCTGGAGGCCAAGGCGACCACCCTGATGGTCAACTTATCTTGAGGGTCCCTGGTCTTTTTCGTTGTCCCTATGCTTTTTATTTTTTAAAGTTTAGTCTATTTTTTTGTTCTGGCCCTGTGTTGGCCTGCTCTACTTTTAGTCTCTATTTCACTGTGTCTGGGTGTTATGCTATATTTTTTAAATACTCTGTTTTGGGTTTCAGAAACCTTGTAAAACCTGTTTTACTTAATCAAAAATATTCTTACAATTATATATATTTTTGATTTCTCCTACACATGACTTGTAGTTTACAACATATATTGAAACAATGTACTTATACAATTCTTCATGCTAAACCACAAGACATAAAACTCACTACAATTTATCACATCTCATCACAAATGTTTACTAATCTACCAAGTAATTATCACAAGAACTGAGAATAATTTCAATAACTTCTATTTGAAACCTTATTAAGATCTTTATGTAGATGAATAACACACCAAAGTTCTAACTATTGATTATGTAATTACTTATTAATTTCATGCCACATAGATTCAAATTGTGACCATAGATCTAATCTAGCACATAGTGTAGACTTTTGTTGTTTGATTTATTGGACTCTTTGTTCCTCGATGACCATTAAGGACAAGCAATATATTCCAAAATACAGTAGGAATATTGTCAAAATGGTAGGGCTGAGTTGTTCTAGGTCAGCCCCCTTAAAAGATAAACTTTATGGTTGTGAAGTGATCAACATACAATAAGCAAGCATCCAACAAATCTACATGTTGATTCTTATGCAATATTGTAAGTTTGTCTAATTCTAAATCAAAGTATTCCTAAAATGAGTGCTTGGTAGAATGCTAAGATTTGAAATGATTATCTAATATGAATTTATGCTCAAATAAATGTCCCTAAATTTGAAAATATACAATTCATAACACAAGCATGCACAAGTTGGCTTCCTTGACTAGTGTACAAATATTGTCAAAACGGTAGGACTGAGTTGGTTTAGGTCAACCCCCTTAAAAGATAAAATTTATGGTTGTGAAGTGATCAGCATATAATAAGTAATCATCCAACCAATCTATATGTTGATTCTTATGCAATATTCTAATTTTGTCTAATTCTAAATCAAAGTATTCCTAAAATGAGTGCTTATTAGAATGCTAGGATTTGAAATGATTATCTAATAAGAATTCATGCTCAAATAAATGTCCCCAATTTTGAAGATATAAAATTCATAGCATAAGCATGCACAAGTTGGCTTCCGTGGCTAGTGTACAAAGGGCAAGAGCTAACAATTTGAATTTGGGTCAAGGCTACGTTGTAGGATCGAGCTCAAATGTAAAGAAGATGGTTGATGATGATAGGTCCAATTTAAAGATTGAGTATGAAAGTATGGAAATCAAGACTAAGTATTGGTCATGTAATTATCTACAACATATTTTATTGCAAGTTAAAGATTGATCTCAGCTTAATAAGTGGTTCGTCACCTACCCTACCTACTTTTCCGTCCAAATATAAGAAAATCAAATTTCTCATTTCTTATATATGGATGTACCTCGTTCATCAACTCATTTCAATATACAACACTTCACTTGCTTTACATTTCTCTCATTTTGTTGTTTCCATATTGCCTTAGTATTCTTCGCGATTCTGACCTGGTATAGCCTAACTAGGGCGGATAGAGATGCAAAGAGTCTGCAAGCAAAATTATTAAGGAGATTTGAATTGAGAATTGCAAAAGGAGTTGGAAGGATTGCAAAGTCGCTAGATCTGCAAATAACTTGGTAAAATTTGTTCATTATTTTTCTTTCCCGGTTTCATTTTCAACAAATATTTGAAAATATTTGAGGAATTTTGTTTATATCATGCACAGATTTGCAAAAACTATACAACACTTGTAAAACAAATTGCAATTTATTACAATTTGCAGTCAATATTGATCAATATCTGCTAATGACATCTTAATATTTGCAAAAATCTATAAATATTTTGTCATGGAGTCTCAAAATAACTGGTTTTGCTGAAAATAGAGGGAAAATTCGTTATAATTTGTTAAATATCAACAAGTTCTGTCAAACTAACAGAAACTTTGCTCTCATTTTTGACAAATTTGCAAGAGAGAGTCGATACTTGCACAACCACACTGGATTTTGTGTAATGTAGGATTTGTACTTCACATTTTTTTTTGACAAAGGTTACACAAAGACGCCAAATTTAATAGTGGCTACTGACATGAATATTACATTTATTTGCAAAAGAAGTGTGTTTCTATGTCATTATTTGCGTTGAGTGACAATAATTTGGATCCATCTACAAGCCTTCCTCATCCTTGGCGTGGATCTCCTCTGTTTGGTGGAAATTCAGAACTATTCGATTTCGGCCTTGCATTGCAAGGCATCAAATTTCTTTTTTAAGCCAAGATTCTTCCTCTTTGATGTGAAATAATTACAAATTCAAGCCAATTTTAACCTGCAAATTGGTGCTCGTATTTCTTGCAAAATATTGCTTGCTTTCAACCTTCACATTCTAAGTTTGGCACTTCATTTTACACGCGTTGGTTCTGCACTGTTGCATTTCGTTTTGGTGCCCAGATCTATGAGAATCTTCCCATTTCCAACAATCTGTTTCTAACGCTGAAACTATGCATTTACTTGTGTATTTGGAACTGAAAACTGCCGATTCGCCCTTCCTGTGGCGTGATAGTTCTGCCTCTGTATTTCTGCGTTGAAAATTGTACTGGCTTGGGCAAGCAATATTTGCATTTTAGCACTTCTCTTGTGCAGGATTTTTCTTTCGTTGTTTCTAAATCTCAGCCGACATTGTCTTTTTCCTGTTGATTGTCTGTTCCTCTGTTGTGAGAAAGAGAAAATGATTGGTGAAAGAAGGCAGCAAGCTTTGAACGCAAATTGGAGGCTGATTCACATGCATTTCCAATACTGTCCGAGAGTGTTCTCCTCTGATTTGAATGGCATAAGTTTTTGCCTCGTTTGCGTGGAAAAGGCATAGCATAACTTTTTTGGTTTCAATGATCCAGAAACTACGTTTTGAGCAAGGGGAACTCTGTGGAAGCAACTTTTTTTTTGTTCAGCAGTATAAATTTCCCTCTCTTTGGACGCGAGACTTTGGCATGAATGTTTACTTTGAAAATTGGCCCAACAGAATTTTGAAATTGCCTTTAATTTGTTGAGCTGTTGCTGCTTTTTTTATTTTCATTGGTGATTGCTTCTTGCGCTTTGCATTTGAAATTTGCATTTCATTTGTTTTGGATTCGCAACTTGTTACACTTCACCTTCAATTTTTACTTCTTCAAACTACAAGATATTTTGTAAATTTGCAAATTACCTTTAATTTGTTGAGCTGTTGCTTTCAAATTTTTATTATTGATTGCTTCTTTTACTTTGCAGTTCATTTGCTTTGAATTTGCAACTCATTCTACTCCACCTTCAATTTTTTTTCCTTCAAACTTGCAAATGAAAGATATTTTGTAGATTTGCAAACACTATAAAGTGTCACATTGTTTTAGAGGGGTTATTTGAGAATCAAAGAGGAGTGTGTTCGTTGTATTGTACTCAAATTTTTAAGCATGGCTTCTAGTTTTCCTCTTGTTGGTACTCTAAAATTTGGCACAAATTTGGAGTGACCAATTCAATATTTCTCTAAGGCAAGGTGAGTACCTGAGAAAACTTTTCGAAGATGCGTAATCAGAATGCAATTTAAATGTGACCTGATGATTTTTATAAGATACTGGTGGGAGAACATGTGAAAAACCTATCATGGGGTAGATGTAATGGGTCACAACTTTTAGATATCAGTTTTGATGAGTTTTGGAGACAAATGTTTAAAGGTGTTTACCTCAAATTTGTATTCTGCACATTGTCTGATTATAGTAAATGACCTACTTTGCATGCTTGCATCTTTGGACGAATAAAGTTTCATGATATAAGGATGGGTCTGATGTGTTTTAGGCATGAGAGAGAAGCTTCATTTTCATTTGCAAATTCTTTTGAGTTCATCTGATAAGTTTTCTAAAGCATTTCTGTTTGTAATTAATTTTGATTCTCATAATGTGAAAGTGCAGAATTATGAAGTCGCAGACATTGAGGTTTCACAACTTGCACCCGGTTGAATGGAATGGACAATTGAATGTTCCCCTATATTGTAATCATGGAGATGTGCTACCATGAATATTTTCAGTCCATGATGAATCTGTGTGGGCAGTTTGCCAATTTCATCTCGTTTGCAGGTTCTAACAGTTTAATGCAGATCAGTTGCACAGTTTAGTCAGAGGCCCTGTTCCTGATGTTATATCTTGAATTTCGTGATTGGTCATATCAATAAAATGGTACCCCTGTATTGTAGACCAAATTTACTCCAAGTTTGCAATTTTTTAGCTCCTGAGGGTTTCATATGCATGCTTATTCAGATTCCTTTCATTTGCAAAAATCAGTATTTCTCATGTCTTCTTGTTCTGTAATTCCCAGTGGCTACTTTCAAGGGGCTCCCAAATGTGTCTGATTGATCGTCATGAGCCACCTTTCGGGATTCATGCTCTCCATATCACATACTTATAATATCCAGAAGGTCGGGTCCTTAGGAGGTTGCTTGACTTGTTTTCAAAGTTGGAACCAGATGCATTTCATTATTTTTGATAGGGTAGTTCTGAAGTGGCAACTTGGCTTTTTAAAATCTTTTGACCTGTTTAGTTTCGTCAGGTGTCACTTTGCAATATAGAAGAATGTTAACCATGGAACGTGTGTGCCCAGTGCCACATTCCAGTTACTTGAATTAGTTAGTTTTCAAGGCCAGTTGCAGAGGTCAGTTGCCATTAATGATACCAGTTTGCAGAGTTATAATAAGTTGTTTTTAAATGTCGTCGGTTCGATGCTTCATCTTTCGAATGCATGGTGGTTTATGTTTAGGTATTTTGAAGGGAATTAATTGAAGCAAACTATGAAGTTGAATTGAATCAAAGTATGAAGTAAGAACCAATGCATGACTAAGAGGAGACCAGCAAGAAATCAAAGGGTCTTGCAAGCTTTAAAAGGAAACAATGTTTTAAAACATTAAAACATTAAAACATATATTGCATAAAGCCAAGTGAAAAATAAAACCAAGCATACACCAATGGAGGGGATCCAACACATGAAGTGAATTAGCCAACGTAATAGAGATTGAAAAGAGCATGAGGTGTAAACAAAAACTAGCGCAATGCATATGCAAACATTCCAAAGTTTGCGTAGTATATTGGGGGGTTCTTTAAATGTTTTTAAACTTTTCAAAGGCCTGCATAGATTTTGGACTGGACGCAATTGCAAATGGAAGGAAATGGAGGAGGATTTTTAAAAGGTAAGTGAAAACAAATTAAAACATTCCAAGAAGCATGAGCTGGGAGGATTCTGCGCAAGCCAGCATGAGGGCATTTGAAACATATAAAACCAAAATGCCAAGGGAAATTGCCAGAAACTTACACAGCAAATAGGGAATTTATGAGATGATTATGCAGAGGAAAGATTGAATAAACATTTTGCAAACACGAATTTGCAGGAGACAGAAAAATAGTCATATTGCGGGGGGTATAACTTCTAATTCCACCGTTGGATCATGCTCAATTTTGGATATGTTGTCAAAAATCTAATTCTCCAAATTTTCATCAGAGCGATCTTCCAAATTCTTCTTGGTTCGCGAGATACACTTGATTGTGTGCAACACTATCTAAACTACCCATAACAGTCACAAAGCTTTGAAAATGCATAGGGCATTATCCCACATTCACTGGGATTGAGATTTTTTAAAATATTTATATACTCCATCGCTTCATTATTGAAATAAGTAAAGAAGCCGAGAGGCTTATGGCGGGCCCCTTGGCTGGAGGTCTCAACGCGCAGGTGAGCCCCATAATTTTGAGGCAAAATGCAAGAAGAGCTTTAAAAAATTCAGAAGTTTAGTCCCACATTGCTGGTGGGAGGGGAGATATAAGGATTTATAAGGTAAAAGCCACAGTAAGTAATATGAAGAAGTAGTTCGGAGGCTCTCCACATGCATGTGGTGGGTGCATTGGGAAGTGTACTAGGAGGATGAAAACCAAATTTTGATGGATCCTGCAGTGATGAGGTGGTGCAGAGGCTTGTAGGATGGGGCACAAATCTTGAGGCAACCAGGATCAATCGTTGACTTAAAGGCTTAATGGGAAGATGCTCAAAATCTACCCATTAAGCCATTAAGTCTAGGTGACATGTGGCAGGGTAGACACATGGTGCAATCTAGTGCAGTGTAGAGGCACCCAATTAGAGATTGACACGTGGCGCCAAGAGGTCACACAGAGCCAGTCAGGAGGTGCCAAGTGGCAGGATCTAGTGCAGTTCTGAGATAGCCAATCAAGGATTGACACGTGGTAGGACAGGTTGCAGCGCAGGTGATGTAGGTGCCCAGGTGGACATGCAGAGCCAATAGGAGATTGCCATGTGGTGCAATCTGCACAGAAAATGTATTAATATGTAAATTAAATTGAATTTATCTCAAAAAAGAAAGGGTTAAAAAACATGCAAGTTCAAAGAAATCCAATGGTGGACTTAATGGCTTAAAAGGAAGATGCTCAACATCTAACCTATAAGCCATTAAGTCTGATTGACACTTGGAAGAATGAGATGAAATCTGGGAAAATATACAAATATTAATATTAAATTTCATCTTATTTCAATAGTCCAACTATTGAAAAAGCATATAAATTCAAATATTTCAAACTGTTGAAAATATGCACAAGCAGAAGAGTTTATTGAATGATTTAAGGGGGCAAATTTTATCAGAAGTATCAAGTTTGATATACCGTCGAAAAAGTATCGAAATGAGGATTGTGTTTTTGCAGTCTATTTTGATGCAGAATCAAAGTATTTTCCTAGAAAACATAAAATAAAATCAGATCATTAGTGAAAGGGAGAAGATATTTTTGATTTCAAAGGAGATATTTCTGCAAATAAAATTATATTTTAAGCTGTTGAGGCAGGGCAGTTTTCAAATATTTTGGGAAGAGGATAGGTGTTTGTGGGAGGAGCAATCTGGTGTTTTTCTTTTCCTACATATTTAGTTTTCTTTCCATTGTATAGGGTTCAAAATCCTGGTCTCCATAGAGAGTTGTAGAGTACTGGCTCCAGGAGTTTCCAGTTATTTCATGGTTCCACATTAGGAATATAGCTTCTTGATTGTACTAGTTTTGTCTCATGTAGAACAGAATGTCATTGGTCTTTTGCAATTTATTGAACAAGTATTTGTTTGATTGCAAATTTGTGCGCAAACTGTGAATTTTCATACTTAATATAGAAGTTCAAGTTTCATATCTCTCCTTGGTGTCAGTCTTGTGAAGTCTAAATTTTCTAATTCTTTGCATAGGGTTTACCTATGTATGTGTTATCATTCTTTAGTTCTGATCTAGGATCAGATTAAATGATGTTGTGGATTGTGACATAGTTTCATTTGGTTTTCTACAAGAGGATTTCTATAAGTAGTAATGATTTGGACTGATTGTATTTATGGCTTAGAATCATTGACAATAGTTGATTACTGCATTTCTGAATTTGGTTAAAGGACATTGCCCATGGATAAAGCACTGGCTGGTGATTAGTATCTTCAATACCGATACATTTTCAGTTCAATCTTGGTTATATTCTGCATTTTAAACATAAAATTTGACATATCTGAAGGTTTTATGTGGTTTGTGGTGTTGTATTAATCTCATTCTCCACTTCAAGGTCAATGTTTAATGGGTGATTAGCTGGTCATCTTGTATCTCCCGGTCGTGTTGATCCATTGTGAGATCTCTGCTGATTTACGCCTTACTGATGTAAGACTAGAAAAAGGCCTATTTAGCATATCTAGGGGACCACAAACCCTAGATAACATGCTAACCTAACTAATCTATCATAAAAGCCATCTAAAATAAGGATTCACAAAAGTAAAGCATAAAACTCTAAGAACCCCCTTTAGATGAAGCTCCCATGTCCTTCTTTCTTCTCCATAATCAAATTAATGTTGGCTCTTTGATAATAACAAAAATTGCACAAAGCCTCTTGAAAGCATAGAATTCGTAAATGAGAATACTAGAAGATAGTGGTCTAACCTTGAATGAGAGAAATGTCCTCAATTTATAGAAAATGAGACACATTTAGGTGAGATTGCATAAAATCAATGCACCAACCAAGATTTTGGTTGGTAGGANNNTTGGAAGCATGAAATGGGGGAGAGATATTGAGGAGATATTGCAAATATTTGAGAATATTTGTGAAGCACCTTAATAGGGAAGAGAATCCTTATTTAAGGGATATGATATGTAGGTGAGATTATGAATCATAAATCAAATCAATAATCTCATATTCTCAAATATTCCTCAAAATCAAGTTAGATTTATGAAATTATAGGAAATCTCATAAATTTGAAATAAGCTAATTAATTAATAAAATTAATTAATTATTGGAGACTTAGGGAAATAGGGAATAAATAAATTTTATTTTCTTATTCGATTAGAACTTAGGATAAATTATGGGTTATTCATCCAAAAGGGGAAATTAGAGGGAAATAGGTCAAATTGAAGACATTGATGTCGAATTGGAAGGATTTTGATAATATTGATAAGGATTAGGGTTAACTCTGAGGGTTCTGGAATAGTCTAGGAAATCACGAGGCATCGATGAACTTTGACAATGTGTCCGTATAATGATGATTGGAAATGATCAAAAAGCACCATTGAACTTTGATGGCATCGTAAGTTTGAAATGGGGAACATCGATGATCTTTGACAATGTTCCCAAAATGATAATCAGAAATAGTATTGACAATAATGAACAACACTATTGAATTGAAATTGATAGATTAATAGCGATAACACCGATGATCTTAGACAGCGTTATCAAATGGTTGATTGAAAGGACACGAAGCATCGATGATCTTGGACAATGCTCCTAAAATGATGATAAGATTGATCGAAATGAAATTAGGTTTTGATCGATTGGTCTGAAATTGGGTTGATTAGGCATCGGTGATCTTCGACAATGCCCCAGAATGGTCGGAAATGAGTGCAGACAATTCTGCAAATGATTAGTTTTAGAATAGGATAGATTTGATATGATTTAGGAAGGTTTAGAATGGTTTAGGATTGAATAGGGTTGGTTTAGGGAGGTTTTGAAATGATTTGGAAGATGATCAATTTGATAGAGAAAGTAGAATTGTTAGTAATTGATGACATGGAAGAATGACACAATATTAGTGAATGATAAAGATCAAACACACAATATAGAAGACATGTTAAAAAGGGGGCATATGCAATGAACTATTTTTATGTGTCTACATTTTGCCCGTCTTTGAGACAGTGTGATTATGAGCGTTGGCTCAAAGAAAAATAAAAGATCATGCCCCATTGGATTGATAGAATGGAGGTAGGATGCCCCCTTGAAAAATTGGGCAGAAATTGATATGAGAACAAATTTTTTTAAAAGAAAGATGATTGATTGAAGAAATATTAGAAGAAAGCATAAATTAGACGAAGAAATGTTAGTAGAAAGATGTTGGCTTTCAAAAGTGCAATTTTATTATAAGAGCTTATTTTGATATTGCAAAAGTGGATGCGGTGCATCATGACACAAAAGCCAGAGCGAGAAATTCATCTTTTTTGCATTAAAAAACACGATGCAGATAGAGGATGATCTTCTCCATCCCGAAAGCATGTAGCAGACATGCCCCATAATTTCATGAGATCATCAAACAGGCAGAAGAAAAATCAAAAAGATAAAAATCAAATGAAAGATAAAACACTCACTGAAACAATGTGAGCCAACAACCATTGTGATCTTTTGTTTCTTGCATTAAATGTTCAATGTTTGTTAGCTTAGATTTGCAAACTGATTGATAGTCTTGGATAGATTGATAGATAGAAAAGATCAAAAGATTTGCACCATCCAATCAGATTAAATGTTGGGTCACAATGATTCAGATCGCATATGATTTTGTTAAGCACAAATTGATGATCCTTCCACTGAAGTTGGCAAACATGATGTTTGATTCGCAAAAAAGAAGATAGTATGTACAAATTTATTGCAGATTTTTGAAGAGATTTTGCAATTTTTAGGATTTTTGAGATATTTGAATTTTTGGTCTTTTTTCAGGATCATATTTGAATTTTTAGCAATTTTTTCAGGACATTATGTAATTTTTAGAAACTTTTTCAGGATATTATTTGATTTTTTTGAAATTTTTGCATATTTAGATTTTTTAGGATTTTTTTAGGTCATTAAGATATTTACAAGTTGCAAGATTTGAATTTCCCCCAGTGTCTAACAAGGCAGGGACATTGTCAAAGGGGAAACAGACTAGTAGATGGACGAAGGCCAAGGGTTGTTGCATTGGATCTGGTAGGTGCCAAGGATTATCCAAGAAATGGGATAACAATTTTTGTGCCAAGTGAAGGGACTGGATTAAGATAATGATAAGGTACTGAGATAGTGCAATGGATAGAATATGGGAAATGGACATGTCAAGAGGTTATTCTTTGAAAACATGTTTTGCATTGAACGTCCTTATTTTAATCAAGACCAAGATAGGGAATTTGATAGGACATTGTTAGGACGTGGATAGGATAATGACATGATATGAATAGGAAAATGATATGATATGGATAGGATAAGCAAGATCAATTAGGGATAAGGGATATATGGGTGTTGATAGGATAAAGGATAGGAGGGACATAGGCATAATGGATGATATGTTGTGGATAATGGAGGATAATGATAGGAGTAATGGAGGATAACGCCAGTGAAATGTTCCCCAAGTATAGACTACAAGAAGTTCATAGAATTACACATGATGCCTGTTTGCCAGGTTTTCATCATGGTACTTGCCCAAAGCACCTATTTTCCAGGTTTTCACTATTGGACGAAATTATTTCTCTTGACTCTTTTTTTTGTGTTGCCAAGATGCCTGTTTGCCAGGTTTTCATCAGGGCAAATTTTTCCCTTTTTCATTTTTTTTGCTTTTTTGCTTTTTTTTTGACATTTTGACATTTTGGAAAAAACTGGACGCATGAAGCAACATGGACAGAGGACTCAAGCGCCTTAATCTTTGAAACGTGCTTTTGAAAGATATTGTGCAAAGAAATTGGTAGGGTAATGACAAAGGGATATGAAGTGGGTGATTGGATAAGGATGGGACAAGCTTTATGCAAAGGATTGGATAGGTTGGATGAATGGTTGGACAATAGGTGTTGGATAATGGAGGGAATGTACACCAGATTTCTTTGAAGTGGAAGGGAATGGATGCAAGGAAAACATTGGCACACACCTTGAGGGGTGATGGAGTGATAGAGGAAAATGAGATTTTGGATTTTGAAGGATTAATGAAGGAATGGATATGGATTTTGGGACACAAGGACCCAAAATGGATTTGGAAGATGGGAGAAATTTAGATGGAGGGATAGAAATTTTGGATGCACTTTTCGACTTTTCTTTGGGACTTTGTGCTTCAAGGAGCTTCTTGGGAATCCACATGCTTTTTGATTTTTCATTATTTTGAGGGTCCTTTGAATGTATTGCTTGCACAATGGATTTTGGAACCCATATGGCTTTGGACTTTGTTGGTTTCTCAATGGGCCTTTGTGGCCTTTTCGATATTTCTTTTTCATTTTGGATCAAATTTTTCTTTTTTTGTACATGTCGATTAGACTGGACATGTTGATCCTTGATAGCATGTGGATTTCTTGACTTGTAGACTTTATGTTTGGCATCCAAATTGCTTTGAAAGGGAATGGATTTCATGGATGGATAGGAATTGTATGGAGGCAATTTAGACGGATGGAAGGTTCTCCAAGATGTATTCCTTTGCTGACTTGCATGTGGAAAAGGGTAAGGGGATCGTGAGCTAGTGGAGGGAGGAACATATGGACCTAAGATGGATGGAAGGGTTGAATGGGGAGATATACATCTGGACTTGGATTTTGAAGGGATACCAATGCCTTGCAATGTAGATTTTTTATTAAGACCATGGCCATTTGAATTTTCTTGGACACATAAGGGTTTCAATATACCTTTTGCATGGAGGTCTAACCCTTTGACTTGATATTGCTTTGTTTGACCAGTAGGATACTTTCTACAAGACACGAGTCTATTATTATGAGGTTTGAATGATATGGAGGGACTTGTAGGACTATGAGGTGGACTAGACTCAATAGAACCAGGGGAACCCATTTGAAGTGTAAGAGGTTCATGAGAAACTTGCATAGATGTGCTTGAATCACAAGGGGGAGCACAAGGAACAATAGGATCCTGCGATGGAGTATGAGCAGTAACAAGATCATCTGGTAGGATAGGATCTTGTGGGGGATCTGAAGGGATGATGCAATCTGTTGGAGGATCCAAAAGGACGATGGGATCTTGTAGAGGACATGAAGGTGAAGGGACAGATTGATCTTGACTTGGAAAGGGATCTTGGGAAGATATGGAAGGGAGATCATGATCTTGCTTGGGAAGTGGGAGGTCAATGGGACTTGGAAGGATATTTTTCTCTTGAAGTGGAAAAGGATCATTTTGGATAGGGGGGATAAGGATAGTGGGATCATCACGAGGCTCAAGGAAAATGGGGTCTTGGTCAACAATAGGATAGAATTGGTCGTTGAAGGGGTCTTGATCTTGATATGTTTTTAGACATGTTTCTTCATTCTTTTTATCATCCTCTTGACATGGGATAGGAATTTGGACATGCAATGGGGGTTCTTGAAAGGGGTCAATGTTTTGATATGAGGAAGATGGAATTTGGATAGGATTCTCAAGAATAGGCTTGATTGAAATTGGAGTACATGGTGGAATTGGTTCAAAGGAACTTGGGATATGCATAGGACTAGCTTGGATGTCTTTCGTGGATAGCCATTGGAAGGTTGCATTGTTGGAAGAATCACTTGATGGGGATGGGGGAAATTTCTCTTGGGAGGAATGTGGGGATGAAGGGGTGGAAGGAAAGATGGATGTTTCTTGAAGGTCAATGTCTTGAGGGGAAATAGATATTTCATCCATGTGATTGTTTTGGGGTGAGCCATTGCTATACACGGGTGAATTATTTGTTTGATCCAATTTTTGAAACAAATTCTTTAAAATTTTGGATTTGAACCTGTGCTGCTTGATGGGTCTTGTTTGTGATACCTCATCATTATTTACATGTTGGAAAGAATTGTTGGAATGAACATTTTAAACAAAAGGTTTCTTATTGATTATGCTTGGTTGATGTTCAAAAGATGTCACATTTGAATTTTCTTTTGTTTGATAAGACATTGGTGGTGAATTGGAGGACACGAAAGGTTCCTCAAGCAATGTAATTGTTTGTGATCTTGGTATTGATTGTCTTATTTGCATGATTGGCACAAGAGGTTGTGAAATTGTTTGAAGATCACTTGGTTGCATTGGAATGAAGATTGGTTCATAATTTGGTGGTGGCCCCATTTGAATTATGCCACAGTCAGGTTGAAAGGTTTGATTTGGAACTTGGTTGAATTGATTTGAAATTTGAGCACATGGAGACTGGTTTGAAATTTGATTGAATTGAGCTTGATCTGGGACTTGATTGAAAAATATTGGCTCTTGCACATGATTGAATTGGGCTTTGTTAAATTTTTCATTTGCCTCATTGAGTTGTGAAATGAGTTTTGGTATCTTTGATTTCTCAATGAGAGATTGTGTGTCAATTTCACCAAAAGATTCACTTGGACATCCAAGAAGTTTCACCATCTCCTGTCTACTCTTTATCATCTTGGTAACCTTCTCTTCCAAGAGATTCTTTTCTTTAGCCAATTTCATTTGAAACTTTTGAATTATGTTTGAATGGGCTTGATGCAATTGATTGTTTGGTTGTGTTGATTTCATTTGCCTTGGCTCAAAAGCTTGTTGTTGCAAAGGTATATCTTGTCTTTGATCAAAAGGTAATTGTGAGTTTCCTTGTGATGGAACCATGGGTTGATAATTTTCTTGTTGCCTTTTGGATGCTTCGAACCTAGTGGAGATTGACATGATGACTATATGCAAATGCAAGATTTTTTGAATTTTTTGAATTTTTGGAAATGCAGGTTTTTGAAATGCAACTTTGGAAATGAAAGGAATTTATGCAAATGCAAGTTAAGGTTTATGGAAATGCAATCTAAGGTTTATGCAAATGCAAGATAGGGTTTATGCAACTGTGTTTTTGGTTTTTTGGACTTTAACAATTGATCTTTTGAAAGGAGATAAATCTAGGAACATAACCTTATGAGGTTGAATAAGAATCTTGACTTGAAAAATAGGATTTTTGGAATAAGGGACACGTTTGATAAAAAGGCTTAGGTCAAATCCATCATGACAAGATGGAATGAGACCAAATTGATAAAGAGGGTTGAAATTTGGCAATAAGGGGGGATCAACTCAAGATCCTATTTTCAACATCATAAAGAGAGGTTCCATGATTTGGATACATCCTAGGAGTATTTGCAAAGTTTTTAAGGAGGGTCTAGGAATGTGCTATGTATGCAATAAAGCTATGTTTAGGACTTATGCAAAAGGGACTATAATGAGGACTGAAAATGAGATCTATAATGCAAGGGGTTTTTGATATGCAAAATGCAAGGAGATTTAGGTCATGAATATGCAATATGAAGGTTATCAAGCATGCCCAAGGGCTCCAAGTGAAAGGTTCAAAGTTCCATATGTTTACTCAAAAGACAAGGTGTTGTGACCCATTTGATTATTTGAAAGATTGATTTGGAAAAATTTTTGTTTAAGGAGAGTGTTTTTTTTAGATCTCTTCATTTTATTAAGGTTTGAACACCCACACAAGACACATCATTCAAAATGGCTGTTGTAAAATGAACAAACACACCACTTCCTAAGGATAGCAAGGACAATATCTGTTGAATCCCCACTTGAACCGAAGTTAAGCCACGCTTACTAATAGAAGACAACCTAGAAGCTTGGAGGCACGGGCTCCTCCTTACATGTGCACTCACTTCTCAGGCACTCCAAACTTCAACTCCCAAGGGATTGTTGTCTCGACTAGTAGCCGCGAAAGTGTGGGGCATCTTAGTTGGTCTCCGGCCTTCCGTGCCAATAGATAGAAGGTTTTTGGCTACTAAAACATGGTGTTTAATAAGGGCATCCATTCAGGTGATTATACGTGTGACATATTAGCTCCGTTATCGAGGCATCCCAGCCTACAGAAGTTACGTTCCATAGGTTTTAATGCACCACAAGGGTACTAAGGGAGATCTTACTCCCGGTATAATGCATTCAACACCTGTCCATTGAGAGATTAATCACAATGGAATATTTGTATCCTGGTTGGATGGGCTTGGGTTTAGCCTGTCACCGGTTGGACATCCACTCTCACTGGCTCTACTAAAGCACTTGGGAGGTAGCCACTCTAAAAGAATGATATGAGATTCTCTTACACCCAAGATCCACGAAGGCGAGGGGAGAGGATACGCTCATATAATTCTTAAGGTTTTACAATCTAGAAAACACGTTAGACACATGAAAGAAAAAGGTTCATTTCAAGCACCAAAGTGAAGTGTTTTCTATCTATAAAAAGCAAGCACAAGAGTTTGGGAAAACACAATGTCTTCTACAAAATGTCCTGCATTTGAAACCATTAGTAGTTTTAGGATTTAGTCTTCATCCCATTATTTCCAAAATGCTATACAAATCATTAGTGACACATAAAAATTCATACAAAATAAAAGCATGCAAATCAATTGAAATTCGAACAAGTGCACCTTGATTTTTTTATGCTTTTTACCTAGTCATAAAGATCCAATTTTTAGATATATCTCTAGACCAGAAAATTAAAAATGGAAAGAAATAACCCCTCTTAAAAATCAGTGAGATTTCCAAAAATGTAAGAATTTTTAAAAAATCCTTAATTTGTCTCCTAGGGACCCTATTTTTCAAAACAGACCAGTTTCAAAGATGTATTTATTTCGGCCATTATTTGTCATGAAAATAAAAAACTCAGAGAATAGACCCCATTTAGATTTTGAAGAAATTTCTAGAAATGTAATTTTTTTAGAAAAATTCACTCATTTGCGCCGAAAATTAATATTTTATGAAAAATCATAAAAGCACAATAAATCACGCAAAATTAATCAGAAAAATCTGAGTTTTGGACTATAGACTCCTGATACCATCCCCAACCTGAAATAAAAATTTCATGGACAGATTCCTAGCCATTCGGGAGATATGAGAAAATAATTCAAAACCTGCAAAACACATCAAAAAACAACAAAGAAAAATCAGATTTGCATATTCACGTCAGGTTCACCAAATGTAAGACTAGAAAAGGGCCTATTTAGCATATCTAGGGGACCACAAACCCTAAATAACATACTAACCTAACTAATCTATCATAAAAGCCATCTAAAACAAGGATTCACAAAAGTAAAGCATAAAACTCTAAGAACCCCCTTTAGATGAAGCTCCCATGTCCTTCTTTCTTCTCCATAATCAGATTAAT